>VWZE01022783.1:635663-665834 GCA_013396675.1 Eubucco bourcierii | reverse complement strand
TTCCGTCTGGGCAGAAGGCTTTCAGGTGCAGGCAGATGTCTTGCAGTGTGCAGTCTGGGCACGGTGTCATGCCAGCTATGCAGGCTGAATGTGTGACAGATATCAGAGCCTCAGCTCAGGATCAGTGAGGCAGCAGGCCTGGATGCAATAGCAGACACACCTTGTAATGGCAAAGCGCACTGTGCTTCCTGCTCATCTCCTTTTTATCCAATACAGCCCCGAGACTAACGGACCTTTGGCCACAGGATAGCAAATCAAATGGCAGTTATCCAACATTTGACCATATTGGGTGAAACCATAGGCTTACCTTACCCTTTTTTGGGCAGAACATGGGCCTTGCACAAGGCAACCCTGTACACCTTGTTACCACAGTTGCTGGGCAGGTCACAGACACCAGACTCAGTGGCCCCAGCTTCTTTGTCCTTTTTCCTGCAGTTACTCTCCCCAAAACAGAAGGAGGGAGAGCAGAAAAACATGCCTGGGCAAGCCAGGACAAGCCTAATTTGGCCTGCTTAGGCCTGCCACAACACTAACCCACTGCAAAGTGTTTTGGGGTATTTTTTTTCCTAATGTACATTAAAAAAAAAA
The DNA here is from genome assembly GCA_013396675.1 of Eubucco bourcierii. Taxonomy (NCBI): domain Eukaryota; kingdom Metazoa; phylum Chordata; class Aves; order Piciformes; family Ramphastidae; genus Eubucco; species Eubucco bourcierii. Next base: position 665,246 of record VWZE01022783.1, on the reverse strand, counting down.
AAAGGAAGTTTTAGAAAAACTAAAGAAGTCGTTAATGTCTCAGCTTTTATCTTTGTCTCAGCTATTGCTAACTCCACAGAACATACTGAGTTTAACTTTAACTGTAAGAAGATCATGTCACATGCCAAGATTTCAAATGTCAAATGTCAAAATCAAAGGTTTTGAATGATACTGTGTTCGCAGAATAAAATCAGTTTATTACTTAAAGAACTTGAATACTTGTTAGTATCAGATAGATCAATACTCCCAGTCTTCTCCATCTTAGACAGTGAAATTTCTGCTACCCTCTAATGCTACAAACCAAAGATGTTCATAACATTAACAGCTAGAGTAATTTATCTAAAGTTTATTGAGTTTTGTTTTTTTTTACCCTTCGGAAAAAAGTACCAGATTTTAAGTGCAAAACTGCTCTAATTGTGCATTTAACAGCTATTTACATACAGCCTCTGTGTCACTTTAACAATTCTCTAACTAGGATTATCTGACTGGACACTGCCTATTCACATGGTCTTTGTTCAGTCAGTTAGTGGAAGCTTTGCAAAACCTAGCAGTCTTGCTTATATTCTGTCAAGTAATTGCCTCAAGAACAAATAACACAATGAGACAAAGGTTATAAGGCATCTCACAGCCATGAACCACACTTATCAATGCCTTTTCCTGTTATATGACTATTTCTACTTTAGGTCCACACAAGGTGACCCCTGGTTTCAGGTTCCTCCTGGCTATTACAGGTAGCAGCATCATTTAGTTTTATATCCTCCTAACTGAGGGCTGAAGCACTGGTTCAGCAGTGTGCAGTTTACTGCTGCAAGCCAACTCCATCATTCACAACCCTCAGAGCAGGTGCTCAAAGAACTAATGGACCTGGAGACTTTTTAAGTACCCAAACAGGCCCATATGCTGTCGAACAATTTGTCTGAGATTCATTTAATCAGGCTGATGAAAGCCAAGGCACATTATCTGAAAGACTCTCTCAAGCTGGTAGTGTGCTGCCATCTTTGCAGAAAGGCCTGGATGAGCTGTCACAGCCACCGGGGAAGAGAAGTGTGAAAAACCACTTAAATGGTTTGGTTTACATCAGGAAAAAACCAATAGCTTCACAACACTTTATTTTCTGGAATCTCTGAAATCAGCTTTTTGGAGTGGTACCAGACTCAGTCCTCGGAATAGGACCACCAATAGGAAATCTTTCTGCCAGCTTTCTCCTGACCTTGCACCAAGCACAGCAGTTTGACCAAGTTCAAAAATATTTTGAACACTGAGTCCTTCCAATTTCTTGTCTGGGAAAACACTTTGCACTGTAGAGTAATGCAGGTATCAGTGAACAAGTGTTAAATATACTATCTTAACTGTCAGAAAACAAAGACTAATTTTCTCTAGAGCATAGCATCTATCTATACAGGAATAAAGAAAATTTATTTTTCTTTTTTCTTTTTTTATTTTTTTTTTTTAAATGGAGGAGCCACTTTCTGCTACCAAGTAGCCTGAAGATATGGAATCGAGCAACTACAATTGCTTCTGAGAGAGGATGCTATCAAACATGTTACACATCCACATTTAAGAGTTAATATTCTGTGGACTGCTGAAGAAAACATCTTGAAATTGGGGAAATTCAAAATATTTCTGAAAAAGCATGTTTGAATAGTGTAGAAAAAAAGAAAATGTTGGTTTCTACTGCAAAAGAATATACTCACATAGGGGATTACATGGTGGGGCTCCTTTCTAATAAGGCAACGAACAGAAAACATTAACTGAGTTGTAATGTTTGCCTGCATGAAGCCCCTTAAGTATTGAATTTACTTAGCAGTATTTTCTTTGCTTTATTGCCACATGTTAGGACTAACTTAAGTATATTTGCTTTTTCCTTGAGCTAGGACTAACTTAAGTATATTTGCTTTTTCCTTGAGCTAGAGAAGAGTGTTATCCCATGAACTTTGCAGTAGGATTTTCCGTTGTCTTCCTGTGTTCAGGAAGGACAGTCAAGGAATGAGGGTCAGGGATGTTGCCCTCTAAGCAGAAGAATGGGTTGATTGCATGGAGCTGCTTTGGGAAACTAGCGACAACTGAAAGAGAGAAGGTTTGGGTACTCAGTGATTATTTTGTTCAGTTTTCCATAGCAATCTCTCTCCCAACATATTTTAAGATCCTAAACCACAAGACAAGGACTAGGGGAATGAAGTCACATCCATTCCAGGCAAATCTAAGATTCAAGGCCACCTAAGGAACCTTAACATACACAAGTCCATGATATCCAAATCCTGAGGAAATTTGGTGATATGATTGTTTTGTGGATTGGATTTGGACCCCAACGAATGGGGATTTACCCCCAGAGTAAATTACCAAACAAACTCAGAACTTGGAATCAAAATGAAATTTATATTTACAAAGTTATATAAAAAATATAAAAGGTAATAAATATACATGGGGTATATTTACATATATTTACAATTTAGGACTCCCTTGTACAATTAATTCAGTTTTTCCACCCCCTGGGTAATCCAGATGGAGTGCTGGCAACCTTCGCCCCCACCCTTTCCCCTTTCCAGTACCTCAAGAGACACAATATATGAGTCAGTTGAGCCAGCAGAAGTTCACAGTGGAGATAAGGGAGCTGTGCAAGCAAACAGAGCTGCAGAGAGAGAAGTAAAAAAAGAGGAAAAGCAAGTCTATGCTACCAAGCATAGACTATCCTGCAAATAAATGGAATGATATATATTTATCAATTATTATTATTCCATGTCCTATCTCTAGGTTTATTGCAGAACTCATCTGTCTGTAATCTTATGTCTATATTTGAATTATCTAGCCTGGATCCACTTTATAGTAATTGAAGGTAGATTTTCAAGTGCATTAAAAAGGTATTTAATACAGGATAGATGAAAGCAAACAGAAGTGCCTCTTTCAACTGCCTTGAAAAGAGGTTTAGCTCAGATGTAGTCAGGTCAGTTGAGTCTCACTCCTTGCAAGCCCTGCAACAGACAGTAACTGTTCTGATAACATCTACAGCAATAATTGCTACCCAAAAGGCCATTCTGAAGGCCTGCTGTGTCCATCTTCAGTTCCTTTCAAGATATTTTGATATTCAAGAGATTCAAGATTCAAGATTCTTGATATTCAAGATATTCAAGAGATTTTGATAGCCCAAAACCAAACTCCTGCTAAAATGACACAGTCAAAATTACCTTAATTTTATGGAATGGTATGAATACAGTCTCAGGTTTACAATCCTTCCCCCAAGAAACATGTCCTCATACTGTCACCTGTGAGAGCTGCTGAAACCCAAATGTGTTCAGATGCCCTGCCTGTTACAATTCCTGTTAGAATAAACTCATTTGCCACTGGGTGAGGACCAGGGTATGCAGCACAACAGTTCTCTGTCATGGATGATCAGGAAACCAGGGTTGCACCATAAAATTCAGTGTATGCACAGTTTAGGTATGTTGGTATTGGGAAAAAAGAGTAGCTCTTTGGACGTGTGTGTGATGGTTTGGGTTCCCCCCCCCCCCACCTGTAAGACACCTTACAGAGACAGTCTTATATCAGGTTTTAAAAACATGACTGCAAGTTGCAAGTCACGTTAATTCTATTAAATTCTATGTTTGGTATGGAATTAAAAAAAGGCAGTAAGAGCTCTCTGTCTAGAAATGGAAGGCATTGAAAGAAAGATTGAATCTCTTGAGAAATGGCAGGTTTGTTTAGAAAAGTGCACTGGCACGATTAACTACTGAAATTCTAAAGTCAGTGAGTGGTTCCTTCTCATAATGCCTACGAAGACTTTCTGGAAGATTTTGTAAACTGTGTCTTATGTTAAGTGAGACTAGAGGGTCTAGTGGTCCCCTCTACCCTTAGTGAACCCATTAACCCTAGTGCGTTAGAGTTAACATGTCATCTTGCCATCAGGCTCCAGACCCATGCACAGCAATCTAACTCAGGTTATCTTCTCGATGAATCAGGCTACTTTTCCTGCTCACAGAACAACTCAGCACTAGCAACCAACAATTGTTTCTCATGTGCTTCAGATGGCTTTAACCAAAAAGGTAAGTTTGAGTGATAGTGAATCTCTAAGCAGACAGAGAACCTGACATTCCCTGAAGATGCTGTCTCTTTGAATGCCCTGAACCTCCACTAGTTACAGTCTTTTTAGCTTAAAACTGAAAAAGTTGTTAGGTTTCTTGTTCATTGCAGTAGAAGAAGAATTGCCTTTCTCTTAAGGAAACTGAAACAATTATGCAAGGACTGTTCACAATCAGTAATACTACCCTGGCCATCCAGATTTCTACTTGTCATCTCCTTCACTGTTTTTCATACCACTTATCATACAAATTTCTCTTCTGCATTCACATAGTCCCTAATTCTACTTCAGATCCCTGATGAAATCTCATTTCTTAGTGGAATTATAAAACAGTGTGTCAAAAAACGCTCATTGAATTTTTCTCTGTGATCAGAGAACTGTGCAGGTCTATTCTGTGTCAACTGCCCTCCCTCAGAAGTCACACATGCCATGTACTCTTGTAATTATTCCTGTGTACTTATTTTCTGGTTTTCCTATTGTCTTCATAGCCTTTCCCCCATTCCCCTCACATTCCTATTAATTATGAATAATGGTCTCTGCAGAGCTACACTGCCAGCCATGAGAATTTACATATGCATGAAGTTTTGCCCAGTCATATTTTCAGTGAAGGAGAAGGTCTGAAGTGAAAAATCTTAAGGGCAGAAGCCAATTCTAGGCTCTTGAATCTCATTAAACTAAGGGGAGACCCAGTTGCTATGGAGATTTATTCAGATCATGCTAAAGCAGGTGTGTGCATATGGTCATTGGGGGAGCTCCTTGGACTCGATAGATTTAGCTATCTCATGAACATGGAGATATCAATATCATGGACACCTAAACTGAATTCCACCCTGACTGCCATTTTCCTGTTGTCATTTTCTTTGAAGTCTTCATGCAATGGCCTGGATTTCAACAGAAGATTTGAAAACTACCTTCATTCAGGCTAGTCCTGATGACAGATACCTCTTGTAGGAAGTGAAAGGATGGTAACAGATGCAAGTTTTTCACTTTCTGGGTAAGCACTCAGATCATTATTTTGTATTAAATTAGAGAGATGTAACACCATCATCTCTGCCTTTAAAGAAAGCTCCATTTTGCTAGTGCTGTGATTCTGCTAATGTGGGTTAGGTGCATGAATTCAGTAGACTCTTCAGTTGACAGATAATTGGAAATATGCTCTTTGGAGATGGGTACTAAACCTATTTAGGCATCTATAACATGAAGTCAGTTTAACCTGGTTCTGCACTAGGACCTAGCTCAGTACAAGGATCCAGGAATTATCATAGAATCATAGAATCATAGAATAGTAAGGTTGGAAGGGACCTCAAGGATCATCTAGTTCCAACCCCCTGCCATAGGCAGGGACACCTCCCACTAGTAGAGGTTACTCAAGGCCTCATCCAATCTGGCCTTGAACACATCCAGGGAGGGAGCAGCCACAACCTCCCTGGGCAACCTGTTCCAGTGCCTCACCACCCTTACTGTAAAGAACTTCCTCCTAACATCTAGTCTAAATCTCCCCTCTGCCAGTTTAAGCCCATTGCCCCTTGTCCTGTCATTGCAGGACCTTGTAAATAATCCTTCCCCAGCCTTCCTGTAGGCCCCCTTCAGATACTGGAAGGCTACTATCAGGTCCCCTCGAAGCCTTCTCTTCTCCAGGCTGAAGAGCCCCAACTCCCTCAGCCTGTCCTCATAGGAGAGCTGCTCCAGCCCTCTGATCATCTTTGTGGCCCTCCTCTGGACCCGCTCCAACACTTCCATGTCCTTCCTGTGCTGAGGGTTCCAGAACTGCACACAGTACTCCAGGTGGGGTCTGACGAGAGCAGAGTAAAGGGGCAGAATCCCCTCCCTTGCTCTGCTGGCCACGCTTCTCTTGATGCAGCCTAGGACTCGGTTGGCTGTCTGGGCTGCATGTGCACACTGCAGGCTCATGTTGAGCTTTTCATCAACCCAGACTCCAAGGTCCTTTTCCTCAGGGCTGCTCTCCAGCCATTCACCACCCAGCCTGTATTTGTGCTTGGGATTGTGCCTACCCAGGTGCAGGACCTTACACTTGGCCTTATTGAATTTCATCAGGTTGGCCTGGGCCCAACTCTCCAGCCTGTCCAGGTCCCTCTGGATGGCATCCCTGCCCTCTAGCAAGTCGACTGTGCCACACAGCTTGGTGTCATCTGCAAACTTGCTGAGGGTGCACTCCATTCCTCTGTCCATGTCACTGACAAAGATGTTAAACAGCACTGGTCCCAGCACTGACCCCTGAGGGACACCACTTGTCACTGGTCTCCAGGTGGACATTGTGCCGTTGATCGCCACTCTCTGGGTTCGACCATCCAGCCAATTCCTTATCCAGCGAGTGGTCCATCCATCAAGTCCATGCTTTTCCAGTTTGGTGACCAGGATGTCATGTGGGACAGAGTCAAATGCTTTACTCAGGTCCAGGTAGATGACATCAGCTGCCTTTCCCTTGTCCACTGTCGCTGTGACTTCATCATAGAAAGCCACTAAATTTGTCAGGCAAGATCTGCCCTTGGTGAAGCCATGCTGGTTCCCACCAATCACCTCTGCTTTGTTTTCCATTTGCCTTAGCAGGACTTTCAGCAGGATCTGCTCCATGATCTTGCCAGGCACAGAGGTGAGGCTGACTGGTCTGTAGTTTCCAGGGTCATTCTTTTTACCCTTCTTGAAGATGGGTGTTATGTTTGCCCTTCTCCAGTCAGCAGGAACTTCACCAGTCTGCCATGACTTTTCAAATATGATGCACAGTGGTTTGGCAACTTCATCTGCCAGTTCCCTCAGGACCCGTGGGTGGATCTCATCAGGCCCCATGGACTTGTGCACATTCAGGTTTCTTAGGAGCTCATAGACATCATCTTCTACTATAGTAGGCAGATTTGCCTGCTCCCAGTCCTCACTTTCACCCTCTGCAACTTGGACATTGTGGTTGGAGCCCTTGCTGTTAAAGACTGCATTCTTTTCTATAGTTTGTCCATATTGGTGTCTCAGCTTCATGGCCCTATTTTTTCTTGCATTGTTATGAGTCTGAGTCAGTAGCATATTATCAGACTCATGAAGGGAAACCATGCTTTTATGCATTCTTTAGAGAGCTATTATGGTGTTGTTTCCTGCTTTTTTATTTGTTTTATGTGTTTAGGATACAAATGACAGAATAACAGAAAGCCTGAGGCTGGAAGGCATCTCTGTAGATGATCTTGTCCACTGTGCTCTGTACACTGCCCCTCCTCAGGCAGGGACACGCAAAGCCAATTACTCAAAACTATGTCTAGACAATTTTTAAATATCTTTAAGCTAAGAGATTTTACACCTTTGGACATCTTGTGCCATTGCTCAGTCACCCTTGAAGGGAATATTCTACTCAGATGTTCAGACAGAACCTCCTGTGTTCCAATTTGTGAAGAGTCTGGTTCCATCCTCTTTGCAAGTTTCCTTCAGGTAGTTATTTCCACTAATACGATTTCCCCTGAGCCTTTTCTTCAGGGTTAACAGTCCCAGTTCTCTCAGCCTTTCCTCACATGTGAGGTATTCCAGTCTCTCAATCATCTTAGCAGTCCTTTGTTGAACTCTATCAACTATGTTCTCCTTTCTCTTGAACTGAGAAGCTCAGAAGAGGAGCCACCAAATTATAGGCTCTGAATCATGATACACTGGCATGACTCTAGAGGACTCAGCTGTCAGCCATTACAACTTATTCCATGGAAAATTTCAGGTCTTTTTTTCTAGAATTCACTGAGGTAGAATTTGTCAAGCATTATTCAACTTTGGTTTAGTTTAGCTGAGTTCAATCACTGCTCTGCTGAATGGTACATCAATGTTGGAAAAGGTTTATTGATGTAATGGCAAACTGCACATTGGTTAATGAAGGGGTATGAATAGGTAATCAGATTATAAATCAAGTCAGAGTTTTCAACAAAAATTAAAAGTGTGAGAATAAAGCCTGTATGGTTACTCATAGCTTCAAAAACTCATCTGTAGTTAACACTTTTTCAATATCCAGTTATTGTTCTTTGGATGGACTCATGCTTGTGTTTGTGTATACAGGCTTATACTGTCTGGCCAGATTCCAATTTAAATAATTGTATTTGGACACATCAAATTTCCTGTGATGTTTCACATTGTTCTGCATTTCCTTCTTCAAAGTTTTCATTAGCATGAGAAAATGACAGGGTGCTCTTGTGTTGCTAATGCAGTCTAGCAGCTGTAGTTCAAAGATGAACAAATCATGTTTTCTGATAGATATAGACATACAGATCTACCAACATATTTTATATGCTTTGATGGTGAAAAGCATATACAGTCTGGTCATTATTAATGCATACATATGTAGTTATTGAAGTATAGGACAACTCAACATATCCTGGCCTTGATTGCCATCTCCACATTTTGCCCATTGATTTATGTCCCCAAGACTTATTTTAACAGTTGACTCTAGTCTGACAAAGTAGATGTAATAGCAGTGAAAACTCAAAGTCTAATATTAATATTTCTGGTTTTAGAATTTATACTTTCTGATAATTGGTAAAAATCTTACCATTATGGAATATATTACCTCCTATCCTAACCCTAGTGTCAGCTCCGTTTCATGTATCTCCTAAAGGTAGTTAAGTTTTGCTCTCCTGTGATATAAAATATATCTAGGATTTATGGATATGGGAAATCTGGATATGGGAAATCTCCCTGACCTTAACAGAAGTGAAACAATCATCACCAGTGCAAACATTTAGGATTTGATTCTTTTTCCATGGAAGTAAATTGAGTTATATTCCAAGTGATTTCATACCAGAATTATCACAGTATCACTAAGGTTGGAAGAGTAATAATAGAATTATTAGAGATGGGATTTTCTTGGTGGTGGTTTTCAGTTTGTTTGTTTACTTTGTTTTCTTTTTTGTTTGTTTTGGTTTTATTTTCACAGCACATGACGTAATCTGTAGTAAATTGATTTTCTTGTGCTAATTAATTTGATTTTACTAACCATACGTCTTTAAAAAAATAATAAAACTAATATCCCCATAGAGCATCAAGATTCCCACTCATTGTTTCAAACAGCTCTCTGCATGGTTTTGCCTGAATCTCAAACACATCTTCAGTGGATGTGAATAAATTGCCTTTACTTTGCCTTTAGCATAATGCTGTGACTCATCCCCTCACTGAGAGTTGAGAACAGCCATCCAGACTTCCTTCAGAGGGCTTCTGGATGTAAACAGCCTAACACTGCTGGTTCTGATTCATTCCTTGGAAGCATTATGTCTGAAAGTTGCCTGGATTTTATGGCAAAGATATCTATGTCTTCATTAGATTACATATGAAACTGAAAGTGTGGTACACTTGCTATTGTGCTCCAGTTTTGAAGAAGGCAGGATCCCTTCTTTTGGATGCATCATACTAACATGGGTCAGACAAAATTTTCATGCCCTTTCTGTTACAAGAGGGAAAATGAGTAAAAGGAAAAGGGGAATTTTCATACCCATCACAGTATGCCAAAAAAGTCTCTTAAATCAAAACAAAGTTATTCTAGATAATGTTTTTCCTTCCTGATTCAGAGCTAAAGAAAGGGAACTGGAAATCAATGATCCATGAGAAAAAAAAAAACCAAAATTTTTTTTTTAGAATTATATTAAATGAAAGGAAAATAGAATTCTGCTGAGATCTAAAATGCTGGTACAACAACTTATTTTCAATAGAATAAAAAACATTGCTTGCATCTGTTTGCCTTGCAACAGAGATGTGTAATTTTTTTATACCTAACTTTAAAGACAGTTTGAGTCTATTTGTTGCAATGTAGAAAAGTTAAAGAAAGAATGAGATTATGTCAGTCTATCCATCTATCCATGAACTGATTTGAATTCTGTGCTTAAAGTGTCTTTATTGTTGGCGCATTGGGTTTTTTTTAAGTGATTGAATTCTGTTTGCAAATAAAACAGTATATAGGATCATTTCCTGACCAGTTGGAATATATCTCAGCAGAGATTTCATCTCAACTAGATCAGCTATCCAAGAATTGTAATTCAGATCCTGAAAAGGTACTTTGACATCTGTCCATCTCAATATCTCATCATGACAAAAATTTGTACCGACTAATTTTTCCGCATCATTTTGAGCAGATAACATTCACCAGAGGGGATGGTTGTATAAGCACTCTCTACAGAATATGGACTTCTCCATTTGAGAGAGCTCAGGAGATCTTCATCAAAGATGGTGAGGCATTCACAAAGCCACTGTTGATTATTTTAGTAAAAAATAGTAACTTGTAGTTTCACTATGTATTTCTTCTATCACCTAGTGAGAATTCTCTGCAACTTGATGAGATCTAATCAATACCTTTGCTTCAGCCTTAATCCTCCATATTTAGCAGTTTTTCATAGCTCAGATTATCTGTTAACCCTCGGGCTATCTAGTTCCTATACCAGTATCAGTGATGGAAGATATCACAGTTCCTAAAGCAAATATCTGGGCAGATGTTTCAGGCATTCTATGAGTGGGTAGATAGGACACATACTTTTTCTTTTTTTTTTTTTTTTTTAATTTAATTTAGCATCATCTCAATTAGAAAATGTTATTGACAATAGCTTTGCGGCAGTGAAGGGGGTGGGGTGGAGTATTTTTATTTATTTATTCTGCTTTTTCAGAAAGCACATAATACTATAGACAATATTCCCTAGTCCAGATGCTTTGGTGTTTCTTCACCTCTACTGGGAAAACCTTACCTGATCACATTTGGTGCTTTCACAGCTCTAATTCACTAGCTGTTCACAGTCATTTGCATGGCTAATATATCTAAGTTTTATTTTCCTCTACAAACTCCAAATGATGGAATCAAACTTCTCATTATCAGTTCTTAAATGCATGACTTCCTATCCTATTCCTATAATTTCCAGAGTCACACAAAACTTCCTTTAATATCTTTTAATCTTTCTATGCATTAATGTCTCCCAACATTGTGATGGCAGTTTCTGTTAGCACAGTCCTGCCCTCTTACTCTATTTCATTAATAATTCTAAATAAGTTTGAGTTTGGTTTCAAACATCTCTGCCAAATTTAAATGCTGTATGTGAACAGCTTGTGTCTTCTCATGTGGTAATATGTTCTATTGAAGTCCATGTTCAAAAAGACCACCATATTAAAATGCAGACAGGTATTTGACCCAAATGAAATTTCTCTTATACAGAACAGGTGCTTCAAGATTAACCACAAAATGTTTCAAAGTTTTTAAAAACATGAGTAGAACCTATTTTCAATAGTTGTCTAATCTCTTTGCCTAGGGAAATTAATGTATTAATTATTATGAAAACAATTGGAAAGATTTCTGAGGGAAAGTTAAAAGAATAAATACAAAACTCATTCAAAATGATCCAAACAAACCCCCAGTACTTCAAATTGCCTCAGATTTAACTCCTAGTGCCCTGGCATCTCATAGAACTCTTCTCCCAGAATACCACTCTTCTCTTGAGAAGTTGATTTTCCTTAATCTCACTAATTGCATTTATGTGTTTGTTATTTACTTTGTTTGTAACTGTTCTGAAAGTATAAACGATGATTCACTTTTTGAGACATCCATCTGAAAGTTATTTCTCATGACAGACACCAGGCTATTTGATATAACAAAGAACCATGGTAGAAACTCAGCTGTAAAATGTATGGTGGCATGTCTTCAGTGTAAAAAGGCTGTGTAATGTCTGGTAAAGAAGTAGCTAAAAAAATACAAACACCCCCAGAAAGTACTTGATAATTTAGTAGTTCAGCCTGTGTTGAATGAACAAACAAACAAAAAATACCACACCCACAGGTATTTTAAGAGAAGCGTTATTAGGAGATATCATTGAAATCCATCTCTGCTTTTTACTTTTAAAACCCCCCCTCAACATTTCAGAACTCTGTTGCCTAACAATGTTAATAATGAAATGACATGTGTGTAGCTTTAACCAGCAGAATAATAAGGTGCAGGCATGCTAAAGATATAGATGAGGTGTTTTTATACAGAGAATGGTTAGAAAAGAATGTTAACATCTGAATTTATTTAATTCTTACCAAACAAGAGGTACAGTCTGTATAAGAGTTAATAGAGTTTCACTGTATTAAAATTCTTACATGCTTTAAGTAATAACATTAATTACATATTTTACTGTACTTAATGTGCATGTACTCTGTTTCCTGTAGTTTTGAAAACTTTCCTACCAATGTGTTAGAGAGCTGAAGCTGCTTGAAAAACAGATATAATTGATCTGTCTCTTTCTAATACTCAAGAGCCCTGCAATCTGGTAAGATTTGGTCTTTAAAGCTGCAATATTTGATACACATAAATCTTATATTATTAGGGATGAATCTTAAGGAGCAGGGCACACATTTCACATTCAGAGGAGACAGGAGTAATTTCTCTGAAAGGCTGATGCTTTTAAAAAGTAATAAATTATTTTAATAACTACCTAATGGTAGGCATTACACAATGTTCTCTAATTACTAATCCACTGTAGACACATTCACTGCTCTGAGAAAGTCTTTCTGGTGCATAACTTCCTGCAGTTTTATAAGGTCACAATTCATCACCAATTCTGATTGAAACCTGGCATCAAAGAGGTTCCCTCTTGTCTTTGCTGTCTTCATCTTCTGGTTGGAAAAAAAAAAAAAAGTTATCAGAAAGGTACATCCCTTGTTGGGAAATCTAAGATGACTGTTATCACACTGCACCTTCTCCTTTGGAAATTCTCCCTTGCTTCCTCACCTCCATTGTTTCCCCAGACCCTGTTGAGCCTGACTTTGACTGTCTCCAGGGATGGGGCCTCAACCGCATCCCCAGGCAGCCTGATCCAGTGTTCCACTACCTTCGTGATAAAGAACTTCCCCCAAACATCCCACCTAAATCTAATTTAAAACCATTTATTCTATCATTACAGGCCTTTGTAAACAGTACCTTTCCAGTCTTCTTGTAGGCCCCACTTCAGATACTGAAATATCTCTGTTAGGTCTCCCTGGAGTCTTCTCTTCTCCAGGCTGAACATCCCCATCTCCTTTAGTTTGTCTTCATAGCAGAGGTGTTCCAACCCTGATCATTTTTGTGGCCCTCTTCTGATACTTTTTTTCTCCCTGCTCGTCAAGTCTCCTTGGCTTTTTGACACTTTTGGTCTTAAGTGCTGGGCTAGAGAGGCAGTGTGTAATGGGTTGGGACTTCCCTCGCCCCCCCCAGTTGAAGCTTACCTGACCTGCTCAGATGGCTTGGAAGTAAGATAAATCCATATTTTATAACAAAGCTAAATTTACAAGCATATAGACACAATACATTTACATGTATTTGCAATCATATACAATTTAGAAATAATACAGAAAACCAAGCTTTCCTTCTGGACAAAGAAAGTCCAGAAAGGACCCACACCACCCTCTCTCTCCCCAGACAGAAAACAGCCAGCAAGGTTTATGTGTTATCTTGCTAGCAAGGTATAGCGGAAGAGATTAGAGAGAGGAGCAAAGAGACTAGAGCTCAGAAGTGAAAAGGCAAGAACTGTTTATACTCTGGCTTTTTAGTAAACCAATGAATGATACAGACTTTATTTGTTATTTTCTTTTTGCAACCAATGATCTAATTTCTCTTATTACAATATTTCAATGAACCTTAAACCAGCACACAGTGATAGAATTCAATGCAGTGCTGTGAAGAAGCTGAAAGTTGATGCAATGCTGTGCACAAACTGTGTAATTCTAATAGTTTACAAGACAAAATCAAGTGCAGAAGTAAAGTTCTGGCACAGAACTATGCTGATACGTCTATGTTGTTTCCAATTCTTGAACTAGCTTGGATATTTTCACATTACATATACCTTCACCTTACTTCACTGTGCAGTAAGTTAGATGCTGATACCAGACATTAATTTTTCAGGTCTGTCACTCCTCAAAACTCTGTTACATCAATAATTCCCTTTTACTTTCTTATCTGTAATTCCCTTTCTTTCTAAGCTACTCCAGGATTTTATCTTTTCTTTAGCACATGTGTTTCTCTAGCATATATTCAAACTTTTGAAAAATAAATCACTCCTTACAAAAACCATTTTTTTCTTCAAGACTTTTGTTAAGAGGCAAACAACCTATAATGTTTGTACTGTTTCCTGATATAAAACATAATCAGAATTTATGTCTGGGATTTGGATGGCCTGCAAAAGGCTTCAATATAGATGTCCAAATGCTGTATGATTCTCAGCTACATTTTGTATCAATTTAAATCTTCATATTTGTTTTACTCATTTCCATGTTTCCCCATCTTCCTTGTTATGACAATATTTTCTTTTATGCTCCCAGAGGAAACCAGGACACATAAGAAGAAAAGGAGGGAAGAGAAAATAGCAAATGTTTCATTGAACATTTTAAAAGCATGCATGGGTGGCCAGGGGAGTGTGCCAAATTATTGTTTATTGTTTTCTTATTTGTTCTGCAAAGAATTTTTTTTTTCTGCTTCTCACTGCTCATTTTCTCAGTAAGTTGTTCAAGACCATATGTTTTCCTGTACCAGTAATCAGAATGGATTTTACTGCTTGTGCATTATTGTGCATATATTTATTATTATATAACACATGATCTTGACTAAAGACATTTCAGGGGAAAGCCTTGAAGCTTTCTTTTCTGCTTATTGATGCAGAATTTTTTTCTCTTTGGAATAAATTCCCAGGAAGATTGTGGTTTTGGTCTGAAGGATTCTGCTTTACTTTTATCCTAGGTCTTCCAATCTCATCATAATACAGAAATGTCCTTCTTAAATCTGAGCCGTTCAATTTAAGAAGGAGATTGAGGTACTTGAATGTGTCCAGAGAAGGGCAATGAGGCTGGTGAGAGACCTCGAGCACAAGCCCTATGAAGAGAGGCTGAGGGATCTGGGATTGTTTAGCCTGGAGAAGAGGAGGCTCAGGGGAGACCTTCTTGCTGTCTACAACTACCTGAAGGGTGGTTGTAGCCAGGAGGAGGTTACTTTCTTCTCTCAGGTAACCAGCACCAGATCAAGAGGACACAGTCTCAAGCTGTACCAGGGGAAGTTCAGGCTCGGGGTGAGGAGAAAGTTCTTCACTGAGAGAGTCATTGGCTGCTGGAATGGGCTGCCCAGGGAGGTGGTGGAGTCACCGTCCCTGGAAGTGTTCAAGGTGGGTTTGGACGTGGCACTTGGTGCCATGATCTAGTCTTGAGGTCTGTGGTATCGAGTTGGACTTGATGATCTTTGAGGTCTCTTCCAACCTTGGTGATACTGTGATACTGTGAAATTTACCCACAGGTCAGCTTGTGAATTTCACTGTCTTTGTAAGAAGGAAGGATTCTGATACTACTACAATCTTGACATCTTTAGCAGAAAAATCACAGTAAGGTTTTTAACTACAACTCTTCATACTTATTCTCCATTTTTAGCATCTAAGGTCTCTTTTGCATATTATGTAGACATAATAGTTACAAAAAAAATTAAGATAATATCTTCTGATCCGTAAGTCTGGTTGATCACTAATAGCTTGAAATTAAAACACCCAAAGAAAGATTAAAGATAATGAAGGTGACAAGTAAGGTTGGTAAATTTAAAGAGAATTTGATCTAATTTTATTGGTACCTTAAGAAATGCAGTATGGCATTTCAACAAGTATACTTAATGATGCTTTTTAATACTTTTAATTTAATTCCTGTCATAACTGATTTGTCTGATTACCAGAGGACAAAAAAAAAGCACTCATCTACTAAACTAGTGAGTCATCTATAAGATTTATCTGGGGCAAGATTCTGTGAGTAAACATCAAATTTTGGACTTAACACCACAGAGGCTAATCAGGCTTCAACTTCCTTCTCTGAATAGCATAAGATGAACTCTGAATTTCAACTTCTAGTCCTTACTGCTTAAATCCGATACATAAATCTGAAACATAGTTTTGCTTGATGAAGGAAGCTCAAATCACATTTTTTTCCTGCAGTCCTTGAGAAGTTAATGTAGTAAAAACAGAGCTTCCTCCTCTCTCCTCATCATTTCTATAAAGTAGACATAATTGAAGCTTAACTTGAATATCAATTTCACTGGTTTATGAGGTATGATGGGTGAAGTGTTTGAGTAAATACAAGAATTAGTAGAGTTGTTCCTTTTGTGCACTGTCAGGATATGTAAAAGGTTGTTGGTCTGCTTATAAGTGAAGATACAGATCTTAAGAGGTAGAGGAAGGAGAAGGAACCAAAGTAGAGAAGCAAAGGAAAATTCCAGGGGAAAGGGGAAATTACAGGGAGAATGGAGGCAAGAATTGTCTTTTCTGTATCCTGTATAACTGTTTAAAAATGTTACAAAAGGTGGATGAAAAAAAGGCAAAAAATCCATCAGTTTTAGCTAAATTAGTTCACCCATCCCATTACTGCTGCTATATGCATTATTGGAACTATTAATCTATTAATAACACCATTCTTATTGTAAAGACACAATTGTTACATAGCCCTCAGGGAAAATGTCAAGCACTCTTATTTAAAAGATTAAATAGGGAAATTACTGAGTTCAATCAGTATGTATATGTGAGGGAAGAATTAAAATTGGGCTTTATGAATTTGAAGACTCTATTGATATTCTTTCATTCTTCCTAAATTCCTTTTTTTCCACTCCCAAAAATAGTGGGAGACAGACAGCAAATGTAAGCTATATATCAAGTTACAGTATTGGTGCTATATTAAAATTCAGAAGATATTTATAGGGAAAAAACTTCCTGAGCACTACCGCAAACCCAGACTGCTCTGACTATGACTGCTTGTGTGGTAGCAGAATTGTGCCTTACTTCTAGTTGACAAGGACTCTTCAACTCAACTACCGTTCAGCCCTGAAATGTGTGCTTCACATATTAAATCCTCTGCTGTGAAAGTAAACAGAACTCCCACTTTTATAGTACCTCCTGGTGCCCAGAATACCTCTAACTAAGCAAATGCACCCCGGTACCATTATTTCAGCATCTGTGCAACAGGGCAGCAGTAGTGCTTCTATGCTGCTGGTAGACTGCCAGTGGAACATTATCTAGAAGTGATGGTATTGAGAAGGTAGCATTTGTATATAGCACTGTTAACTTGGATAACAGCATTAAGATCCCCATGTATTTGTAGCTTGAGAGTAAGGGTTCATTCCCTTACAGAATTATTTAAAATGTCTTTGCTTCTGTGAAGTGAATTAAGGAAATTATCTTACTGAAATACAGAAAATTCGTACCTTTCCCTAGACAATTTTCAACGATATCAGTCCTTAATTTAGGTTCATAAACAGTACCAAAGAAACCTGTATGCAAAATTGAAGGCAGCCCCCTCACTTCAGGGCTAAAGAAGGAGGGAGAGGAACATGGTCAGAATGGTAGGACTGCCTAATGGTGAACATTGCCAAGAATTTGGGCCTTTACCATATATACTGTACCGGTATAAGCAATAGTTTTGATCTAGCATTTTACCTGTATCCTCAGAGGCTGAGGCATTGGGCTGTCCAGCCAGAAAGGCTCTGTGTCTAGTCTAATAGAGTCTGGCAATCAGTGCACCGAGACTGCAAGTTGCAGAGCTGGATCAGCCCTGAGCTGCAGCAGTATGCAGTCTGCAACTCATACCATGCAGTGCAGCTGGAGCAGAGTGCTGCAGTGTGGCACAAGCAGGCACAGCTCCATGGCTGCTCCTTGAAAGTAAAAGCAGAAGGAGCACATGTCAGTCTGCAAAATGCCACGCAGACAGCTTCAGTGGGGTGTTAAACACATCATGTGCAGTAGTAACTCCTGCTGCATATCAACAGCTAGAATTTCAGGCTAGATGATAAAGAGAAGATTGTAGATTTTATTTCTTTGCCAGTATTTCTCTGCATTTTTCTTAAGCATGTATACATCATCCTGACATTATCTATCAAAGGCAAACACTCACTGAAGATTAGCATTTAATTTATACTGAAGCCATCCTTTAGTTTGAATGAGTATATTTAATGAACCATCAGAAAATCCCTATCATGTCGAGAATACTTTTTACTTAGAGGTCACATTGTTTTATAACTAATCTCCACTCCATCTGTTGACACACTTGAACTGAGGAATGCCTCAGAAATTATGATATAGTCTTCCTTCTGCTTCTCTGTATAAAACCTGTTTCTGCCAACTTGACCTATCAGGAAATCTGGAGCTTTTAATTCTTCAAGAAGCTCTCTGAATCTGTGGGGAGGGGTTTACTGCTGGAGCAAAGCAGCAGTCAGCATGAGCATGTGTGGCAGAATTAGGTTGTAAACGACTTGTACAAGTACCTTTTTTGGAGACACACAGTCATTTATTAGTATTAACAGTGGTCCTTTGGAGCTGGCAGCAAATCATGCTTTTTAATGACTGAATTTAGGAAAGCTAAGCGCCCTATATAGCTGCTCCTGCAAAGGGGAAGTCTTTTACTTCCTGCTAAGTGTCTTTCATTACTTTTTGCTTTTCAGAAATGAAAAAAGGAGGAATTCTAGGGATGGTAGGCACAGGCATAAATAACTCTGAAAACTTGGGTCTGCTCCAGAGCTGCCTTACCACTGTGGTGTCTCTGGTTGTAACTGCACAGTACTGAACATCTTCTGTTTCTGGCCCTCTGTCTATGCTGGAATGCTATGGATACCAAATGAACACTTTATGAACATGATATGTCCCTAGATAGTCCTTCACAGAAGAGCTCAGAACACTGAGGAACAGATAACATTAAACCATACTCTTGGAAGAATTCTCCAGATGCATGGGTCTCTGTTTACCAGTTTTCACATGAGTCGTGCCCACTAAGTACAACCCAGATAGTAATCACACAATGCCATATCTACCAGAAACAGCCCCAGAGAAGGAATTAATCCCAGTATGTTTTATTCACAGGGAGTCAGAGTCAGCACAAGGGCATGCTGTTGCTTTGTTTTATGCTTAAAGCAATAGTTTTCATACTATAGTTTAAAAAAATCTCAACAGCCTGGGTCTATGCTGAAGGCACTGCACAACAGTCAGTGAAGGGTAGAGTTCAGCACAAGATTTAGATCATCATAAGGCAGTATTTCTGGCAAACCCCCCAACCCAGCTACTCATCTCTATCCCCAGATTACCTTTTGCAATGTTCTGGCACAAATGTTTATGCGGTTACTTGCTAAGCCAGAATGAGAAGCTGCCCTGAACAATTTGCTTTAGGCAGGTTGCTTTTCAGCCAGCTTGGTGCTCTGGTCCAGTTCACTAAGCAGTTATAAAAATGGACATGCTGAATTAAATTATTTATCAAAGAGCAGACAAGATAAAACCAGCTTAGAACCACTAGGTTTAAAATCACCAAATATAAATTCAGATACACCAGCTTGCCACGTCTAGGGTCTGAAAATGGAAAAGTATTGAAGATCATGCATATCTAAATCCTCATGAGTGCTCATCTGAATGTGCAGCCAGTGTTGTCATAGAGGACATGCTCCCAGCAAGGAACGTGGGAGCCTGTGGCAGCCACAGAGGAGCAGATTACTACCTGACACACCAGTTACATCCCACAGGCTGTTTGCTAAGAGAAGAAAAAATAGTCACTAACCAAGGCTGTCTGTAGCTAAACATCCCCAGCCAATGTCTCTTTAAGACTCCCAAGTGACTCTCTATAAGAGGCAGGATGTCATTTGGTGCCCTGGCTAGGGACTTGTCACATTCACCATCCAACTATATAGGCCATCAGGGTGTTCAGAAGGTTAGCCTTGTCACAGAGCCTTTTACTTGCACAAGTGCATTTATTGAGTCATCAGAAAATCCCTGGGTTTGCCCATAACAGCTGCCAGCACCCTGGGTTGTGGCAAAAGAGAGGTGTACAGGGAAAGCCTTCTGAGACCTGGGCTGTGGGCTCAGCTGTCACCTCCTTGGTACATAGAGATCAACATTTTGGAACCTTCCACTCTGGAGCCAGACATGGTTCTGTGTCCCTGCTAACAACTTTCATAGTAGATTTTTTCTTCTGTTTTCTTGGAGTAGTCTTTTAATGAAGAGAACACAGTTGAGATGTGATTCCCTGCTGCCTGAATTTTAAGTGGAAATATTAACATTACCTTTCCATAGTTACTTCATTTTCCTCTCCCTTCCCTGTTGATTAAACGTCAGTTTCTCTTTTTGTTCTCTTCCAAAGGGGAAGCTAATTCTCTCCTCCAGTTGCAGCAGATCCCTTCAGCAGCACAAAGCAGTGCTGTCCAGTTGTTTTAAAAACGTTTCCAGCACATCGCTGCTTCTCCTGCTGCCTTTGCAGCTCTGCATGTGGCAGCATGGAAAAAAGAGCCAGGCACTTCTCTTTTATGATATACCATGTATATACTGCCACAGAACCCAGATGGCTAAGCAGATGAGAACAGTACAGTAATGACTGCCCAGAAAAATTTGGTAAAATACTGCTTGAGCAGCAGGGGCCAAACTAAGCATTAAACATGATAGTACATATAAAAATGTTAGTGCATATAAAATCCTGCAGCTTCTTAAAAGTGTAATTTATAAACCTACCATTTTGTTGAAAATCTCCCTTTTTATAGTGCACCTCTCCTACTGTGTTTTAAGTTTAGTGAAATTTTCTAAAGCTAATGTTGGTAAATAATTTACAGTTAGCAGTTTCACTTGATTTCACTTATGTGCTATGTGAACCAGCTGAGGCAAGGTCCAAACAACACTTAGTAGCTTCCAGAAGCATAAGAGTGAAATTCAGGCACCTGAGTGATCCCAAATATTCCACTTACCTCACCTGGGTATTTCAGATATCCTCCTGAGATACTAAAATGTTACTTAAGTGATTAAAGCACTGCATTTGCACAAGGAAAAAATATTCTCTTGCATGAGCTAAGCAAGTACAGGGTGGCACTCTTAAATGCCTATCTGGTTCTGTGACTAAGTCTTCATGTTTTTTCAGGAATAATCACTTGAAGTACACCTTGCTGTCTCAAGTCACCTGTAGAGAAGAGGATGCACAGGTCTCCAATCATAGTTTACCCTGTAAAGCTGTGTTCCAGGATTTGTGGAGGCCTGGCTTAACTACAATAGCAGCCAGTAGGAGCACTTCTTACCCCAAGATTTAAAGAAGGAAAACATGTTCTAGCTCTTCCACTGGAGTCTGATCATGTTGCAAAGAGAGTCCTAAGTCTGGAAAGAGAAAACATGAGCTATGGAGAAGATTCTAAGTAACAAACTAGACACTCATCTAGGAGTATAAGCAGCTTATACTTCAAATCTTCCAGAAAGTAGCAACCATCATCATCTGCTTAACAGGTCAACTAATTCCCTTTGCTCTCTGCAACTCAGTCTCTGCCTGGGTACACAAACACACACAAAAAAACCCAAAATGAAACAAACACCCCACCCACAAACAAACAAGCAAACAAAAACTCAAAAAACCCAAACAAACAAACCCCCAAAACCAGAATGAAACATTGGAATTAGGAGAAGTTTTAATAAATAGAAGTAACATTGTATAATTGGAGCATTTTAGAATTGCAAATGATGAGTTTCAGTAGGCATAGCAGCCGCAGAAGAAGGATCACATCTCATGCTGGTAAAATCTCTGTGGATTTTCTCAGGTGGGTAATGCAGCTGGCATTCTAATTCAATCATTTTGTGTAAGATGGCTTCAGAAGGGAAAAGAAAAATAGCTTCTTTAATCAAAATAATAGAGGTGGAGATGGATTTTTACAAATTAGGCACTCTGTTATTTGGTAGGGGTTTAGCATTTGCATACCCCACAGAAATATGCGTTACAGTAGATGACTTAAGCATCCCACTTGGACTTCTGTTGTACATCACTTATACGTTTATATCCTTGAAGTTTGTAGTATCATCAGAATAGAGGAGTTTTCATTCAACTGCTTCACAGTTTCATACAGCATATGCAACGACTCACAGTGGAATATGTGTCATACAAACCAAAATCAGGAAAGGCAGCACACTGTGGCTACAGTGATACATGAAACAATTACAAGTCCTACATGCTTCTTCAGTTGTGAGTTGTGTCCAAAATTTGACTTTTTTCAATAATAAACTTAGCAATTCATCAGCAAAAGCACTGTACTTGGTTATTTTGATCAGTTCTGCTTTGACTCCTCCTGAATTGTTCCTTTGCAGAATGAGAAAAATAAAAATAGTTCTGGAAGAACAAAGTTGATTTGAGATGAAATAGGGAAAGATCTCAGAAACATTGATAGGAGGTCAATGCAATATACTTAGCATGTCAATAAAATGTGTGGTGCTAGGGATCCACTTATCATAAAGTTAGTTCCTCATAGGAATTATGATGGAGAAACCAAAATAATTCCATCTCTAGGTACTCATTGTTTGCACTGTTTTTTGAAAGTTGTTTATCCAGTAACCTGTCATTTACCAGCTACTATAGCCATTTATTCTCACCAATTCTTGTTTGTTGTTCCATATTTGAAAAATACCTGATAGTAGCTCATCAAATTTGCATTTTTGTGTTTCTTTACTTCAAAATGCTGACAACTTCAATGGGATAATTTTCTGTTGCCTGAAACAAAGCTAAGATCTTATAGCTGTGCTTTTGAAAGTCAAAAAGACTTCTGAATTACATAAACTAGAGTAATCATATCCCACAGACCTCGAAGTGGAAATTTTCACTCCTTACAAAGCAATTAATCACTTCTGGGTTCAAGAGCTATGGTTCAGCTAGAACATCTTTTCTATAGCAAGACACAGTGTTGTGGTTAGGAAGACTCAGAATAACCTTGAGTGTATCTACGTCATTGTAAGACCTTGTACTTGCTTTTGAACTACTTTATATAAAATTGCATAAAGCAGTAAAACATTTCCTTCATTTAAAAAATATTCCAAAATTATATATACGCATATGTGCATATGTAGACACATTCCATTTTGTAGAACAGCTAAATGTAGCTCAAGAGGCCATTTTACCTCTACATTCAGTTCAAAATAATTGTGTGCAAACAGAAAGCAATAACCCTTCCCCACAATAACACACACATGTACCTTCACATAATTCTTCACTGTTAAGTTCTACAGTTAAGAAGTACAGTAGCTTGAAGCACGAACTGAGATGCTCCCCACCAGTTGATCTTCCTGCTATCAAATGTGTTCACAATGTAGTTTTCATTTCACTGTCTTCAGAAAGGCCAGAAACAGGATCAACAATTGTATTGAATTTGTTTTGTAGCACTGCGAAGTGTTAAAATGAAAAGAAAAGGGACTTGAATGGCACAGTCAAGTTCCAATGAATTTCACAGAAAGAGACATGCATTACGGCAGGAAAACACACTGAAATTAGTAAGATTTAAAGGGAACATGAGGAGTAAATGGTCAAGCAAGTACCCATAAAGCTGTACACATTGTACAGTCATACAGGTGCTGTTACAGGGCGAGTGAAAACGTTGTGGTCTTGCCTCTCAACCACACACGTTTTTTGCAGCTTGTTGTGTTAAATATGCACCACCTCATACAATAAATCTAGACACAACTCATTTCGCTCTTCCTAGTCACCACTGAGGCTGGCTATGGTCCCCTCAGTTCTGGATCAAGTTTCCTTAAGTAAAATTTACATACTAAGAGTTTTGCAGACAAAGTAGTATTGCCAATTCTGTCTTCTCAGGAAACCTGTTGACTACCCCATTATCTAAAATACAGAAAGTAGACCCTGATCAAGATAATATAATAAGGCACAGGTACAGTTAATAGCAATATTGAAGAAGTGATAATCA
The DNA here is from genome assembly GCA_013396675.1 of Eubucco bourcierii. Classification (NCBI taxonomy): domain Eukaryota; kingdom Metazoa; phylum Chordata; class Aves; order Piciformes; family Ramphastidae; genus Eubucco; species Eubucco bourcierii. Next base: position 641,511 of record VWZE01022783.1, on the reverse strand, counting down.
GATACTTTAGGTTAGGGAGTGATTACTTTCCAACAGTGATAAGTAGCGAGTCTTAGTAAATAAATGACATCAAACTTTCCGCTAAACACATTTTCTAAGAAATTATTTTTAAAATAAGAGAGAAAATATGAGATTTTGTAGAATTAGTTTTTTGTCCGAATATGAAACTGCAAGACATCAGTAGTCTTGGACTACAAAGAAAACTTGAAAACTTTGCAAATATGTAGTACTCTTTGTTGTACAATCACCTTAGACATTAATGGTCAGACTCCTGAAGTCCAATTTAGATACTGAATTACAATAATAAAAACAGGCAGACAAGTTGTCTACCAAATTTCCAAGGTAAAACAATGATACTGTTACAAGGAAGGTAATCCTGAGACCCAGATTAGGTCTGCTTCTGCGGTATGGAATGCAAGTTTTATCCATCAAAAGCTGGTGACCTCAGTCTCTGCTTTTTAAGAAACACAACTGAGCAGGTCAGTGCAAGGCATTGAATAATCTCAGACCTAGTAAAGTATTGCTTGTTTCAAGTTTATAGATATAATTTTATCTTTCTGAAGCATTCATCACAGTGTAAACCCAGTACTTTCCATATATATAACAAAGGGGGTTTTTTTTGTTTATATTGTCTATTTATCTTTATTATATTTTTTTAATAATTGCAATTGTTTGCAGAGGGTAATGTTTGCTGTATGTATAACACTCAGTGTACTAAACCAGAGTACATTAAAACTAAACTGTGCATTCATATATAAGCAACCAGTCTCTGTCTATTCTAAATAAACTTCGAAATGTATATTCACTGCATAATTGATATTAATCTTACGATTTCCCATTAGATTTTAGTCTTAGATCAGTTAATAATTCATGTTCCCCTGGGTTTCTAGGATGAATTATTTCATAATTGAAAAAATGCAGATGAGCTTAACAACAAACAGCAAGGGCAGGTGCTGTCATTTTCATATTTCTCTGGAAAGGAGACTACAGTATTAAATAGAGAACAAGGTCTTCAGTTATATACAAGCAGCTAATCCCCGTGATCCATCCATTCAGTTTACCTTTCTCTCTTTAAATTAAAGCAACCAATAACATGGCATGAGCATTTGAGCACTACAGGAGAGATTTAAAATGTATCAAGATGTCATTCACAGATCTTGTTTTCTTAAGTTTATAATTTAATCTCAGGCAGAAAAAAACCCAAAAAACCCAAATGAGCCCAGAAATTGGAAAAATTTTCAAGTACGAAAGAGAGAACCTGAGTTAATGACTTGTTGATTAAAAACTAGGCTCTGATGCTCTATGTGCTGGTTTTGGCTAGGATAGAGTTAATTTTCTTCACAGTAGCTAGTATGGGGCTATGTTTCAGATCTGTGCTGAAATCAATGCTGGTAACAGAGAGATGTTGTAGTTACTGCTGAGCAGTCCTTACACAAAGTCCTTTCCTGCTTCTCACCTTAGCCCACCAATGAGAAGGCTGGAGGTGCACAAGAAGCTGGGGAGGTGGAGCACAGCTGGGACAACTGACCTCGACTGACCAAAGAATTATTCTATACCTATGAAATCATGCTTAGCATATAAATCTGGGGGAAGAGTAAGGAAAAGAAAGATGTTTGGAGTGAAAGCGTTTATCTTCCCAAGTAACGATTACGCATGTGATGGACCATTGCTTTCTTGGAGATGGCTGAACACCTGCCTGCTGATGGAGAGTGATGAATGAATTCCTCATTTTGCTTTGCTTGCACACACAGTGTTTTGTTTTACTTATTAAAGTATTTTTATTTCAATCCATGAGTTTTCTTCCTTTTACTTTTCTGATTCTCTTTCCCATTCCACCAAGAGGGAGGGAGCAAGCATCTGAGTGGAGCTTATCTGCTTCCTGGGGCTTAACTATGGTGCTTCCAAAGCACAGAGACAAGGACACCATAGAAAAGTCTATAAAAGTAATAGCAATAATCTATTAATGCTAAATGAAAGGTAGAAACAAAGAAAGAATGAGAACTGTAAGTTACTGACTTCTTCCTTGGTTTACAATTTAACGCAAAGGTTTCTGCTGACACTTCCTTCCCATTTCTAGTGATTTTTCTCAAGAGCTGCTGGGCCTCACTGAGTCATACTTCAGATGAGGTTGTGGACCTGCTGTTGTATGTAGATCTGTAATTATCAATATCTTTCTAAATTTATATCTATAGAAAGACTGACAGGTCTTACAAAGTGAGAGGTAGCATTTAGAGTTCCATATAATTTAACGGATTCTGTTAACAGATTATTACCATACTTGTCCATTTTACAGTCTTTCTCTAAACAATAAAGGAGAGAAGCAGGTCCGTCAGAAAAAAAAAAAAAAAAAAGTCATTCAGAAACAATGAGAAGTCAGTTCACTATTTAAGCCCATGCCTATGCTAGAAAGCTTCAATAGTAGTATTGTTGCCATCTATTTAATACTTACATTACTTGAAAATATCTGTCTTCAGAATATTTGCTTCCACCTGTGTAGTGCACCATCACAGCAACCACAAAGTGGAACAAGGCAAAAGAAACTTTTGACTAATTTCTGTAACTGTTGTGTGCTTTCAGCTCAATACTACTCCCTCAGACAGAGGTGCATCTAAAATACTGACGATAAATAGTTGTAAGCTTTACTAACCCTAAAATAGCTAAAAATAAATTTTCAGAGGAGTTGAGATTATTTTATTCACAGTCAGTGCTTTGAAATGGATCCTTTCAACTGGATCCTTTGGAGCAACTCCCCACATTGACTGACATTGACTAGGATGCTGTGGGGTTATATCTCAAATGTTGTGACGTGGTGCATGTCTCTGCCTTGTACACTCACTGAATGGTTTTGATAAAGATATTAAACTGCATTTGACACAGGAACTACTACTTTATCCCTTAGTGCTAAGGGAAAACTATCAGAAGACTGAGAGAAATTACCTCTGTATCTCTAATGCAATGCAATATTGTGCAGAAAACCTCAAGCTGAGACAGTCACTGTGTTACTAATTCCTATGCTGGCATAGCCCTCCCCTTACATTGTGATGTACTACAGAGTGAGAAAATTCTTTAAGGTTACAGAACAGTAAAAACGGAAGATTAAAAAGCTGGGAAAATACAGACTAGCAGAGTGAGGTGACTGCACAGCTAGACAATTTCCATCAAGACCTCTTATGACATGCTTGGCCACAAAAGATAAACACATAACACTTTTAGAAACTACTGTATCAATTGGAGTTCAGCAGCACATAATAAATTAGACTGTTCTCTTTTGCTTGAAATAACGAAATAATGAAAATTGCCTTGTGACCTTGTTTCACTTTTCTCAATGACATCACCTTTGGGAAAGGTGATTAATATCATGTGCATACCAAAAGAGTTTTTAATGACCATCAATATTACACTGAAACCAAGTCAGACCATTGTTCTGGGGTTGTTAAGCATGACTTAACTCTATGATACCAGATACCAGAAAATAATGCTTTTTTGTCTACTGCATAATACTAAGTAAAGATATAGTCAAATTGCCAGTCATCACTGTGAGCAGATCTGTGTTGCAGATTCAAAACATCTGCATAGTTCATCAACTGAATCCTCTCTGATCTGCCTGTTCTTCCCTATTCTTTTGTTTTACATTGTGTAACAACCTTTTCTATTACTGTAATATTTACAGGTACACTGCATTTGCTATGTTCTGCAAGATAATCTTCATCTTTACATCTTCACCAATGCAAGAGAGAAAAGGTAGTGGGATGGAAAGATATTATGGAAACTTGTTTGGTTTTGTTTTGTTGGTTGGTGTTTGGTTTTTTTTTTTTTTTTTAGCATCACTACTTCTCATCTCTTTAGTAATAGCTTTTTCCTTCTCTCCATGGTTATCCACTCATGTGAATCAGCAAACACCACACTGACCCAATACAAATCACCTAAACTCTATATTCACGAGTCATATGTGTAAAACTATTTTTACCAGAGTAAAAAATAAAGAGCTCTCTTTAAAGCTGTCTGTTGTCACTGTGCAGATCAGATGGTATCATATCCATAGTGCTCTTGCCAATCCCTTCTCTCCCTGCAGCTAATGATACACATATTCTTAAACACTCTGGAGGATTTATCAACTCATACTGTGCATTCTCCTGGAATCCATAAAGGAGCTATAAAGTTTTTACTTAAGAGAAAACCGCTGTTTTTCTTTTTTCTGTTTCTCAGACTGAAGACTGCATCAGATAAAAAGATTTCAACAGTCCATGCTTAGCAATAAAGCCATCTAATGTGGTCCTCATAATCTGAAATTACTTCACAGAAAAGCACTGTAGAGCACTGCAATCACTGAGGCTGTGTTTGTTAAGAATGAACATGTGTGAAATGACTGCTTCCAATGCAAATATTGATTCTCAACCAATACAATGTTGTGTTGGTTTGAGGCTAATTGGAATACTGTAATAAAGGAAATACACTATAGGCTGTGAAAGGAAAACATGGTGATGTCTAATTCACTCATAGGCTTGCTGAGATGTTTAAGAAAAGAACTCAAAACATTAGATAATGCAGTCTGTCTTGGGGGCACAGTATCTCAGTCTTGCAGCTTCTGGCTTTTTCTCCTCTCTGCTGAGTAATCTCACTATCTACTTTCCTTCTAACCCCCCTGGATGATCCTCCAAGATCACCTTGCGCATAAGGCAAACCTTGGGGTAAGGTATAGGGGTGGGGAGAAGGTGGAAGGGTGGTTGGGAGCCCCTCCTGGTGTCTCTGATTTCTGGGAGGGGAGTTGTGTTTCTGTATTCCCTTTAACTTGTATATTTCTGTAAATATTCCTGTATATAGTGTATATTTCTGCTTGTATATTGTACTGAGCTGTAAATAGAGCTTCATTCCTTAACTTCCAACTGGTTGAGTTCTAGTCTGGGTCATTTTACAAAGTGTGAGGGTTGGGGAACTCCCAAACCATCACAAATGCAATGGTGTAAAACTAGAAGACCTCAAAAACGTAGAGTGACAAAGGGAGAGGAATGGGTTGTTGAACAACTTTGCAAGCTTTAGTTGCTGATAACTTCATCTGCAAAGAATTTATATTTGTCTTAAATTATACCTACTGTCTGGTTTGATTTTTCATATACACTGCTAGGTGACTTATTATTGCAGTCTTTTCAACAAACTCCTTAAATGTATTGAGTGAAATTGCAACTCTCAAAAAAAGACTATGTAAGAAATTAATTTGATTTTATGTGATTCAAATTCAACCCACAGAAGCCTGGGCATTTACAACAGTTCAAATTAAAGTCATTGCAGTTTTAATTCCTTCATCTTCACTTTCTGTCACAACAAATTAAGTTAGATTTGCTGTTTTGAGACTTTTATGGCTTTCTGTATTCTTGCTACTTAAATTAAAGACCCTTCTAATCCGTGACATGGTATCTAACAACCTCAGGAATGTTATGGCATCAATAGGATTATGCTTTTATGAAAATGATGGCAAGTCACAATCAATAAGGCATCCCACAATGTTATCAGCAAAAAGCTATATGCAAAATTTGAGAATGCAAATGAAAGATGAGTAATACAAATATATACAAAATTTTTATTTGATATTTTGTAAGTTGCAATTATAATTAAAATCTAATGAATGATTAATGGATTGATATATTCAACACATTCAACCTCCTTTGTAGTATAACCACAAAGAGAGACATATAACATCAGAATTATTTATTATTCAATTTATTGTGTGCATCTAGTTCTGAGTTTGAATTATGTATTACTTATATATAATGGGTCAGAGAAGATACACAGTATGATTTATCATAGAATCATAGAATCATAGAATGGTAAGGTTGGAAGGGACCTCAAGGAT
>VWZE01022783.1:579697-635237 GCA_013396675.1 Eubucco bourcierii | reverse complement strand
AGAGTTATTTTAACTGGTCCACGATTCTCTTCATCTCCTCACCTATATATTATTAGTTCACTAATTTTTCTGTGTGGTGTTCTGTTTTTTAAGGGTCATATGTGGCTGAGGCATAATCCTGTGTCTTCTACTTATTATCTGGACAAGTAGCTTCTCAAAACTTCTGAAGAACACAGTTGAACTTGGTAACAGAAAATGTGTTTTCTACAAGTAGTTCCAAAATAAGAAAAAAACTCCAAAACCAAACAACTTGGCAATGTTTTTGCCATAAAAAAAACCAAACCAAACCAAACCAAAAACCCCAGCAAAAAAACTCGAACAACTAAATGTGTCATTTAAAATATTCTTTTCTTCTTCTTTTGTTCACATTTAGCGTACTAAAATCCCTGCCACAGAAAAAATTATCAGGACTTCATTTGACATTTTTGTGATGTGGACAATCCTACTACATTTCATCAGCAAGCACCATGAGAGATCAGGTGTCCTCTGCTTGTAGTTACATGTCAGAGCTCAAATGATAGATAATTACCAGTGACAGACCCGAGACTGGAAATGGAGAAATCAAGGGTCAGGAGAAGAGATGGAAGTGACAGTGCAGAGCACTCAAGGCGATGGATGAAAGGACAGGCAGTAACAACAAAACACTATACATAGGTCACTTTTTTTTTTCTTTTTTTTTTTTTTTTTTTTTTTTTTTCCTTTTTTTCCCAGGCAATGCAGTATCAGAACTTGCTTGTTCTGCTCAAATTTGTGGTTTCTGGTTCAGGAATTCTTGACAAGGGGAAATCATCACTTTCTTCTTGCCTAACTGGCATCAATTAGCTAGAGCTCAGTGAGGCATTTCTGTAACTGTAGGCAGTGGGAGTCAGAAAACTTGTCATGGGGATTTTTTTTTGAGTGATGGCAGAGGAAGGAGTAATACTTTCCAGTTCAAGGAATACAATAACATCAGAATTACAACTTACTTGTAAGGACAGATAACATTTATGGTATAAAAAATACTGTTAGCAAGAAGCGAATTGTGTATTGTTCTCCTTGAAACTACTGTGACATAACCCTGACTGACTGACCAGAAAGCAGAGCTACAAAGACGCTTATGGCCACATTAATATAATGTGTATTAATAGGTAGCGAAACTCTGGAAAAAATGCTTGTTCCAGGACCTGTTGACTTTGAGCTGAATGAATAGCCTATTCAGAAAAGACAGAACTGATTGAAAGCACAGGGCTGGTTTTACTGACAGTTCTTAAATATGAATATCTTCCTCATATGGGTTACTTGATCCCGCATATGGGCACTGAAAATACTATCTGGAAGGGAAGCCGTGTTTTGTACTCAATATCTTATCATGCCTGCAAGTTTGCTGGGCACAGAGACTGCTTCTGGCAAGTGGAGCTTGTCAGTACTTTGCACACAGTATCAAGTAGAAGTAAAATAATGTCCTTTCCCTGCTATAGTGATCTAATTTGTCAAAGTCGACTAAGCAGGTGTGAATAGGAACTTCTGCCTTGATCTGAAAAAAAATGAAGGTGGTTGTGATATTTTTGTGCTCCATGCATTCCCAAGAGGATTGAGTTTACTGGAAAATTCACATGCATATGTGTTATGCAACTGGTTGGTTAAAGATACCGTTTATGTCTGATATGACAAAAAGGCTTAGCTAACAGTTTCTCAGAAAAAATATTGTTGCATCCCATAGTGTAAAGCATAAATGGAGAGAGTGGATAGCATAAGATCCCAAAAATCCACCCCTACTGGTTAAGTATGAAGCTCTTTCACTGAAGAGCTCCACAAACATCAAGCACTACCCCAGCAATAAAGCTAGCAGCTGTCTCCCTGCAGATGAGTGGCACCATTTACCAGCTGAACACTAAGCAGAAGAAGCTTTGTGAGGATGATGGCTTCCCTTGTGACTTTTGCAGTTTTCTCCATGTGAGTTCTTCTACTTATATCCCTGATCTGTCACCATCACTTCATGATCTTAGAGGAAACATCTGCCTTTAAGCTGAGAGGGAGAATGGAAACCAAAACACCATGGAGCTACTAAAGCTGTGAAACGAAAGAAAATTCCTCTATTGACTAGATCACTTCTGACTTGGGTGATATGTCAATTGACTTATCCATGGATGCTATCACCCAAGTCATTCATTGCCTTCCTTCCGAGAGTCTGATGTGGGACACAGCCAGAGCATCTGCAGCTCATGGGCTGCCTTGGGACTAGGAGACTTTCAGGCTGGGGTTGTCCACTGCATCTGCTCCATGCATGCATCTGCCCAACAGCTGCCTGCAATGCACCTCTCCATAGTTGGGTGATTGCAGGTTGTGATTGCTGCTGCTTAGCACAAAGTTGGATACCTCTTGGAAGTTAGTGAATGGGAAGGAAAAAAGAAGTTTTGAAAGTGTCATTCACCAGAATGTAAAACAAAGTGTAAGTCTAACAACAGCTTTCAATGTAGGAGTACTAAAAAGGGACCATCTTTTTACATTTATGGTATGAATACATAACACAAAATTTGTGAGATAAATAACCCCACCACATGCCAAGGGATAGAGGCAGACACCATTAAAGAGAAGGAAAACACAATGGAAAACATAAAATGTTATTAAAATGTAGAATATCTATTAATTAGTGTTACTCCAGTAGCAAAGTATTTCAGATAGCCTCTTCTAGAAAGAGGGAACTGGAAGTGTTTCAGATATTTGACTCTCCATAACACAGATTAAAAGGGATATTCTTCAAGTTATTCTTCTTATATGTGTGGTGAGTAGTTTTGTTTCTCTTAATTTTACTAGTTTATGTTAATATCTTCTCGCCTTGTATTGATTTCATTCTCAGAATTTAATTTGCCTGAGAGGATTTATAGTGTCACTCTTGTACATGCACTGTGTCTTATCCATCATTGTTAGCATTGGTTTTCACTATTGTGACCTCTTATTATCACCTGTTACATAAAGGTGTAAGGCAGAAGCTTCTTTGCATATTCTGAGGCACTTTTAAAAATATTATTTATTTGCAGAATTGCATACATTCTGGAAGATAGGATTTTCATTGCATTGTTAAATTTCCTCTTGCTCATTGCTTATCTTTCCTAAACTAAATTCACAAAATTCAAAACCAGAAAAATGTTTCGTTGTTCTGCTTTCATGGATTGATTCATGACCCCTAGGATACTTGTTTCACCCACATCTATGCAAAGTGAATTCCAACTATGTTGTGTTTTCCTAAAGGCCATAATAATTTAATTAGTTTAGAAGATAAAACTGAAACTTAAAACCTCCGTGCATAAGTTTCTGATTGCTGAAAAAAAAACAATTGATGTTAAAGAACAGAAACTTCAAGCAGAATAAAGTGGATGCAACATGTTAATTTTGTGATCTTAAGTAAAGGCTGATTATGCTAGCAATAAAGCATGGACATGAATATAAGTAAGGGCATGAGAAGCTGAGCTTTCAGACCAACAGTTCTGAAAACCAAAGCTCCTTACATTCTGGACTAGGGTTCAGGTCCAAAATCTTCTAAAAGAGGAGGACTTTCTCCCAGGATTAAAGATAAAATATTCCTCTCGTTTTATGTTAACATAGCATGACAAAGTGATTTTCTTTCATGTGATATTCTATTTTATCTTATTTTGATTACTTGTAATCCCATTTCCTCTTGATTACAGTGTCTACTGCTGCTTTCCTGTGTCTCCTATAGTTCACACAGAATCACACACACAGAGAATTTTAGGGGCTGGAAGGGGCCTCAAAAGATCAGCTAGTCCAACCCACCTTCTAGAGTAGGACCAATTTTTTTTTTTTAAATCCAGTTTTCACTTTTATTATTTTTTTAATCCCACTTCCTCCCATCTTCCTCTTTTCCTCTCCATCTCCTTCCTTTTCCTGACCTTCCTCTTTTCATCTCCNAGCTTAGCACAATTTACAAGCAGATATATACACAATATCCCGTTACATACAAGTTAAAAGTAATACAGAAACACAAAATTCCCTCCAAAACAATCACATTGCAGGGAGGCTCTTGACCCAAACCTCCCCCTGTTCCTTTCCCCCTCTTTCCCTCCCTTCAGAAATAACCAGATCAATCCCTGTATATCTCACATGATAAATCTGGAGAAATCTGAGGTGAGATGTCAAAAAAATGACAAGGAGGTTAGAAGAAATCAAGGGTTAGGTCAGATTAGAGTTAAGGGAGAAAGCAAACACAGACTGTCAGAGTGAAGGAGCAGAACAACAACTGAGAACTAACTGGGAAGTGTGTGAGAAGTCAGTGTCTTATCTATATTTTGACTAGTTCCATTTCTCAGCAGAAGAATGAGTGATATAGGTTACTGTTGGGTGTTTTTTTTTCCTCTTCTCACAGTTAAGGATTGAATTTCTCTCAGTAAAATATTCCAGCTAGCCTCAAATCAGCACAATCCACCCCTCTATATTACTCAGTGTTTTGCTGAGAACTGTCTAATCTAAAACAATATTTATAATAATGAATTTACAGGTTCAGTTTATACTTCTCTCAGGTTATCTTGGATGTAGGTGATTCAAAAGCTCAGAAAACATTTTTTATTTAATGGGGTTTGTTTTCTTTCTTTTTATTTTACTGGTAAAACATGAGACCTCTACATGTATTTTTTTTTTTTTTTTTTTTTTTTTTTTTTTTTTACATTTTGAAATCTACAAGAGATAAAAGAGAGTAGAAGTAATTGTAATTAGTGGGATATGGGACAATATTTAACACATTATGCATTTTCTGTAATGATGTAATTTCCATTTTTTCTGACCTCTTTTTTTTTAAGACAGGCTTGAATTAAATAATATGTGAATGGGTAGCAGCATTGCATGCAATAGCAATTGCACTTGTTTAAGGATGAGTTTAGTCTGCTCACTACCATTTACAGGCCAGCACCATGCATGCAAGAAAAAAAAATAAATCCCTTTATCCCAGTGTACCACCTTTCGGATCTGAGAAAAGTTGTTTTTTGGAGAACTTTACATTTTCAGGTTATGAATTATTCATGTATAAGCACTGATTTCAGTGGACATTCATTTTATGCTATTATTAGGGAAAGTCTTTTCAGTCTTTCTATCCTTCACAAATCCTTTGCCTAGTCTCTATAACAAATGTTCTCACATTATCAGGATTTAAATGCTGCCACATTTTCAGCGTTAGCTCTTTTACAAGCTGTTTTCTTTATTGTATTCATTTGCTCACATAATTCAGACTCTAAGTTGCAATTTATTTAGATCAGGAATTGACCTGACAGTTAGGAATCGTGATTCAGACCATTAGTTATTTTTTTTTGTCCAATATACATTTCAGTATTTGCCAAAATCCTTTTTTTGTAAGTAGATATTTAAAAACCTCTCATTTACTGATTTACTTTTGGCTTTTTCTATGGATTCATACTGGTCTAGCTCACTTAATCAATAGTTCATTATACTCTAAGTGGAATTCTTTCTGTTTTTTTCTCCAATCAGTTGTGATTACTAAAACAAAATTAAGTAAGAGAAAGGCAAATTTATAGGCCCAGAGACATTAATTGAAATTGAATTGCATTTTATTCAATATGTTCCTAGTAGAAGTTCAGTGATTCCCATGGGAATTTAAATGGCCACACCTTTTAGATATGTATTATTATCATCCCTTTTAAAGTAGAGTCTGTGCTCAAGTTAAAGAGTGGTTGCAATTCGGCTCCTGTAGTGTGAGGAGACCATGTGCAATTTAGGGACTCTAATATGAGAGACTCTAAGTGATCTTCATGTGATGAAAAGTTTCATTTGGGAGAAAACGTAGGTCTATTTGCTTCCCTTGTTTCATGGTCTTTCTCCAGTAGAAGACTGCGAACCATAGTAATTCACTATGAAAAATCAAATTTTAGGAGAGGTACAGGATCCTCTGGCCATATGACATCATGCTTATGTAAGGATCTCTCAGGTCTGATTTCTAGGGGGCAGGCAGGCCTGCCTAGTAAGTCCATCCATGTGTCTCATGACAAAGGACATATGTCAGGGCACCTGAGAAGAGTTAGAAGAAACAGAGCAGAAGGAAACCAGTTGCACAAAAGACAGAGAGAGTCCATGTTTTGCAGGAGAAAAACAGTGAAAGATGAGTATGGCAGTGCTTGGAATTGCAAGTTTCAGAGAGAACAAACCACACTTAAGAATGATGATGAAGTTAGTTTTCCTTTGTACATCCCTTAGTTTAGTAGTGATCAGATTTCAGCTCTTGTATCTATCTTTGATATTTGCTTGCTTCAATTGTGACATGTCTGAAGAGGGTAATTTTGAACCCAAATCTCCCACACTACTTTCAAGATCTCTGAAAAGACATCCTTGGACTTCAGAGCAGTCCACACAGATCCTGGATACCCTAAGCTGGTGATGCATAGCTCCTAATGGCTGCTGTTCCACTCATGTTCTCTGCCCCTCTACCCCATAGTGCTTTACCTGCAGCAGGCAGGTAGCCAAAGGTAAGAGACCTCTACCTGTCTCACGCTGTGGTCTGCAGTCTGGTATAAGTATGGTGACTGCACACACACAGAGAGTCTTGAGTTGCAGAGACCTGGGGAGTGTTTTGAGTAGACAGGAGATGGATGGAAGGATAAATCCTGACTATTGGAGTTAGTACACTACATGTTAATGCACTTTTTATTGTGCAATAGGTCACAGGTTGCATCCCCACTCAGCCCACACTATTGCTACTTCAGGGTGATGACCGGCCTGGATATTTTTTATAGATTTTGTAAGAAAGAATCATGCTTTAAAATGCCTCCTTGGCAGGCACAACATCAATCATCCGGCAGGTTGTTTGTCTTCTTCTTACCGCTGAGACGTTGAGAGGGATTCATCAAGTATTAATAAGTCCTCTAGGTTGCCTGCCGTGAGCTATAAGACTGCAGCCTGTAATTTCATGCTTTGAGAAGAACATATTTCTCTGTCTCATTATATGTTAAAGGTGAAATAATTAAAAATTCCAATGTACTCTGATGAATAGACTTGTTAAAAAAAAAAGGCATTAATTCAAAACTGTATTTGAGCATGATATGTGCATGCTCATGTGTGCCTTCACATATCACATCACAGATGAAGAGAGAATGTCTGCGTAAAAAACATTAGATACCTTAATGTCTCAGAAGCTGGAAAATCAAATGGAGGGCAGCAGAGGTAGTTTCTGTCTGCATCTGAGCACTATGTGGAGGTTAGAAATGGTATCAAAGCCACAGGGTACTCTGGGGAAAATAAATGTATTAGTTTTCTCCTGAAACATTATTCAAGATCTTCCTGTCTCATTTCATTTGAGCAAAATATAAATGCAAGCATATTAAACAACACATTATTTGGTTTACTGTCTTTATTCCCTTACTCCCAGTAAACCTTCTTATCACAGTGAAATTGCTGTACAGACATCCTGCCCATTAAGAGCAAATTGGCCTTCAGAGTGATGCACAGAAGGCAAGTTCTAGCTTATGTTGGCTAAAGTGATGCAATAGTTGGTACTGCTACTGTATTGTATTGCCAAAAAACTAGGGTAGCCTAACTATCCAGATTGTACCCCAGGGGCAGAAAGAAAGCTAGAGTTAATAGAAATATTTGCCATGCATTGTATTTCTTAACAGTGATTAGATTAATGCTCATATAATTTGAGTATGTCTCAGACTGCTTTTGTTTTCTTTAACTGCTCTGGTAGCACTCTCATTCTGAAATGTTCATCTGAAGTGGAGTCTTCACAGAACAGGAACAAAATAATCCTCTCCCTAGGATCCAGTCACTGCTATGAATAACCCATCATTATAATAGCAGCATGAGAGGAGCCTTAATAAAATAAAAACACTTTGAGGATGCTCAGTAAAATAAAACCAGCCTATCTCTTGGAAAGAATATAATAAATCAGCCCAAATTACATGTCTGGAACCTTATTTTATGTTACTGAATTGCGCTTGGGAGCAAAAATCATGTTTTTTTCCTTGATTGAATGTTTCACAGCTTATTAGTGGGAGTTAAAAAAAAAAATCACAAAGTAAGATAATAAAATCTTTAAGACAGCATATCGATAATTTAATGCAATTCATAAGTAGTTTCAGAAATCTACAACACAAGTATGACTTTGGATTAGATATCAGTTATCCATCACATTTTATGGCCCTTTTTGTGGATAAATGACAGTATTCTAGAGGTCAAATGTGAACCGTAAGAGGCAAAAAAACCATCAAACATTTTCTTGGTTTTGTGCATTTTGTTTGTGCTGTGTGTAAGTTGCCGTAAGGATTTCTTGCTGTCCTCAGAAAGTCAACAAGCAAACAATTTGAAAATTATTAATATTGATTTTACACAATACACTGCAGCAGCTCTGCGGGAATTCTTGTGTCTGCAGCAGAAAGCTGTATTTATTGAACAGAGGACAATTAATATAGTAGAAGTGAACCCAGAAATATTGGTCTAGACTATTTCCCTTTTTAAAACTGCTCCAGGTACTTTTGTTCAATTGGTTTTATGAGTGCAGTTGAGAATAACATTACGTTTGGCAATGTTATTAGGGATTCAGTCAAAGTTTAGTCAGAGGCGCACATAAAGGAACAGTGTGCAGAGTACTGAGTGTTCCTGAGGTGGCTGTTGATGCCTCTCACTGTATCTCGTGCAGGAGGTGCTTGGCTGCAGTGATACTCGTACTGGACTTGGTGCTGCACAGTTACAGAATGGCTCTAAATACCCTCCCGGGGGGGGGGGTCTTTTGCAAGGAGAGGGGTGTTAGGTGAGGATAAGTTACTTCCTTATTTAGGGCTGGAAGTGTAAAACTGATTAAGTGGATGTTCTCTTTCTGTAAGTGAGCAAAACTTAGATCAACTTTGTACTGACATAGTTGCCATTGCCAACAAGGGCTAGTGCCCTTGATGTCAAGGAGGGAGAATTGACAAACACTAACAGAAGTGACCCAGGGCTGCAAATACCTTGCTGCTCTTGCATTGACACAAGGGATGCTGACAACTAATATTTACTTTATGGGTATAAAGTCTCCACGTGGCTATGGACACCAGCATGTTTTGGAACAGGCTTCACTTGCTGCAATCCTGATAGCTGAGAAGCTTTGAAAGATATTGCAAAATCCTGATGTAGCTTCACACAAACATGTTTTGCTGTTTGGGTTCTTGTTTTGTTTTGTTTTGATTTGTTTTTCTCCACAGGATTACTGATGACGAGCTAATAGTCTAAAGGGTTTTTTTGGCTAATCCTTTTTTTTTTTTTTTTTTCTGTTAAAATTCAGAAGATGAACAAGTTGTTCACGATTCAATTTAAAGAAGGTTCAGCTCAAACGTTCACATATTGTCAAAGCTCCTTCTTACGCCTTAGAGAAGGGACTCTTGCTGGCATTACCAACATACATCAGTTATTTCTGTCATCAGTGAAAGGAAAGGTCATGGATCCAGTTCTAAGTCAAAGTAAAGAGAATCATCCACAAGCTCAACATTTTTTTTTCTATAGAAAAAAATTATTTAAGACTTTCCAATGTAATTGTAGATTTACACAACCTTTGCACTAGATCATAAGTTAGAAAGTCATACCTGCAGGTAGGTTTATTGCAATTTTACATTGACTACTTCATTGACTTTCCGGGAAGGAATTATCCATCTTCTTTAGCTGATTTCTGTCAATTTTTGATGTGCTTCTTTCAGGAAAGATAGAGAGATAAAGACACATATAGAAGACTATATTAATAATATAATATTTTTTACACAATAATTCAAATAATTTGTGCTCTCAGAGCTATAAATTCACCAGTAAACACCTTTTGAAATCTGTTTTAAATATCATGAATGAAAGATAATATTCAGTGGTAAAAAACCAAAACAAAAAATCCCACCCAATTTTGCTTCAACACAGAGTAATAGGAGTGATAGTTTCATGTTTCATATAATTATTGTTTTGGTAAAAGCAGAGCAAAAGTTTTGCCTCTCCATTTTCCCTCCCTTAGTCTGAATGAAAGTCTAACATAGTCAGTCAAGGAACCAAGACTGATACCATGTCATCTGTTCTGCCTTCTCTGTCTCTGTCACATGCATGCAAACTTTTTCTTTCTATTCTAATTATTATATATATAGATATAGATATAGATATAGATATAGATATATAGATATAGATAGATAGATAGATATAGATATAGATATAGATATAGATATAGATATATAAAATAATATTATATATGTATATATATATCATAATTATTCTAATTATCTGTAAACTTGCACCATTATTTTCTACATCTTAGGACACTAACAGTGTCCTATATATGTCAGAATTGTCAAGGTAGTTAAGTAAAAGTGTTACCTATATATTTGTCTACTGCTTTCAAAGAGAAGGCCTTGAGTAACTTGTACTAGTGGGAGGTGTCCCTGCCTATGGCAGTGGATTGGAACTAGATGATCCTTGAGGTCCCTTCCAACCTTACCATTCTATGATTCTATGAAGTAACAAGCTCTTATACAGTGTTAAATAATGACCACACTAAATTGGAAATTAACCAGACATTTGATTTCTACCCAAAGAATACTTTTTCCAAACCAAAAGTATTTTCAGCTTGAAACTGGCACTATCTAAAAAATCAGAGCATTTAAGGAATATTTCTGAGGAGTGATGCACTGTTTTATTTTTAATTCATGAGAAATTTAGTTAAACACCCTTGAACAGTTAAACATCCCACATTTAATATTACTACCATTGGTAATACCAGATGACACAATTACGTAATGGTGTCCTAATTCTTTTTGAGCACAAATTTTGAATCTTGGGACCCAGAAGATTCCCGGAAGGATCTTCTAGGCTGGAAGCCACTATGCATCTTTGTTTTAGTACACCATGTTTCAGAAAGTATAAGGCAACATTTTTTAAAAAGAAGCTGCATAAGCAACAGTTCACTCTGATGCACTTCATTCTTCACCCAGGGAATGAAGCATTTAAATAACACCACCAGAGATACTACAAAAACATTTATAAGTAGCATTTACCCATCTCTGATACCGGAACATGTATCTCTAATACGAAAACTATAAATAGAACATGTCCGCACTCTCATAATTTCTCCTCCACTGCACATTGCTGTTTGCTTGACTAGGCTGACAGTCAGCTGCAGACATTCACCATGCTGAGAAAACAAGGCAAATGCCATCATTTGTGTATCTGTGTGTATCTATGTGTATCTCAGTGTATCTATGACCTTCTTTCCGCAGAATTTGTTTACAATGCAGTACCACAAAAATGTGTTTTTCCCGATGTATTCAGCTGACTGGTGTTAATAGTGAACAGTCGGGATGGGTTGTAGGGAAACATTCTGTATTAGTTGGATGTGTGAGTATATCCAAGTTGTTTTAACTGCTGATTTTCAGCTGAAGTTTCACAGCCCACATGAAAAAGGGCCAAGGATGCCAGGGGCAGGTGAGCCCCAGAGGAATGAGAAACATCAGCCAAGGACACAGGCTACAGTAGCCTGCAGAAAAACAGCTAAGCAGGGAGATCAAAGAAAAACAACCTGGATTGAAAAGCAAAACAAGGGGCGTTCTGAACAGATAGCAATCAACCAACTGTCTTGGTCCCTTACGGCTCGCACCTTAAATGAATTAGACCAATTAGAGAATTCCACCAGAGTTTTTATCTGGGTGATTTGGGCCAGCTGGTTGTGGCAACAGCTTGTCTCAATTTTTTGGACAAATTGCTTTTGTACTGGGCTGACCTGATCAATCCATTAGAAGAGCAGATAAATGCATGTTCATATTCAATAAATTGGCAATGGCAGTGGCATGGCATTGCTTGGATCATGTTGGTCTGTGTGCATCTCTGTCCAGGATCTCCTGCCAAGAACCTGTCCTGGTTGGTAATGCAATTATGGGCAGGAGTCTACTGTGCCATGAACCCATGGAAACTAATAAGAGAAACTGCCATTAATGATCCAAACAGAGCTTTCCATGTCTTCATTCCTTTACAGTGTTATTTCATCAGTATTACTTGGGATTTTGAGTCATTACTTCAGGTGTCCTAAGGCTTGCTTCCTCAGAAACATGGGAACAGCAAAGGCAGAACATCTGCTTTAAATCCACAAAACATATTCTAACCTTACCTCTAGGTGCACTGTTGACTGAAGCATAAATACAGAAGCAAAGGTACTCACTGTGGCTAACCAAAGAACAAAGCTTCTGTGAATCCTGTGTAAACTGCACTTCATTTTTGAGCAGACCCTTTGTTGAGTGGGGGAAGACAATACCCATTTTTGCCTTTGCAGAAAGTCACCTCTGATCTTATCATCTCTGATACCTTACGAAATTTCTGGGAGGAAGTTGTGAACTCGTGTTCTTTCTGGCTGAGGGAAGTTTCCTGCTCACATGGGAAGCATGATTACCTGATTAAGTTGCTTCAAAGTGGTTTTTTCACTGACTCAATACATTTTGCAACCTGACACTTTGACTGTCAGAGATGTCATTTAGTTTAATAAAAGCTACAGAAATTATGTCTGCCTTTCAGTCAGAATTCTAAGTTGAACACAATCTTTTCTGAGCAATGAATTGACAGTATTCTAAACTTGAAACCAGATGGCCTTTCCTTCTTTCTTTCTTCCTAAACATTGTTGACCATACTTACTATCTGACAGATACTCGCAATAGATGCCACAAAAATCATCTCGCAAGTGATGGTTGATAGATCTACTGGGAACTTGACAGTACAGGTGGTCTGAAATAATGCTGTAAAAATATCAAAAGAAACTGAAAATTCAAACTTTGAAAAACGTCAGAAAGCACCTTGACTCTAATATGATCTCTCCATTAAAAACTGTTACTTTGTCTACCAGAGTATCAAGACCTTTGCAAGTATTTTTTACCAGAAGAAAATTGCCACCAGTATCAGTTTTTTCTGCCTACCCATAAATTAAAGTCTGTTAATCACCAATGACTTCTAAAGACCAATAGCAACCCAAACACAGCTATTCAGATTGGTTCCAACACTCTTGATCTAAACTGAGGTAATGGAAGAAGTGTCATTTTATCAATGGAAAATATGAAACCTGCTGTCTCTATCTACTCTTCTTCATGTCCGGTTTCTCCGGTGTGACTGCCTGGGTGCTCTAATTACTTTCTTATGCACCTATTAGTATAATTCAAAGTAATGGTTATAGAATAATAGAATCACAGAATGGCTTAATTTGGAAGGGACTTTAGAGATCATCTACTCCAACCTCCCTACCATGGGCAGGAATGCCTCTCAACTAGGCTTGGTTGTTTAAGACCTCATTAAACCTAGTCTTGAACATGTCCAGCTAGGGAGCACCCACAGCCTCTCTGGACAACCTATTCCAGACGACTGGTCTTTCCAGGTATCACTAGCAGTAACTGCCAGTTGCTGACAAATAGATCACAGGCTGTATTGACAACATGAATCTTAACAGAAAGACATACACAGTGTCCTGGACTGATCCCATTTGGTCTGAAATCAAACATGGATGAGTCCTGTAGGGTTACATTGTAAGTAAAAAGGCCTTCTAAACATGCAACAGACCCAAAATACCATTTTTTGGCTTGGAAAGAAAGTAGAGTAACCAAGCCCTACTGAAATAGCCTATTGAAGAAACCTACAAACAGAAATGACTGACTCTTTCATTGTTTCTCTTTCAAGTTTCTCTTATTAACCAGTAGTTTTCATCTGTCATCAGACAGATTTGTTTGAATCGATACTGTGGAAATTTGGAATTCTCAGTCAGTAGCAATGTTTTCTTAAAATACTGTAATTGACTGACTGACAAGAATTTGAAGTACTTGCATTGTGTTAAAAGTAACATCTAAACATCAGGGCTTTTAGACACTGAGCAAAGTGGCATGCAGTCCAAAACTGTGAGGACCAAGTTCACATGCATTTTTATGTAATGCGTTCATTTTATACTTACAGCATAAACTATGTGGTCTACGTTACCTTCCACACCTCTATAAAATCTTTTAAAGTTTTTTAAATCTAAGATTCATAGCTTTACTGTAATCATAGATTTATAAAGACATAGACATTTTCTGAATCTGTTTTTCCTCATTTTTAGGTTAGGGTACTTGTGATGGTTTGGGAGTTCCCTACCCCCCCACACTTTGTAAAATGACCCAGACTAGAACTCAGCCGGATGGAAGTTAAAGACTGAAGCTCTATTTACAGCTCAGCACAATGTACAAGCAGAGATATACACTATAGACAGGAATATTTACAGAAATATACAAGTTAAAGGGAATACAGAAACACTACACCCCTCCCAGAAATCAGAGACACCAGGAGGGGCTCCCAACCACCCTTCCACCTTCTCCCCACCCCTACACCTTACCCCAAGGTTTGCCTTATGCACAAGGTGAGCTTGGAGGATCATCCAGGGGGGTTAGAAGAAAAGTAGATAGTGAGATTACTCAGTAGAGAGGAGAAAAAGCCAGAAGCTGCTAGACTGAGATGCTGTGCCCCAGAGATTCTGTGTTATCTATGTTTTGAGTTCTTCTCTTAAACATCTCAGCAAGCCTATGAGTGAAGTAGACATCACCATGTTTTCCTTTTCACAGCCTATAATATAATTTTCTCTATTAAAATATTCCAGTTAGCCTCAAACCAGCACAGTACTTCAATAATTTTACCTAGTAAGGAAGATGGTGGCAGGTGTTCTTATGAAAGTAGCAGTTTTATGTTATGTGACTAATGTGCTTTTCTCAGGATGACCTGTTCACAAAATCTTCTTGAGCATTTTCCCCTTCAGTAAAACCTCTCGGTCATTTCAACTACAAGACCAACAGTTGGTGGCAGTGGTGTTTGACAGATGTATTTTCTGAACATGACATCATCAGTCATATCCTAAGGGCTGGGACCAAGGTACAGCAAAGAAATTCTTTTGTCAGATTAAAAAAGTTACTATCTTCAAAGTGAAAGGTATAGCAAAGAAATTCTTTTGTCAGATTGAAAAAGTTACTATCTTCAAAGTGATTTATTTTAGTTTTATTTGATTCTTTAATAATATTAATTTGTTCACATACCAGCATTACCAGTCAGAGATGCATGAGATGTTAGGTTCTTCCAATCATATCTCTAGTAAAAAACAAGGGATAGTAGAACTGGAGATACTGTGAATGTAAGCAATATTATTTATAAATAAGTATTAGTCATTAGTCATTAGCCTCCATTCTGGGAATTCATCCTTTCAGGAATTTCAGTACAGTGTTAGAACAGTATTGCACAAAGAGCAAAGTGAAAATACTTCTGCTGCTCAGGGTTGAGATTCAACATTGTACAAAGTTCAACTGTTTTGGCAAGTTCATGTTAAGTATTTGGAAAAGTACTTTATTTTTATGGGACTTTTACATGCAAATGATATTTAGTTAATTCAATGGATTAAAAATAAAATCCAACTTTAAAAAAAACCTAAAAAGTTATTCTTGATTCAGCTCAATAAATTAATACAACTGTTCATCAATGAAAATGCCATCTACAAAATGTCATCTGCACAATCCAAAAGCAAATAAGTAATCAGAACTGAATAAATGGAAAAAAAAATCTCAATGTCTCAAGTTGTGCCAGGGGAAGTTTAGGCTGGAGGTGTGGAGAAAGTTCTTCGCTGAGAGAGTCATTGGCTACTGGAATGGGCTGCCCAGGGAGGTGGTGGAGTCACTGTCCCTGGGGGTGTTCAAGGTGGGTTTGGACGTGGCACTTGGTGCCATGGTCTAGTCTTGAGGTCTGTGGTATCGGATTGGATTTGATGATCTTTGAGGTCTCTTCCAACCCTGGTGATACTGTGATACTGTGATACTGTTAAAAGAGCACTTTCTAGATTCCAGTGTTTCTAGAATCCAAACTTTCAAGCAAACTACCTGTTCACCATTATTTTCTTTTATTTGTCTAATGAAATATCTTTGGTAAAAGCATAGTTTGAAACACTACCAATTAGTTTTACTGTATTTGGAAAACAAAGTATTAACTGATATTTTAGTACTTACATAATATCTTATTTTGACAGTGAAAATCCCATTAGTCTGAGAAGAACTTTTTCCCAAGATGTTATTATGCCTGATACAGTATCTGTCTGTTTTCATTCTGTTCCACTG
This sequence comes from Eubucco bourcierii, assembly GCA_013396675.1. Classification (NCBI taxonomy): domain Eukaryota; kingdom Metazoa; phylum Chordata; class Aves; order Piciformes; family Ramphastidae; genus Eubucco; species Eubucco bourcierii. The sequence goes on along the minus strand of VWZE01022783.1, from coordinate 619,152 downwards.
TTTGTTTAATTTGAATACTTTGTAGATACATATGGTGATATGCCTTTTTGCTCTTTCCAACAATGCAATAATTGACACTTTTTTTTGTTTGTTTGTTTAAATAAAATATAAATTTCCAGGTTGTTCTTTGAGAAAAACAGCATGGCAAGTAAAAGCAGCTCTTGGTTTCCCGTTTTGGAACAGCATGTAATTTTTGCTTCTTTATCATACTTGCTGCTGCTTCTACAAAACCTTGGATTCTACAATGCCAGATCGTATTTTCCTTCCCCAGATTTATCTACATTCACATGCAGAATTAGTTAAAAAATTCTTCAAGTCCATCTTTACTGACTAAAGACATAGGTCTGAATGGAGAATGGCAAAAATCCTTTTTCTCCACTAGATGATTTTAGTCCATCTCTCTGCATTCCTCCTTCTTGAAACATAAGGTGTGTCCCTGGATCTAAGCTATTCTTGTGTTGAGTATTGCAAATATGTTTTGTGTAGCTACAACTACTAGTGTAATGTAGTTGAATGAATAATTCTTCATGAGCTGTGAAAGGACCATGGTGACTCCAAAAGAGGGAGTTTAGTGGTCTCCCTCCAAGTAGAGGGAAGATGGCCTCCTGAAAGATGTATGAGTTTCTTGCAGGAAGAACAGAGATTCTCTCTACTTTTGCTGCAGCCTATCTTTGTGTACCAGATCTGCACTATGTCTTTACTTCATCATCCGTCTTCCCCATCATTGGCTTTTCCACACCATTTATGTCTGTATCTTGCCATAAGCTCCTACTCTCTGTTTTACCTCTATTCTGAACTTTGCCTTAGATCTCTGACTTGAGTTTCTGCTGTAAGCATCACACAGGACTATGACATTGCCTGAGTCCTAAAACTATAATTTTAAAAGCTATTTTGTTCAAAAATAGTAGTATTTGATAGAACGATCACATAAATCTGCGTGGTTGATTTGGTTCCACATTTACTTTGTTTCCAGGATTAAAATTTAAAAACCCATCTGACCTGCCTTTGTCAGGTTTATTTTGCACATTGTAGCTTCAAGAAAACAACAATATTCAAATGAAATTTATATATAATCTATAAGTATAATTTGAACATACTTACGCAGGATGGCTCCACTGAGCCATTACAGATCTCATTGGCAGTCCTATCACCCTTCTCAGCTATGGATCTGTTGTATCTTTTCATCATAATTTTGCCTTGAGATTTTTTTCAGAGCAATAGTCCTTGCCAAATCTAATATGAAGCCAGCAAATAAAAATGCTGCACATGTCTGTGAAATCTAATATGCAGCAAAATTATTCAAAGAAATATTCTGGTGCAATAGCAATTTATTGTTTTAAACATATTCCTAATACCCCAACAAGTACATTCTTAAATAATACAAAAAACAATTTCCCCCAACCTTTTTAACTGCAATCTTTGTAGTGCTGAATCACTGCATCATGTCTAGTGAGAATGAGTCAAGCTCTGAAGGAAGATCAACTTTTGGTTTTATCTACATGCATATTTAGTTTAACAATTTTTTTATCAAATTTAATGCTGTGAAGTAAATCACTGTATCAGTCTTCACAAATGCTCCTTGCACTGAGCATTACTCATTCACATTCCCCAACCAAAAATTGGAAAGTTTTGTTCTCAAAGGGAAAGAAGGTATAGGCAAGTGTGGTTCACTAAGTCCTGAGAAAGCAAATGATTGCCCCAGGCTACTTCATCTTTCACCAGCAAAGTAAACTAAAACAAAAAAAAAAAAAAACTCAAATGCACAGGTCATGCTGTAATATTAAGGAAAAAATAATTTTATGCAGGTGCACAATAACTTTTGAGGTAAATAAGAATAAATTAATTGTTTGTAATATATTCAGCCATGGAGAATAATGACTCCATAAACAGAGGTTAGGCAAAGTATTCCTGTGGCAGTTGAATCTTCCCTGATATTAGTCAACTTCCCTTGTGGCTGAGAAATCACATCAAGGGATGTAGGGACACGATGACATTTAAGATTCTTTGGTGAACCAACCCTAAAGGTGTCTGGTGCTGTAGTCTTTCAGTAATGTATCATCTGCCTGCTCACAACTGTTTGGACAGAGCCCACTAACAACTGTACAAGCTACTGAATACTTAACAGCAAAGACTACTCAGTCCAAACTTTACTGTGTTAAACAGGTAACTTGAATGTGTTTGTGCACACAAGGACAGAACAAGCAGTGCAAGTCTAGGGGAACCATTGCTTGACTATTACACATTTGCAGTGCTGTTCAGCAGAGTTCGCTGAAGACCTGTCTCTTCACTGCAGCCTGACAGCTCTAACAATTGAAAGTATTAACTGAACAAAATCAATTTTCCTTGTCAGTTCACATAGAAAGCATCCATCCAAGAAGCATTCATTTGATGTCTACATTTTTGCTAATGATTGCACTGGAGCTGGTATTCATTTTTTGGGAAAAGGTGGTTAAAGCTACCTTACTATCTAGAAAATCAATTATCTTATACATGTGGTTAATTTTAGTCCTGAGAAATGGCATGTTACATTAGTGATGATCATTTACCTCTTATGGTGAAAACTAATAAATTTTTAGTCTGACTATACGTTTTATTTCACTCCATGTGCCTCTCTACCCTTCCCAGTGCTGCACTGTTCTCATCACAGGGACATCAGCATCAGCTGGTCACTGCTACATTTGGCCTCCACCCTCTCCACCCCTTTCACAGTGGGTCTGTGCAAGCTACTCCCAGTAAGTGCTCCTCTAGGAATTGAATTGCCAGACCTCATGTACCACATACATGCTATAGGAGTCAATACAGCATTACTAGCTTCATTGCAGGTCACAGTGTCTTGCAGAGTGGAGCAGAGATCAAAGTTGGAAAGCTTTCAAAAAAACTCTCCAGGTTAAGTCTACATCAGAGGAGGATGGAGAAGGAAGTTACAATTTTAATTTTGGAAAAACCTAGACAAGTAATTTCTGTCACATTTCTGTCATGATGTGACATTTCTATCATATTTTCACACCTATTTTTTATTTTACAATTATTTCAATACATCTAGAGATTAAATGCCTTCACATAAAAACATGTCATAGATTTTAAACAGGGATAAAGACTACTCTTGTTCTTACTGAGGTCTCTGAGGACAGTGTGAGGCAGATATTTCACAGTCTAAAAAGGCAGTCAGACTCGACAATGAACTGTGGCAGAACAGAACACTAATCCGAGACACAAGGGACTGTGAAGTGTATCTTCAGTAAATGAAAAATGAAAAAGTAAAGCGAGGACAAATATATCCATAAAGATTTAACAGAATTATTATTAGCATTAAGAGCTGTTAGCTTAATGAAATTGCTATTAGCTGTACCAACCAAATACAGTATCCCTGCAGGAGTTACTGTAAGCAATATCAGTGGAATCTGAGCAACAATAGATTAATTAACAAAGTAATTATTTCCCCCCCACACACAATAACCCTGACTCTTCCTTGTCAGTCTCATTAGAAAGGATATTAGTCTTGTAACATTTTCATCTCTAATAGACAGAAAAGGTTAGACTGAGTAAGATAGTGCTTTGACATCGTTTATTCCCTCACAGTCCACAAGGACATGTTGTATGTCCTTGCTCATAATTTGAAAGAACAAAGTGTTTGAGTTTTTAAACTAGGCAGAGCGTGAAGGATACTAGGGTTCTGGCCATTGGCATGGACACCAATAAGTTTATTTGCCTTGGTAAGCTACCTCAGTGATACAAAAGAAATCATTTTGACAACACCTTGCTGGGCATCTATCACACCTAAAAAGTATGACAGAGTTGCCCTTGCCAAGCGCCACTCAACTTTGGTTATTCTTCCTGCTTTTCAGCTGACCCCAATGTAAACTGCAGGCTGTGAGGTACCTCACCTTGGGTCTCCAGTACCTGGAGACATCCTGTTGATCCCTGCTGCCAGTAGTGCCTACCCTGAGCTACATCTTGAAATCTAGCATAGGTTTTCATAGTCCTTTTTCATTTCAGAAGTTAATAAGTGCTGCACTTAAGCTGTCAAGGGCAAACCTCTCCACTACCTGTTTACCTTTCTGTCATCTACCAAAGAAACAAATGTAATTCCTATTCAGCTGTTCATTTAGCAAATCATCTCTCAGTCAACACCACAGAGTTCAAAGTGCTTTGATATGCCTAAGTTCATGTTCTTTGAAGATGTGTCAAACAAGGGTAACATTTGCTGGCCACCACTGCATCTGTTCTGCCCAAAACATGCAGGACACGATGGTCTTATATCAAACAGTCTGAAACATTCCTTTCTAAAATGTTGATGATAAAGACAGTTTAGCTACCTAAGTGTCAGATTAAGGATGCTTTTATACAGATGAGGTTTAACTCAGTTTGTCATGTATACTTAAGGAGATTTGTCTTTGGTATTTAGATCAAGTATTCACTTCTGAGTGAGAGGAATTTTTTAGAACATCTCATTCTGATCAAAGAAAATGCAGAAAAGTTAAATCATACTTAAACTCTGTATTATTCATAGTGAATAATATTACTTTGGTTACTCATTCTTTGTTATGTTTTTGATTAGTTAATGATCTAGACGTCCTGTTACGTCTGCAATCCATACCTGTCATAAAATGTGTTAGTGTATAACATACCTAACACATAAACATGCTTGAAGGAACAGTGCATAACTTAATTCAATCAAATTTCTGTGTTAGTGCTTAACTATCACTGCACAAAGTATGACAGGAGCGGAGTTAACTTTCTTCACATCAGCCTAGTATAGTAATGTATTTTGGATCTGTGGGCAAAACCATTGCTGATAACCCAGACATGTTTTAGTTATTGCTGAGCAGTGCCAACATTAAGGTTTTTTCTGTTTCTCAGCCCACCCCACCAGCAAGTAGGCTGGGGTGCACAAGAAGTTCAGAGAGGACACAGCTAAGACAATTGACCCCAACTGATCTATCCTATACCATATGAGATGTCATGTTCAGCATATAAAACCGGGGGAAAAAGAAAAGTGAAGATGTTCGGAGTGATGATGCCATCACTTATCTTTCCAAGAAACCATTACATGTAATAGGGCCCTGTTTTCCTGGGCTAAACACCTGTTTGCTGATAGGAGGAAGTAACTGAATTCTTTGTTTTGTCTTACTGTGTGTGCAGTTTTTGACTTGCCTTTTAACCCCTCTTTCTATCAAACCATGAATTTTTACACTTTTGCCCTTGTGATTCTCTCCCTTATCCCACTTAGGGGGAGTGAGAGAGTGGTTGGTTACCAATGAAATGCCTACTAGGGTTAAAACACAACACACTAGGGCATTAAAAATCCTTTTAAACTACATTTGATTTTTATATTGATTTGGAGTAGAACTAGTTTTAAAATTTCTTGGTTTATTCATGTGCTCCTATGCACATATTGGGGCTTGAAAGAAACAACGTGTTTTCTTCTGGTGAGGTTGTCCTATGGGATACAAGATTTCTGAAATAGAAGAATGAAATTTGCCAGAGCTCATGACTTCCTTGGAAACTTATTGCTTTAGATATCTATGTTTAGGAAAGGAGACAGATGACCCTTACCCCAGATTCTCAATATCTAACTTTCAATATCATTATTTTAAATCTAAATATTAATACCTAACTCCTATTCAGAGTTCCCAAACAGCAGCACAAGTTGAGAAATCAACAATGTACTTCTTAAGCACAAATATCTGTCTCAGTAACTAACCATAAAACCTTTGAAGAATAATGACTGCTGTGGCAAATAGTGACAGAGAGTATGACTGAGTATTGTCTTATTCTCCTGTAAACTTTGTACATGTAAATTGTTGTAACAACTTAGAATCATAGAATGGTAAGGTTGGAAGGGACCTCAACAATCATCTAGTTCCAACCCCCTGCCATAAGCAGGGACACCTCCCACTAGTACAGTTCACTCAAGGCCTCCTCCAATATGACCTTGAACACCTCCAGGGAGGGAGCAGCCACAACCTCCCTGGGCAACCTGTTCCAGTGCCTCACCACCCTCATTGGAAAGAACTTCCTCCTAACATCCAATCTAAATCTCCCCTCTGCCAGTTTAAACCCATTGCCCCTCATCCTGTCATTACAAGACCTTGTCAATAGTCCCTCTTCAGCCTTCCTGCAGGCCCCCTTCAGATACTGGAAGGCTACTATACGGTGTCCTCGAAGCCTTCTCTTCTCCGGGCTGAAGACCCCCAACTCTCTCAGCTTGTTCTCATAGGAGAGCTGTTCCAGCCCTCTGATCATCTTTGTGAAATTAAAGTGAACCTGAATGAATTAACCTGTCTGTTTCCCCCAACACAGAAATGAAGGGAAGCATAAGTTTACTCAGTAAATGAGATAATGATAATGCAATGCACAGTTACGTTAGCCTATCTGCCGAAAAAGCACAGCAGCAAGCAGTAGCGAGCAGAAGCAAGCGATCTAAAAGTCCAAACCATTCCTCACTGTCCCACTGCCATCTCATTCAAAACCTAGAACCCAAAATCAGCAACCAGAACAAAAAACCTCCCATCTTACAATTTGAACTTCAAACCCCATAATACTATGCTGCAGCCAGCATTTTAATTTTGAAGCTGGTATGACAGCAGTGTGGTACAAGTAACAGCAGCAAATATTCAACTTAACCCATGACAATTGTCAGGAAGAACAGACTCATCTTCAACTGAGAGTTGTTCATAGTGGTGCCATTCAGTATTTGTTTATTGTTCTATCTTGCTAGGGGACCTTTTCTGAAGCATGTTTATTCCTAACAATTTAACATTACAAACATATATAAAATCATTTAAGTTATTTAGTTCAAGCATGATTTAGACGCAGAATTGTTTTTTTAATCACCAACAACTTAACCATTAAAATTCCAATGTTAAAACTGCTTCGTTCTAATTTCATTACAAAGGAGAAAAGTCTGAAACAGATGATCTTTCTCTTAGAAAACCAATTTTCATGTATAAGTAAGTCAGCAGTCTAAATGGACAGTAAAGTAGCTCTGTACATATAAACCAGTTCTTTAGGAGGAAGGATGAACAATGTTTTACATGTGATGGAAAAGAGTGAATAGGTATTGAAGCACTGTTTTGAGTACGATGCGTTGTACCTGGAGAATGAGAAATGATACTACCACCTGTGCTTCTGATAACAGTGACCTACAAATTACACTCAACCAAAAATATTTTGGGTTTTTTTCTGTGTTGTTTTTGGATTTAGTATTTGATAAGTCTTCATCTGAAGTTAAAACAAGTTTTTCATAGGTATTGTTTACTTGTTTTTTTGGTTGTTTTTTTTTTTTTGGGGGGGGGGGGTTTGTTTGTTTGTTTGTTTGTTTTATTCTGGTGTGTGAATTCCAGTACTAAAATTCTAAGACTTCATTTACTATTGAATATTTTCATGAGTGTTTCCGGACATTGCAAATAATCTTTTGCAATTTTTCTATTCAAATGGCATACAACCAGTTCTAGATGCAAACAGCCTTAGTATGTTAATTTTAATTAGCCTTTAGATTTAGAATGGTTTATTACGAGTTACAAAAGGTTAATGCTTAGATTCATTACGTTGAATTTTGAAATAGAATATGTTCCTAGACCTAGAGGCTTAACAAGAGACTCAGTTTCATCACTGACTTTCCAGAAATATTATGGTCAGTCTCTTGATGTGAAACCAGAGGGAACTTCCTATCTAGGTGACCTGAAATATATAAATGACCATGGTGCAGAAGATCTTTTCTCAATGGATACAATAAGGAAGGAAAGCAGCACTCTTGAAAAATATTTTTTCACCAGCTTGACAGCATCAGGTACATATCCATGAGACATTAAGTAGAAACTAAAAGACCTGTAGCTCCGTTTTACAACCCCTTCTACTGATAAGTGACACTGGATGCAGGAGATCCTGGTCAGCTTTGTCCTCTCCTAGCAATGATGCCTCACATCAGTGCTCTTTTCTGTTCACTGACATGGCAGTGTATTTTTACAGTCTACAAAAATACCTTGTTTCTGCAACTTGCCTACCTCGCTATGAAGCAGTAAAGTACATTTTGGGGTGCTGCAAGGTAAAGAGTGTGTTTTAAACACTAGCAGGAATAGAACAACAGATATCTTGCAGTAAAGCATTAGTTTGTCATTGGGAAACTCGGACATTTCTTAATTGATCCTAGGGTATAATGCAATTTAAATCTTTCACAAGTATCCTCAGATCATTTGGAAAATGCATATAATTAGTTTTTAAGTATCTGGAAGAAGTATGTGATTAATAGTTGGTAATACACTTTCAAATATCCTTAATCCTAATTAATTGTTAGTTGGAATACAGATGCTTAAGAGATGCCAAGTACTGGATCTGTTCTACTTTTTCCACGGTGTTAAGATAGTATGTTGCAAGGAGTACAGACAGAATGCAAACCTGGGTAAGATGAGTTTCTTCAAAACCCTGGGCTTTGGAAGGCAGCTTGAATCACTCTGGAATTGATGAACATACAATTTCTGTAGAGAGATTGCTGTCATGGAAAAGCATGAGCTAGGATATGGTGGTTAGTCATTGGTGATGGGATTTGATGTGACTTCTTAATTATAGATGAATAATGCTGATAACTTGTTGAATGGAGGAAGCTCAATCTCTTATGATCCCCAATGGTAAAACAGCTCTGGAAGGAAGGGATGGATAACTAAAGAACTGACAAAGAAACTACATGAGATAGGAAGGACCATCCTTATTTTACCACTCTTGAGCATCTAAAAGTGGTGCAGGAGCAAAATACCAAGGAATATACGGACTTAACATACACCCAGAACAAAAAGTGCATGATACGATTGCCAATGGGGAGCTGCACACTGGTTGTCTTCTCTTTCCTTTCTCTGTTCCTGGTATATTCAACCCTTATAAATCCCAAGGAATAGAAGGTTAGCAGTAAAGGATGATATTCATCAGCATTTGACTGCTGAGACACTAAAGACTTTTTACGTAGTATATTACAGTTGAATGTCAACTTCATGCATTTTAGTGGTGCCTGAACTTTGGACATCCAGAACAACATCTACATANTTACACTACATACAGAATATTTACAGAAATATACAAGTAAAAGGTAATACAGCAACACAACTCCCCTCCCAGAAATCAGAGACCCCAGGAGGGGCTCCCAACCACCCTTCCACCTTCTCCCCACCCCTGTACCTTACCCCAAGGTTTGCCTTACGCTTAAGGTAAATTAGGAGGATCAGCCAGGGGTGTTAGAAGAAAAGTGGTTAGTGAGGATTAATCAGCAGAGGAACCAAGAGCCAGAAGCTGCTAGATCGCCCCAGCAGCTGCTGTTCCAGCAAGCGACAGAGAGAGACTCGCTTATCTATTGTTTTGGTTAGTGTTCCTAAACAATTCTCCAGCAAGCGTATGAGTGAAGTAGACATCATGATGTTTTCCTTTCACAACCTATAGTGTAATTTTGTCTATTAAAATATTCTAATTAACCTCAAACCAGCACAATTTATTTCTGGATAAATTCAGGTTTTAGTGAGTGTGTCTATACTGTGGAAACTGGGAGCACTCCCAGCCCCTAGGCCCAGGTGGGAGCACTGGCAAGATACCACAGCTATGTCAGGACCAGATCACCTTTCAGCCCATAAATTGTTTATCTTGAGGAGGAAACCTGAGCCATGAATGTCTTCTGTGAGATCCCTGCTTCAGGACGTTCAAGACACCAGACCAGCAAAATGATGCATTTTATATAACACTAGCCACTCCAAACTCCATAGCCTACTAATGCCTCTTCTGTGCAATAGAAAATGACCATGGTGCTTTCCAGGTGTATGTTCATGACATAGAAACCACCCCTGCTACAAGAGGTTCTTCTGAGAGGTAGTTATCTAGATAGAAGCTGTAGCATGACAAGCAAGGAACGAGGATGTGTCCTCTCTTTCCTATGAGGCAAGTGGGATTGTACTATATGTGCTATGCAAATTAAATGTCTCAAATTTCTGGAGGCTTCACAGAACATTGAATACAGTTTAAAAACTAAAGGCAAGTAGCATGAAGAAGGAGCTGAAGCTGAAGGTTTTAATTGATCTCTGTCTGTCATATTTACTTCCTTCAGGACAAACATGTCAACTCTGGCTTTCATGTGAACTGGATGCAATCCAGACACTGTGCTTGAGCTCAGGAGGAGCTTGAAACAATCGGTCTGAGCACTGACCACCCATTCTGCTCAACCAGAAGCCAGGGATCATCACTGCTGGCAGTACTATCAGTATCTGTCATATTTTCTAAGACCAAAAGACACAAGTCCCAAAGCTGCAAGACATAAAGCCCTGCATTCAAAAGAGAACATAAAAAAGATATTTTTAGGTGGTGTGGTAGTTGTGAAAGGCTCAAAGGTGTGAAACAATAGTTTTCTAAATAATCTAAAGCTAAAAAGCAAAGTCAAAGAATGTTGTAATTTTGACAGAGGAGATCAGTTGAGAATTGAGGGAAATTGGGCGGAACCTTCCTGGCCATGTTGTAAATTGTTTCATTGTCACTTGCAGTAGTTCTGAGAAGCGAGAAAAACCTTTTTATCCTCGTTGAAGACTTTGTGGGGAATGTGAGTAGTTTTATTTTCCTTCATGATTCAATATTCCAAGTTTGAAACCCAAAGCTTTCATTTTCTTCCTGCAAGTAATAAGGCAACAAGTAATGATACTCCAGGTCATCTAAATTTTCCTCTTCACCTGTTTTCAATGACTTTTTTCATCCTTACTGCTCTTCCCAGATATTTTTTCCTCTGAAAACTGTCCAAATAACTCCTGTTTTCCTTGGATTTCATTGCTCAATGCTCAGCCTTACTGCACCTCAGCAGAGGTCAGTGCTGAAAGGAGGATTACTGGAAATATTTTGTTAGCTATGACAGTTTATTAATCATTGTGGGTGATTAATCCCATGAGGTTTGCATTTACACAATCTTTTTGATTCTTATTGAAGCTGTGATTCACAACATTTCTAAATACAGTCCTGCAGAGTATAGCTCTAACTCAGCCCTTTGTTCCCTTTTCCATATTTGTGTAGTTAATTGTTCTTGGTCTGACATTTGTCCTCGTTAAAGAGTTTCTTTTCTTTTTCATGAAACAACTGAACTCTAATCCTGTTTCCCAATGTACACTATCAGCCTATTGGTGTCCTCAAATGTACTCAGTACATATTCTATTCAATCCTCTAGATCATTAAAGTATTTGGTAGTACCACTCTCTTAAAACTGCTTTCTTCAGAGCACTCCTCAGTCCTTTTCAGGATATACCTGAACCAGTGTTAATGAATTCCCAAGTAAATATTTGCATGATTTTGNGCAGTGTAGTGTCAGAAGTCTTACATAAGCCAAGGAATATAGCATGTATTGTTTCTCCTCCATTACTTGTGGTAAAAATAGACTGATTTGATTTGATATGATGAGTTTTTATGAAAGTCACTCTGGTTATAGCTCCTCTGCATGCTTTTTTTAGGTCCTTAAAAGTAGTCTGTACACTAATTTGTCATATTGGCTCTGGTTCACTGGTAGGAACCATTAGGATCTACTAGTTTCCACATAGTTATTTCTAGTGCTTGGTACATGGCAGCAGGCATGCAAATACTTCTAGCAGTGCAGGCATTGGATGGAATTCAGTGGAAACCACAAACTTAGGCTGTGGACCATCAAAATTGTTACCAACAAAGAAAACCATGCTGGTTATCAGGGTAGAAATAACACTTATTAGACGTGACTAAATCAGCAAAGGTTTTATTGTGAGCAGAACTATAACAACAACAAAAAAAAAATAAGGAATTTGCACCTCAAAATTCATTCTCTTTTGTCCAAATGCAAAGAAATCCTTAGTCTTTGAGAATGAACCTGGCCTGGTCCTCTGGCCTCATGTGTGCTCTGTATGTGTCCAGCTTCCTTTCCAGTGTCTGATGATTATTGCTATCTCACTAGCAAATAGATGTTCAAGCTATTAAAAAAATGCCTGGAAACACCTTCTAAGATTGGTGTGTCAACAAAAATTGTTTCTACTACTAGCCAATCTTTCTGCTACTAGCCATTCTGCTACTAGCCATACAGTGAGTATAGATTATACAATCTTAAGGCTGAGCTCTGGTGGTCATTTTTCTCTCTGACTTCATGTGGCAAAGTATTTCACAGTATGTTTTAAAAATACATATTAGTGTGCTTATTCAGAAATACAAAACTTATAACTTGTCAACTAATCTTGTTTGTATTTTATTTTAAGGTACAATTTTTACTAAAGTTTTACAAATGGCTTACCCAGAAGTATTCCCTATTCACTGTAATGTAAGGACAGTGAATGTGAGAGATATGACAGGAGAGAGACACATTCTTGCTTTGGGAGTCTGGGATAGGACGTAAAAAAGAATTGGATTCGTCCTCTTTTAACACTGAGTTTATATCTGATGCCAAGTGCAGTTATTACCACACACAGAGAAAATATCAGTCAATGCTGACATTTTCTATCTTCTGAAATCTTGGTGAGTAAGATTACTATTCTTTTTAAAGGGCCATTACTATCGTTATTTTTAATATTTTTTTCTGTCGTTTATTATTTGAACACAGGTTTCTGAAAACAGTCATAGATTTATTCCCTCTGTGGGACTGCTGAGGTTTTAACTATAAATATTTTTTTTTATCTTTTTCCTTGTAGATACAGAGTGGGTTTGTTTATAAAATGTGTAGAAGTGTAGGTTAGAGAAATATTTTCTGGGTTTGAATATTATAAGCATTCCTATTCTCCACATAACTGTCTCTGTCTCAACTGTAAGAAAAGAATAAGATCACTTTCAATCTCTAATAATATTTGAAAAGTGCACTCTATTGTGTCAAGATATGTCATGGGACCTGACAGTCAACATCCATACTCAGTCTTAATGCTTAATGCTTAATATCTCTGAGCAACTGCATCAAGACCCACTGCATGCATTTATTTTTTTTATTTTTCAAGTACTTTTTTATTTTTGAGTACTTTCTGTAATTTCCATACTGTCAATTTTAGGTTTAAAAATATTGATTATTCTTTTAATGCTGTAAAATAAAGAGCTAGAATTCTGACCCTCAGAAATGAATTTTTGTGGGTTTAATATAAAGAGAATTTCTAAAACAAAAATGGCATTGAGAAAATTAATTCTAAGGAATTTTACATCGTATACAATAGAATTATATTTATGGTTTCTGTAGATGTTCAATGTATAGATTCATCTTAATATTCAAATATGCCAAGATCAGAAAAATGTGTCATAGGAATGAACAATTTTAGCTATCGGTATTTAGTTACTGGATTAAGTTTCTCTTAGGTCAATATGACTCTGAACAGAAAATGATGTTGCATTTTACTGACTTGCTAAGACTTGTCAAAGTATTAAAATATATTGGTTGCTCTTTAATAATTTCAAAAAGAAGTTAGGAAGTTGCCTGTGTGGCAGGAGATATGTACACATCTTACTAAATCTGCCTTCTTGGTATTCATCATTATGGTCATACTTTGTCCAGCAAAAGCACTGTTTAGATCTACAACTTTTGCTGTTCCTGCAGCTTTTCTTGGTTTTATGGACAACATGACAAGTTTATTCTTCCTGATACCTTCAAGAACAAATTATCTACTGGAGTAGAAATTATTCCACTGCAAAAAAAAAAGCAGAGAAAGCAATTTTGGTTTAGCTTATCTTCCTCAATCAGGTCAGTTCTGCAACATATAAGAACCCACTTCTTGTTAACATAAGGATGTCTTTATAATAAAATGGTTATATGAATTGCAGCTTTTCTCATTGGCTTTTACATTTTTATGGTTGTTTGAAGGCTACAAGAGAATTTCAGCCCACTTCTATATTCTCAGATGTTGTAAAGGACCAATACAAGACAACAAAAAATGCTGCTGAGCTGAGCTAAGATACTATGTGCTCGAGCTGACACCAAACTCAGATTAATTCATACCTTGGTACCAAAACCACTGGAACGAACTAAAAGACATGGGGAGCACATGAAATACCCCTTCTGCCACGGGTAGGGTGTGTATGTGGACAGTTATAACGTTGCCCTCAGTGTGAAAGCTATTGTTGAAGGCTGACAAAATTCAACCAAAGCTGTTGGTGTATCTACACGGGTGGCCGAAACAACTTTACAGTTTTCTGAGCTGAGAAAACATAAGGCTCTTCCAGTCTCCTTCACTCATATGCTTGCTAAGAAATTGTTTGGGAACAATAACCAAAACATTAGATAAGTCAGTCTCCGTCTCTTGCTGGAACAGCAGCTGCTGGGGCAATCTAGCAGCTCTTCCAGTCTAGCCACAGAAGTTTGGTGCTGCACTTACCCTCTTGAGGTCTTCGGCTAGGCAAAGCCATGCCTGCCCTTTACATACTGCTTTACTGGTTCAACAAAGGCTGCCTCTAAGTGCCCTTCAGCAAAACACACAGCCTAGATGAACTATAAGTGTTCAGTGGCTTGGTAAAGACTTCAACCAAGATTCAACACCAAGCTTGGAAGATAAGCAAAAAATAATAATCCTAAAGGTGATGGGACGGTTTTTCTAACTCCTAGCATACTGAAGTATTTATATATATTGCAGTTTTGGTTTGGCAGTTACTCTGAACTTGTGACAGTCTTCTTCATTTTCCTTCATCCCGATGGCTTACTGTATGCAGTTTTTCATATTGGAAGCAATTAAACAAACATATCTGTGTCCACTGTGCTGCAGAAATAAATAATTTCTCAGAGACGGTTGCACAAAAACAATCTCCTTATTTAAAAAGAAGCCCGTTCCCTAGAGCAGCGCATGAGTAGAATACCACACTCGTGCAACTCAGTGCAGCTGCATGGGTATGAGACAGAACTTGTTCTCCTACTTTGTTTCCAGAGCAATTGTGTTGGCTTCAGTGTCCTTCAATGCTTTTAAAGGCTGTGCCACAACTATATTCAGCTGAAGAAAGAAGTGTCTAAAGAATAGTGGTGTAGGACAAAGGAACACACAGAATGTAGAAAACATTGAGATTAAAACTGTCCCTGCAACCAAGAACACTAAACCGACACCAAGTTTTGGCATTTCCTTAATTTGAGTGTCAGGTCTTGCCAGTACAAGCTGTCCATTATTTAAATAACACCATTGTTGCAGTTCCCTAGGTTAAAACAAGTGGGGAATAAAAGAATACATCACGTAACGGCACTCTGATTCCCTATGGGCATTTGAACAAATCTGGGCTGGCTCAGAGTGAACAAGTTGCAGCTCAAAACCTTACTCATATGTGTGCTTACGACCCACATTAATAGAGATTTCTGCCTGGTAGTGTATCAGTTTGGGTCAGTTGTATGCATTACTCTGAAACAGTTCCTGAAAAGTTTGTGGCACAAGCTCGAGACTTCCTTCTTAGGAAAAATTCCCTGCTTAGGAAAAATTTCTTCATGGAAAATTGCATTGTAAAAGGCTGCCCAGCTGGTTCCTGGAGGTATTTGCAAGGTGTATAGATGTACTTACACATGCAGGTTAGTGAGGACCTAGCAGTGTTGAGTTAATGGTTGGATTTGGTGATCTTAAATATCTCTCCCAACCAAAATGATTCTGTGATTTTGATTCCTGCTCTGATGCAAATTGTCTGACAGTGGTTTCAGCAGAGACCTTCTGTACACGTAAAAATCTCAAACCAGGCCTGGGAAAGAATAATGGCACACTTTCCCATGCATTCTCAGATTGCTTCTCTTGGCAGTAGTGCCAGCAGTGCTTCAACAACAAAGCCTAAGACACAGCTGACTTTTTCAATGGCTGTCACCCCATGATCCCTGTCCCAGTGCTGCCACACAGCTCTGCCATGCACTGGTACCTTGGCAGCTGTTGGGACGCTCACAGCATCCAGATGTCTCATCAGCATAGACAATTTGTATTTGTGCAAGGTTTCTGCATGCAAAAGCATTATTTTCTGGTTTCATGCAAGGAGGATTTTTCAAAACGGTCTCACTCCATGGGCTTACAGAGCTATCAATTAGAAATCTCTTAGTGCTGTACTCAGGGTTTGGGTACTGTTTGTCTGCAATTACTCTCTAAGCAGACACTTCTATTTCTGTACTGTGTGTAAAAGAATATATGGGAAATCTTTTATATTGCTTTTACATCACTTAACAGGTTCCAACACCATCTCATTTTAGAAATACTAAAATGTTACCTTACTCCTACTTACTGGTAATAGATTACATACACCATCTCAGTGAATGTTATTACCATCAGGACCTGGAGTTTGTGTCTTTAGTCTGCTGAATACTATTGGATTTTTGTGTGCATTGGAAATTCAACACCCTCTACTATATTTCATCTTCAGAACTAGACAGGCATGTACATTTCTGCAAGTAAATGATCATCAAATGACTAAATATTCACATTACATTGGAAATGTCAATGTCTGAAAAGCAAAATCGGAAGATAATTGCAGGTTACAAGAACAAAACAAAAAAGTGTTATTCCTTGTGTGGTAGTTATTAAACAAAAAAAAAATATTAATTTGCATCATATGGTTAAGAAGGTTAGTGTTTACTTCACTTTGTTCTTTATAACATGTTCTGGATTATCCCTCTGAGAAGGAAAAAGGTATAGTAAAGTGAATGTTGCACTTGTCATTCAGAAAATAGAAGTATGGATACACTGGAATTTGAGCAAGTGTATGGGAACAGTAACTGAACCATTTATAATAACAGAAGTAGATGTTTAGTTTTGTTTACTGTCATAATTCCAAAGGTTTCAATGAATTTATTGTCATTTTAACCTGAAAATATTCTACTTCACTATTCTAACATCAGAGTGCTCCTCTAAGTTTTCTCTTTAATACCCTATATATTCTGTGGTTAAAATCTGAAGGACCAAGCTTCGTCATGAGGGTAGTGGAACAGTGGAGTAGGCTGCCTGGGGAGGTGGTTGGGGCCTCATCCCTGGAGATACTCAAGGTGAGGATTGATAGGGCTAAGGACAACCTGTTCTAGTATTTATATATCCAAACTGCAGAGGGGGTTGGACTAGATGACCTTTGGAGGTGTCTTCCAACCCAGGCCATTCTATAATTCTATGACAGCATGATTCTGTGATTTGCTTCTTTGGTCTACTTTTAATTTTCTGTTTCAGTTTTCTTTAAGTCCCTTTTAGAGAAGACACAGAAAGGAAAAAGTGTAAGGATGGTGGTGTTAGGTAGCCAAAGACAAGTGAAGCTGCAGAGAATGCCATGGCCTTCCAAGGCACCCTGGGATTCATGTGACTCTATGAGTTAAAGAGCATTCTGAGAAAATAATTGGGAAAAAAACATGCATCTGCAGGCAATCTAATTTTTTCCCCCTTTCTCATATGCTCTTATGAGGAGGAAACAATCTGATCTACTAAAAAAGCCCCAAATTATTTTACTATTGCCCAGTCAATAAATATTTAAATACAAAATTTTCACTAAAATGCAACACATGAAATTTCAGGAATCATCACTTATTCAAAGCAAGTTCTTTACACCCAAGACCAGTGAGTGTATACTCCTAACATAAAAGTCAATTCCTCTTGTAAGATGTTGCTGCACACCACTAATTTAACTTACATAATATTTATAGATAAAAAATGCAAACAACATGAAAAAAGAGTAAACAGCAACAGTGTTTGCAACTGAATTTTAATGCTTGGGGTTCTTTCTATCTGTGTAATTAAGTTTTATGTAATGAAACTTCAAACTCTACCACTGCCTTAAACTATTCTTTCAAATTGATCTTTGTGATTCCCATTTGCCTTGTCCTTTGGTCAAATTCTTTCTCTCTTTTAAAGGTAAAAGATACAGCATTCCTCCAAAGGTTCCTCCTAAATTTCTCCCTACTAATGCAGTTTATTAATGAGTATTCCCTCAATGAGTCAAGTAGGATCAGCATTGTTACAACACAGAACACATCATGGGCTCATTAAGGCAACAAGTCTCCAATAATCCACCAGAAATGCCAGGCTGGAGATGGCATGAACATATACATACCTGCATGTACACTGAGGGTGGGGAGGGAGTGTGTAGTCTGCACACATATGTGAGATTCACAGGTGAGGTGCTTGTATTTTGTCAGACTGATGTGGAGTTAATTTTCCCCACAGCAGCTCTCATAGCACTGTGCTTTGTAGCTAGAAAAGTGTTGGTAACACAGCAATGCTTTGACTGTTACTGAGTAGTACTCTAATGGCATCAAGGTTCTCTCTCTAATGTTCCCCCTTAACTAGTAGGTTGGAGATAGACCACATCTTGGAAGGGGACAAGGCCAGGACAGTTGACCCAAACTGACCAAAGGGATATTCCATATGATGTTACTCAGGAATAAAAGCTCAAATAAAGGAGGTGGAAAGAAGTGGGGAGTTTGTTGTTCATGTTTGTCTTCTGGACCAACCACTATATATACTGAAACCTTGCTTCCTGGAAAGTGGTCAGATGTTGTGAGTGTCACCTGCTGACAAGAAGGAGAAAGTCAACCATTTGTTTTGCTTTGCTTCCATCCACAGCCTTTACTTTTACTTTTTTAAACTCTCTTTATCTTGATAAGCCTCTCATATTTTCCTCCCCTGTGTCCAGATGAGGCACATGGTACCCAGTCAGGATCAAATCGCCACAGTGCAAGATTCAAACTACTGCGGTTTTAAGATCAATAGTTCATACTGAAAAATGTGTCTTTACTTCTGCATTAAGCTTTTGGATAAGCCTACATTGTCAGATATTCTTTGTAGCATTAAGTTTAATGAAACTTCAGTTTAAAAAAGAAGATTTGAAAAGAACTTTTCAGATATTTGTACTGAAAATGAGTAATATTAATATCCCACACAAAAACAACTTCGTTATTTGTATGGGGGTTCTCATTTAGAGGAGCAATTTGCAAACCATGTGGGAGTGTTTGATCTCTTTATGTGAAGAAGGGTAGGACTTTGTTAATTTCAAGCAGGGATAGTCATGTAATCAATTCATACATCAGGAAAACAGTTCATGGAGCAAGTGTGTCTAGAGGTCTTAGTGTCAGGGAATGACTTCTTACATCTGATTTTTGCACTGTGTTATCTAATGGCACGACTCTCTGAAATTATATCTTCACCAAGCTTAAAATGAAAGCACTTTCCATACCTTTAAGCACAGATTCTCTTTTGCTCCCTCCAGTGATACATGCCACAGTGTGAGCATGGAAATGTCCACACAAAGATGTTTTCACTTCTGTTTTTTTTCACCAATTTTTTTTTTGTTTATGTTGGGTTGGGTTTTTTGGTAGGTTCTGCTTCTTTGGGAAGTATATTGAGGAAAAATGGCTGCTTTGTTTCCTCCTCATTTCCTCAAGAATTATGTCACATTTTCTTCCCACGTGCTGTTCTCTGGGAAATAAATTCTTGCAAATAATTCTAATCCCACCTCATTTTATTCCCAGAAGTCCCCATTTATTAGGTGCAGAGATTATCTTGACAGGAGCCCTAGGTGAGAATAGAGCTGCTTCCTGCCACTATGGTTCCCATTAAGTGTTCAAAATCTTGACATAACAGGATGACACTGTTTGTCCTGATCTTTGTCATCTACTTTCTATTTCCAGAACCATAGTGGAACTACACGCAGCTAGGCTATAGCTGTGACAAATGATCAACTCAAATTTCCACCTTGGTTTGTGTTTTAACTTCACCGCTTCTAAATCTGTCAGTACAAAGTTTGCTGTCTGAATGTTGTGACTTCAATCTCATATAGGACATTTTCTAGAAAAGGATATTTTTACCAGTTCAGAGCAATGCCAGTCCCTGCATAGGAGTAGGAAAGGCTGCCTTCTCAGATGTGGAGGATTAGGACCTTTGCCTCACACACGTACTATCTAAAATTTACCAGACAAGCTCAGGTGGTTTGGAAGGAAGATGAAACTCTATTTACAGCAAAGCAAATTTTGCAAGCATGTATGCACAATATATTTACAAGTACTTACAATTATATACAAATTAGAAATAATACAGAAATCCAAACTCACTCCTGGACAAAGAAGGGGCTCAAAGCTACCGTCTATCTCTCCCTCTTCCTTCCCAGACAAACAACCAGCAAAGTTTACGTGTTATTTGTTAGTGGATGCATTAAAGCAGATTAAGAAGACACAAAAGGAAGCTGCAACCCAGAACAGAGAGGGACAAATCATTTACATTTTGGCATTTCATCCCTTTCAGCAAACCAATGAATGATATAGACTTCATTGTTATTTTCTTTTTACAACCAATGATCTAATTTCTCTCATTAAAATATTCCAATTAGCCTCAAACCAGCACATCAGGGAAATAACATTCTCACTCAAATGATATGCATTATGCCATATGATCAGCAGGAAAAAAAGCACAATGCGTGAGAAGATACATAGGCAGACATGAATTGGTAGATTAAATAGCGCCAGAGGATATTCTCAGACATTGAAATATGAAAATCAGTCTCTCAGACAATCCCCAGGGGTGGCTGGGAAGTTAATGTAGAACAAAGAGTGTTTCCAGTAGCCAATAAGATGTTGACATCCTCTTTCAAAGAGAAAGAGAGTTAAACGATATGGATATGTACCACTCTTTTGTAGTTGTTTCCAGTGCCACATTTAATCTATGGTTCTTTAAGTAATCTGGAAATGTGTGTGTCATCTTGGACTGTTTATGTATTGGTTTGCTGGATATTTATTCAGGAATAATTTCCTCCAGGTCCTGTTCTGACAGACAGACACAGCCTTTTCACTACAAACTCCACTCCTCTCTCTCCTGCTTGCTGGCCAACACACTATAGAAACCTGTTATAGGGCCCAAAACATGTGTTTCAGTCCAAGCATTCACATCACTCATTCTTATGTAAGCCTGAGCTAAAACTAGGTCAAGTAGGACCAACATCTGAAAGGAGAAAATTAGTGCAGAGCTATCCCAAGGTGTCAGTCACATAGTCTGAGTGTATCAGGTATCAGTAGTACTGCAGGCTACAGCACAGCCTAAGCACCATCTAGACACCATCTAAGCACAGCAGCTCCAAATATAAGCAAATCTTCAGCTTTCAGTGGGCCTCCAAATATTAGAAAGCCACACCTGTGATAAATCTGTCTGTCATTTTTAGTCTTCTAAACCACAGGAGTAACGTTGCACACATGCATGGACATTCACATGTAAGAGGAAAACTGTGAAAGATCCAAGAAAAATTAATTGGAAGACCATACCTCTATCCACGTGTCAAGATCTGACCTTTTTTTTCTTCTGTCTAACAAAATGAGGATTGATAAAAGCTGGTGGCAACATAGGCAGGGGTATCTACTCTTCTCAGAATATTCATGCCTGTAAGCTTTTCTTCTACAGAAGATTACCACATAGATAGCAACAACAATAGAAATGGATAAAGAACAAAAATGTATCCTTTTAACTTCCTTTTAATTAAAATGTACAGTACAGGCTCATCATTGGCCATTAGCCTTTTCATTCTGATCTGACTTCTGGGATGTCTTGAGGGTACTCTTTCCACAGGTATTGAAGATTGTATCAGAGGGCTGGTTAGATGAGGCTTTCAGTGAGACTTAACATCCACATAAAAATGACATACTGCAGTAGCAAGCCGGTATCCATAGCTTTGGAGATAGAGAAATTAAATCTCTTCTGAAAACAGACTGCAGAAAGCCATTCTGCTGAAATCTGCCAGTGCCATGGGATGACCTCATACATCTGATTCTCCAACATTGAAGGCAGATGGGGCTCTGCAGTGTGCTACAGGCTGCTGTAGGTTACTTCCTTTGTGTGATCAAATACAAGGGTTACAGCAATGACAGAGGCAGCTAATTGTATGACACTGCCATGCCTATCTGTAAAATGTATACAGAAGATCTTTTGAAATAGAAGTGATCAGGAAGAAACAGAAATGTATACTTTAATGATGCAGACTTCTTTTGTAAAGTGTTTTCAGTTAGCAGGTAAAATCAACAAGTGAACGCTAAACATAACACTAGGAATTCCATTTGGTAAATTAATGGGCTACCAAATTTTGAACAAGGAAATTTAGAGTGATTGAAATTTTGAAATGAAACTTCCAAGAGACAGGCACAGAGCTGTCCCTTGTTTGTATAAATAACATTAGATAGTGCTTCAGAATTTTACTTAAGACATGCTCTTCAGCATCACATTAACTAGATTGCTTTTCACATTTTCTCTTCTTGTAAAGCCATCTTAGAAAGTGGTACCATGGCTACCCCAACTGGAGAATAGCACAAAGTGTACTGAAACCAGAGTGACAGACTGCAGGGCAGTTGTAATTAATAAATGGCTCACCATGCCAGATTGGGTATTGACTCACCAAAGAAATTGAACTTTTTCATGACTAATATAGTGCTAATCAAAGTGCTGTATATGTCTTTTGGGAAAGTACATAGCAGGTTGTTACCTGGAAGAAGGAAGGTTTATTGTTTCTTAGTTTACTGCTTCTTCCTTTCTTTTGTTGCGCACTTTTCAGTCTGAAATGGCAAGGGTGGCTAATAGGGAGCTGTTCTTCTGCAACAGCAAAGATCTCCATCACAGCCCTCACGCCTATCGTGCCCTCACGCTGTGCGTACACCCATTTAGGGAGAAAACCAGCACAGATAACTACAGAAACAAAACAGTCTTGCATGGAGTTGCAGGCACTTCCTGGAGGAGTATGTATGTGCTTCACTGTATGATTTGTCATTGGAAAGGTTCATTTATGACGACCCTATGTAGTCCTCTCTTAAAGTGAGGACTAAATGTAAATACAGGTTTCATTTTATTCTGTGTATGTTTATAACTTTCCATATGTGTGAAAACCTGCAGGTAGCCATTATGTGAAGTGATATTTGTCAAGTGTGTTTTCTTTCTCTTGCACAGCCACTTCTTTCTACGTTGTTAAAATATCTTTGGGCATCCCTAGGACTTCTTCTCTAGGGGAACCACACAACTGTATAAATTCCTAAATAGGACCGATTAGAAATGGAGAGTCACTGGCATTCAGCTTGATGGCAGCTGGGAGGCAAGGATGTTTTAACCATTGCAAAGTGCAAACCAACAGGATTGCTTTCAAGCCAACTATGTATTGGCTGGTGGCGCTTTAGAGGTCTTTGAGGCTGGAAAACCTGACATAGAATCATAGAATCATAGAATCATAGAATGGTAACGTTGGAAGGGACCTCAAGGATCATCTAGTTCCAACCACCTGCCATAGGCAGGGACACCTCCCACTAGTACAGGTTACTCAAGACCTCATCCAACCTGGCAACCTGGCCTTGAACACCTCCAGGGAGGGAGCATCCACAACCTCCCTGGGCAACCTGTTCCAGTGCCTCACCAAAGGCATCTACATCATGTGAAAACTGTGATACTAATTCTCAGAGATTCCTTGTAATTTACAGTTTTTCTATTCACTATTTCTTTCAAAAAGTTTCATGAAGCTGACCAAATTCCTTGGGGTAACATGGGCCATTGTAAGTTCTATCTGAGTCTTTAAGCTACTGACAGATCATGCACACTCCAAATCTTTTACTTTGGCTCGTTGTGATCACATAGCCTTAAGGTAAGATTGTGTTTGTCTTAGGCTTCCTCCAAAGTCCTGTATCCACACTTGTCAAACAGTCAAGTGACACAGCAATACTCCTTTCTGTGTCTCTCCTCAGGTTGGGCTGGTTTGGAGATTGCTTGTTCTAGGAGGCACAACAATGGAGGCAAATTGATGTAAGCACTGGAGGGAAATTTTCAATTCAAAATGTCTTGTGTAAATAAAGAGCAGGTAAAACAATCATCATCATCACCACCATCTCTAAATTGATCCTGATCTCTTTTTATTTATGACTAAAGTATTCATTGTGGTTTGATCAGTAATCTTTCATGATTTCTTTTTTCTTGGAAGGTAGCAGTAACTACTTTCCACTAGATGACCTGGTAAAGTTGCATTTGCCAGGACACACACCTGTCTTAGAACAGACCAAAAGTCATTTAGCACAGACAGTGTGTTTTGCCTGTTCTGGAGCTTTTTCCAGAAACAACACTACCACGATACACATTTTTCTCAGGCTCACTTGTGATTTATTTCAAATTGAAGATTTGAGATGTGTATGAAACCCACAACACATGCTGATAAAA
Source organism: Eubucco bourcierii (assembly GCA_013396675.1). Lineage (NCBI taxonomy): Eukaryota > Metazoa > Chordata > Aves > Piciformes > Ramphastidae > Eubucco > Eubucco bourcierii. The sequence continues at coordinate 595,069 of VWZE01022783.1, read as the reverse complement.
GGCCCTTCAAAAAAACTAATCCACAACAGAACGCCTTCCTCTTCAAATTGAAGAACATCAAAATACTGTTTCCTAATTGTGTATTAAGATCAAGATGCAAATAGAATTGCTTCAGCAACACAAGTCAAGTCAGCGTAAGGGTTTTAGAGACTAGATTCATCCCACTACCTGCAGTCATTCCCAGTGTACACATCCACATATAAGCCACGCATAGGTATTTCTAGAGAACAAGCAACCTCATTTGTTGCAGATACCTACTTGCATATCATCTTCTGTAAGTGCTTCCATCCCTGCATTAAATACAATGCCTCTGGGTGAGTATTTCAGTAACTTCACCTCAGGTCTTTGTGCCTTGTCATCTCAAGGTTATATAGTTAAAATTATTTGGATTATTTATATTGGTAATTACACTGGAATCATTATCAAGGGCAAATTTGCTTCCATAATCTCAGCAACAAAATTACATTTCTGCCACAAAATTTGACTCTGTTAAATGAGATTGTAGTTTTCAACCTTCAAGGTGCTACCAATTTCCACTTTCTATTTTCTGCGTGCACAGATTACAAAAGATTTTATCATCTAGAGCCCTCAAACTCATCTTGGATTTCAACAGCTCTGTTGTGTTTTTTCCAGTTCATGCACCAGTACCTCTGCAGGCTCTTAGTCAGCAAATTGGGTTACAAAGGGAATCCTTATACACAATGGTAAGGTAACAACTACACAAGTACAATGAGATTTGTTTTCATTTACAGAGGATGCATGAGGTGACAAGCACATTACCCAGGGTAAGGTGTATCAATTCAGAAAGCAAGGCAAAATCTACAGAGGGAGCACTCATCATGTACAAGACAGTTTTTCCTATGAATGTGTTTTATTATAGAAGTTATTTCCCTATATACTTAGAATTAAATAGAAAACTTTTAATGTAAAAATATATTGATATTTATTCTTTTTTTTAGGTTTATTATTAAAGAAATGCAGGTTTGACATTTGACAAGCATTTACTTATTGCTGAAGCTCCCAGGCATGTGTTGAATATTCTACTGTAACTAGGGCATGGTCTAAATCTTGTAACTCCACACTTCATACCAAAATTAAAAAAGAACTAAACAACAAAACCAAAACAGCAACAACAACAAAAAAAATGCAAAACAACAACAACAAAAACACCACTTAGAAAACTTCCATCCGCTAGGAAAAAAGACGTTGAAAATAAAGAAATAGTTTAATACTAGTATAACATCATCATCATCATAGTAATAATAATAATAGCAAAAAAAAAAGCAACTTTCAATTGTCATTCCAAAGAGCCACACTGCTGTCATGGAGTCTGTTCTTGTAACCTTGTGCCCGAAGTGCCCTCATTTCAGAGTTACTATGTGAAAATACTGAGAATGCAGAGAACTCATTCACTCAGGAAAATGCCATAGCAATTTCTATTATACAAATTATTTGGTGCATATTTCCATGACAAACCTCTTGATAGACCAGTAATGGGCATAAGTCTAATTCCTTGCCAGGCTATATATGCAAGGGGAGAGCCTTGCATACGGTAGCAAGTAGCGCAACAACATAGGAACCTATTTTGAGAGTATCAGGTGCTGCTGAATACCTAAAATACAAACTATACACAGTTCAAGATGTCTGGGTTTTTTCTATTAACTCTAATTTGGTCATGTTGTCTGAATACTCACTGAAGTGTGCTTTAGGATCCACTTTTATTTTGGCTTCACCTGACAATAAGTCTAAGTGCTGTGGATAATTTCTGGAGAACCATAGTGCAGCAGGTGCGGAAATTAGAGGATTCACTTTCAAACCTCAAATCTAGTTTGAACAGAAACACTGATGGAGGTACACCCAGCAAGCAGTACTCGAATAATCTAGCTGATCTTAAACTCTTTCTGTAGTTGAGTAAGATGGAAATTAAAAGTGGCCTTCAGCTTTATTTCTGGCTGTACTAGTAGTAGTGTCTCCTCTGTAAGGAGTAGCAGGCACTTATTGCAAAGTAATCTCAGAAGAGTACCATTGAGGCATACAGGAGTTAAAAATAAACCAGTATTTATCTGTTTGCCTGCACTGATCTTAGTTACATTATCAGAGTCTCTAAGAAAGGCTTTGAAAAAGAGCGATATGCTGTATGGATAAGCACAGCACATCCCTGTCTCTCTTGGGTTCACTAGAAGTATGTCTCACAGAAATCCAAGTTGGGCTGGTTCCCAACACAGACAGGCCCACTTTTGGTCAGACTGTAAGGAATCAGAGAGCCCTGGTACTGGCAAAAGAGTGGAAAATAGCTTGCTCTTTTTTCTCATGCTCCCAAAAGAAGATCTCCAGTGTCTGATACAGAACTGGGACTGCTGAAACTACTGATGAGACAGCTGTCCATTGAAACAAATCTCTCAGGAACAGTATTTTATTTCATAATGATAAAAGTGAAAATAATAATTGTATTAGTTAAGCTTAATTAATTTCATTTAAATTGCTGCATTGTAAAAGTACATTAAAAGGCATTTACACATATTTTCATGTTCTACATTATGATTTTTATTTTAGTGAGACAGAGAAATCCAGCTTTTCCAAACTGAGATACTATGAGCCCAGAAAAAAAAAAAATCAGAATTTCAAATTTTGTTTTAATTTAGAAAGAAGACATAATTTGAAATAGATTTCCCATAAGAACGAAATTCTCTTCTCAGTCTATGTCTAGCTCATAGTTCTCTGTTCTTCAGTTTCTTACCAAAAATACTTTATTATGGTTGTCTCTGTTGAGAGCCTACAGTGTGCTGAACCCTGCCTCTTTGTGTTTTATCTACCTCTTACTCCTGGTCCTTTATCAGTACTCTGTATGACTTTAGGTTCACCCCACAGCCTTTCAAAGTAACATTAAGAGACCAACAGGAGCAAAGCCAAGGTCCAAGTCTCATAGTACTTGAGATGACAGTCATGAACTGATTGATTCACCCTCAAACTACCTTTGTCTTCAAGGGCGTTCCATTTAGAGACAACATTCCTCCTGTGTGCTATCAGTGGCAGGATCATGGTCATAGGCTTTCTGTAAGTGCTTTGAGCAAGGAAATGTCTCCTTGTATTTGTCTGAAAAGTAACATTAAAACCCAAGGATGTGGGAGCAATGAAGTAATAATAATGTTGAATTTTAACTAGAGTGCACATTTGACATCCTTTCTCCTCCAAATCCAATACACATTTTCAAATGCAGCATGTGTAAATTCAAGCTCTTAAAGCCTGCCCTTCAGAAATGGTGTAGGTTATCTCAGTAAAATTTACTTACAGAAATACACAAAGCTGTCACATTCATTAGTGTGTTTAAAGTCTCATGTACAATGAATCCATTAATGCACCTATTTTTACACTGTTGACTTACTTCATTTCAATATTTTGCAATATTAATCAAATTGATTTGAGAGTGCTGGAAAGATGCTGCATTACAACATCGTTACTTATACCTCCAGCTCACATAAATTCACAGTTTGTTTTAAAATTGGTAATAAAAAACAGTGATTTGCATCTAAATTTTTTTTTTTTAATGGAGTAATTGTTGGATGCGTACTGCATTTTTATCAGGATCATATGCACATATGCACCTACCAACACTGTTTTTCTTCTCTGTACAGATTACTGATAAGTAAACAATTTAATAGGAATTGAAATATTAGAGAAATTAAAAAAAAAAAAAACCACCAAAATATATGTTTTCATGCCTGGATTGAGCCCACGCAGATTTTCAGGTCATGAATAAGAGAAGGAACAGTATTTGGAACATTCAATGAGGCATGCAGATGCAAAGATGTGTCATGGTCCTTTCACTTGGCTTATCCTGCAAAACAAATGTTTCTTAATCTCCCCATAGTAAAATCATTATCTAATAACCCCCCAGTATATTAGATCGTATAATCTTTGAAGGTAATCACTTCCTTAATAAAGGAGGCTAAGAAGCCTGCCAGAAGGGACCTCTAAATGTTACTGTAGTTATCTTCTATTAAAAAAAAAAATAAACAAAAACCAAAAATATTGCTATCTATAAAGGTATTAGTATACAAATAGGTGAAAATGCCTACTGGATTTTAGCACATTCGAAGACTAAGTTGTAGATGACATTCTTCTCATGGCACAGAGCTATAAAACACGTTATCTGCATCAGCAGCCTGATGTTCCAAAATTTAAGCATAAAACAATATTAAAAATTGCATTAAAAATGCAAATATCTACTTCAAATCTGTTTCATGAATGCCAGAATTTAAACCACATTAGCTGGTCAGCTAGAGATTGGAAAACTGCAAAAGGAACATGAAGCTGGAAACATGCACTGCCTTATTCATCAGATCTGGAAATGATAACTGGTTAAGAGTGATGAGAGACCTGATTGTTGGTATTCAATCCGAAGCCTTTAAACTGTGGCACTGGACACTCCTGAGACTTTTCTCTTTGAAGTCCTATTTGGTTTAGAATAGACTGCAGAACCAAATGCTGAAACAATTTTTTTTTCTCATGAGGGTAACTGCTCCAGATCATTTTAAAAATAAAAACTAATGCCTATGTTTTATTCTGAGAAACCTCTGCTAGTGAGAATCTAGATTTACATGCTCTGAATTGCCCTCAGGAGGAAACTATTTCTCTCCATCAGCTACGCTGGCCAGGGTGATGAGATTTGGAAAATTGAAGTAGTCTTTTAATTGAGCTCATAAGAAACTTCACTTTCTAATTATTTTTTTTTTCTGGTTTCATTTTACAGAGGCTATCTTCTGGGACACATTCTTAGTTTCTACTGCAGCCCTATGACATAAATAGTTGATTCCAATAGAATCTACACTATTAGAAGTATCTCATGCAGCTCAATTTTCTCATGATATCTATGCACTCAGCTGTCTCTAGGCAGTGTTATTTAAGTGACTGTATGATTAGAAATGAGACAACAATGTTTTAAGAGCGATCCAGAAACATCTGCTTTAATTCTCAAATTAATTTGCTTTGGCAGTCTCACTTTTCTTTTGTGTTTTGTGTATGAATATTCCAAACCCCAAGACAGCAGAAATGTTGGCAGAAAAAACAAAAAACAAGCAATCAAACAAATAATCAAAAACCAACACAGCAGATTGGAAAAAATAGCAAATTACGGGAGAAAATTATGATAATATTTTAATTAAGAGTTCTTCTATTGGAAATCCTATAAGGTGTACTTAGCTATAAATATTTGACATGATCAGTGAAGCCAAATAGCACATACAATGCTGAATAGTTAATACAGTAAGTGATTCTTCAATTCAAGAATCTCTTCCAGAAATTACTTCATTGTAGTCACTGAATATGCAGATATGCATGTCAGATCAAATACACTCTCTTTATTTGCCCTAGTCAGGAGAAAGAAATAGCTGCTTTAAAGATCAGCTCCCCACTGTAGACATTTGTATGAGATGATAAACTTTCTAGCTAAAGTCTGTGGTGAGTCGTTCATATTTAGAATTTTTAGAAACCTAAGTGAAGGTGTCACCAGTGATTGACTTCCAGCAGCACCATCATAGAAATCCTAAAAACTGTAATTTACTAATGATGAAAGTCAGCAAGATATGGCTCAAATGGAGGATCCAAGTCATCCACAGATAATGGGAAACAGAGAACAAGAGGCAAGGATGATGAGAAAATGATAGAATAATACACTTGAAGACAGGAAAATGGCAATGGGACTACTACAAATTATTTAAATAAGTATAACCCCTTTTCTTCACATGAGCTTGCACTTCAGGAGAGTGAAGCTATTCTTTCTACAAAGAAAGCCCATTCATGTCTTTCAGTGTAGAAACCCATACAGGATGCAGCTCATGGAGATGAAACTCAGAGACCATATAAAATTTCACTTTTCATTTCTTGTTTCAGATAGTATTGATGGTGGGAACTATCAGTTGATCTTGGCTGATAATTACAGTGGACTGGGGCAATGTGAAGGCAAAATTATTTTTTACATGTTATTTGGGAAACCTCACTATTGAAAACAGCAGAAACTTACCATTTACTTCTTGTGAATCCAGGCTTAGGCATAAATAATATAGCACGTGACAACATTGTTACAACTGTTCACACCGATATCCTTACTCCACCATGAATCTTCAACATAATTTCATCTACTTGATCGACTTCAATTTTCATAGCTCGTGGCATAACCACCTGTACTTATATATGAAAATTTCTAATAGATAATTTGTTTTGTCAGAAAATAGTAGGCTATCAGAGCTTGAAGTTTTGTGAAGAATTTTTCTAATTTTATTTACAAATCCTGTATCCCCTATTCTGGTCTGTCCAGGCGCAGACCAGAAAGCTTTGCAGAGACACAGGTCTAATCACAATATAGCAAATGGTCCTGAGTTACAGCATGCATGTGAAACCCTGGGAATCATAGAATCATAGAATCACAGAACAGTAAGGTTGGAAGGGACCTCAAGGATCATCTAGTTCAAACCCCCTGCCATAGGCAGGGACACCTCCCACTAGTACAGCTCACTCAAGACCTCATCCAACCTGGCCTTGAACACCTTCAGTGAGGGAGCATGCACAACCTCCCTGGGCAACCTGTTCCAGTGCCTCACCACCCTCACTGCAAAGAACTTCTTCCTAACATCCAGTCTAAATCTCCCCTCTGCCGGCTTAAACCCATCGCCCCTTGTCCTGTCATTACAAGACCTTGTCAATAGTCCCTCCCCAGCCTTCCTGTAGGTCCCCTTCAGATACTGGAAGGAACAGATGTAAATATAGACCTCTCATATAAAAAGTGGTCCTTCTAAGCTACGGGCCAATGTGTGGTGCCTTTGCCTGTATTTCCTGTGCTCTTCCAGCTCACCCTTCACTTTCATCACATTCCGGGGCTGCCTCAAACAGGACACAGATTTGTCATTTTTATTTTTGGTAGGTACTTAGCTTTTGAATATTTCATGTGCCCTCTTCAAGCAACACGGATTCTGATCCTTTCCTGTATTTCAAAGGATTATTCTAGACTGGATTCAGAACATGAATAAAATGTACTAGCAAAGTTGACAGGGTATTGCCAGTCGGGAAGCATGTTGACCTTGATACAAGCAGACAATGGGATCAGTCTGGAAAATAATATCCTCACAGTTTTGAGCACTGCTATTACTTTACTGAATTAAAAATGGCAATCAAATTGTCCTAAATAAAGTCAAGGGATCATTTTTCTCATATTGCTTCCTGCAACACATTTGGTTTTATTTTATAATAAAGTGTTAAAACTAGTATAATCATTTAGGATCTAACCTCGTGGTTTCTATGTCTAATACCATCAGAGCTGACAGTGATCAGTAACAGGTGTTCTCTATGAATATCCAATAATAAAGTCCACCAAATGGATATTTGTTCACAGGGGAAGTCCTTTCCTGATTCTCGTTGACTGGAATTTGATTAATGCCTCAAATAATTCCATTTCAGTCAGTCCATCCATCATAGTACCTCCCCAAGTTCAACTGCTACATGCATCCCGTGCAAAACTCAGTGTAAATTTCTCCCCACTCACGTGCTGCCGTAACAGCTCTGGGGTGCCAACTGGCAGCTTTGCTGATATGGACAACAGGTTCACTACTCAAGTAGTCTTCTTGCTTGACACAAAGGAAATGAGCAAGCCACAAAAGCTGAAGTTGTGCAATCACAAGTGACACAGTGTAAAAAGTGATGACATGCATTACAATGTTTACTGATGTACTGTGAATTTTAAATTACAGTTGTTGGGGTTTTTTTTTTTCTATTAAACACTTAATAACTCCACTGGAAGCAATGAGAACTACAAGCTAATTTTACAAATATTTCCTGTCATTACTGCACGACAATTTTTGTACACTTTTGATTGAAGCAACAGAGCAGAAACATAATTTTAAGCCTCATAGCCATTCATCTCCATTATTTGTTAATATGCTATGCCACTGACACATCTCCAATCAACCAAAAAATATCCTGAACAGTAGTAAAAGAATCAGCACCTTTCAAAATAATTGTTCGATCAGGTATGAAGCTTCTCTTTCATACAGAGTCTTTACATTAATGACTGTGTTTAATTAGACTGGTTATAAGTCAGAAAGAAGCAATTCATTTTCAGCATAACAAACTGCTCATTACTGACTACACAAAGGAAGATTATGGGTAAAGAGGTCCTTCGCTTTCAAGGCAAGTAGCAGAACAACTTGGGTTCCCCTCACATTTTCTCCATCTATTACAAAAAATTTCAAGACTCTTTTCAAGGCTTATTGGTCTCTTTCCAACTACACTACTCTGAGATAAAGAAATAGCTTTAATACCAACAGTATCATTTCCATTTGCATAGATAGTGTAAAGGTATTTTAAGCCACATTCTCAAGACCAGAATTAACAGAATCACAGAATTAACCAGGTTGGAAAAGACCTTTGAGATCATTGAATCCAATCTATCACCTAACACCTTAACTAAACCGTGAAACTGTGATACTAAATGTCTCATCCAGTCTCCTTTTAAACACCCTCAGGAATGGTGACTCCACCATCTCCCCAGGTAGCCCATTCCAATGGCAAGTCTCCCTTTCTGTGAAGAACTTCATCCTAACATACAACCTAAACCTGCCCTGGTGCAGCTTGAGACTTTGTCCTCTTGTTCTGTCACTGATTGCCTGGGAGGAGAGACCAACCCCTCACCAAGGGAGGCTACAACCTCCCTTCAGGTAGTTGTGGAGAGCAATAAGGTTATAGACGATCACAATCTCTATTTTACTGGTTTGTTGTGTTTTGGTTTGTTTTGTTCTCATTTAGAAACCAAGTAATAGATAACTCAAAATCTCCTGTAAGAATGGCATTTGCAAGCATAGTTTGGAAAATGCTCTGATTTCAATTCTGATAAAAGAGGTAGATTTAGACTAGATAGATGGAATACAGTTTTGATGCTGGGAATGGTGAGACCTTGTCCCAGGTTACCCAGAGATGTGGTAGATGCTCCATCCCTGTAACCACTCCAAGTCTCGTTGTTTGGGGATCTGAGCAACCTACAATTATTGCAGATGTCCTTGTTGACTGCAAGAATTGGGCTAGATGACATTTAAAGGTCCCTTCCGACCCAAACCAGTCCATGATTCTATGATACCATTTGGAGTTAGTAACAATTGTTTTATGAAAACCTGGTTTTGGCAAAATTTCACAACTAGTCTAGCCATGTGTCTAATTTGATGAAGGTAAATAGACCATCCTTGTCCTTCCTGCCTGCTTGCATCTCAACTTGGCAGTGACATGGCCTTCTCTATCTGTGTGATAATTCGGGTTGAGAGGAGTCTCAATAGATCTCTAGTTCAACCCACTGCTCAAAACTATTCCAGTTCTGTGGTCAGACCAAGCTGCTGAGGTCTTGGTCCAATCACACCTTGAAACCTTTGAAGGACAAAGATAGAACACAGCCTCTCAGGGCAAACTGCTTCATGGCTCATAGCAGAAAGTTTTTCTTTTACATTCATTATGAATCTCTCTTGTTTATATTGCTGTCCATTGTCTCTTGCTCTTTCGTTATGCAGCACTGTGAGCAACCTGTCATCTGTCATCTCAGACATCTCCCATCAGACAATAAAAAGTTGTCATTAGATCCTACCTCAAGCCTAATTAGCTAATAGAGGACATGTGTGCTCTAGTCAAATGGAGTCCTCATTCTGCCTGCTATTAAGTCTCTTCAACAATGTTGATTTCAAATACAAGGACATAGCAGCATGCCCAGCAGAGCTCTCTCTCAAAACACTTATTGAAATGGTGGTTCTAAAAACAAACAATCACATTCACAGTAATTCTTGATACAGAAATTCCTAACTGACATTAGGAAGAGTACTGTGTGGTTGCAGAAAATTTTCTGTATCTCATTCTTCATGCTAAGATATTCCAACTTGTTTTGTTTTTTCCCAGATGTCCACAAACAGTTCACTGATTTTGATCATAATCATAGATAATTTCAAAACAGCACAATGAAAGCAGAAGCATTATTGATTTTTTGTGAGTTTAGACTGATTGTGTAATATATTGTTCAGTTATGAGTTCAGTCAAAAGGTACAAATAAGTAGTACATTACTTTTTCCAAATAATTTTAATACTGACATAAAGAAATGCATTTCAAGTTATTACTATTGGAAAGTATCTACCCAGGGTCTGACATTACCTGGCCTCTCAGTCTCAGATATAGAGGAGAGGAGTTTTACATGTTTTTGCCTCCACTCGGTGTTGACTTCAGATGTTAGAACATCCCCTGACATAGAAGGTCCTATCTGAAGTTCATTGCGCTGGCTAGATTACCTGAACACAGGCAACTTGATTCCCCAGCCAAGTAGGCTGTCATATCACAGAGAAATTCCTCTAAAGAAAAGAATTCCTAGTATGCCCTTTTTTTGACAGAAAAAGATTTTGTTGTGCCACTATGTTAGCTGCAAAGGACTACAGCTTCTAAGTGGATCAGATTAGGCTTCCTTTAGGAAACCTGCAACCCTGGGATTTATGTCTTGTTGCTAAGCACTCCTTTGAGCAAAGGATTCCCCAAGCTTTCTAAACAAGCTCTTTAAAAACCAGTTGGATCCTAAGCATTGTGTTTTATTACATTTTGCTAAGACAGTGGTTCACAGTTCACCATCTTAATTCACCACCTGATTTAGATATGAAATTATCAGAAAGATGAGGATAAAATTTTTTTCAATTCCTAGTATCACCATGGTTTAAGCATATCTTCTTCAGAAACCACTTTCATTTCTTTGTATTTATTAAATACGTTATTTTATTTAAAATATATTCTTCCAGTTGTTATTGTAGTAACAACAGCTGAGGGGTGGGAGAGTAAAGGAATAACAACTAGTTCTTCGTGTTTCCACTGAAAGACAGGATATAGTCACAAAGGAAATCAATTATATAAACTCCACTAGCACATTGCAGGTCTCTCTCTCCCATTCAGTGTTAAAAATTTTCCTGTTACAAAATGTCTGTGGCTTTTCAGTTGAAAGCAATAATTAATGAGGCCTATGATGAAGAATAATAAGTGTCTAAAATGAACAAGGACTGATTACATTGTTGTTGTTCGGGTGCTTTCATTGACTATAGCATCCCAGCAGTGCTTTCTGTAGGAGGCTGCACTCCTGCTCTTACAGCAGCAAATCAGGAAGACAGCCCTGTCACCCATTTGATTTCACTCATCTTACTTTTCAATCCTAATGTCGAAATGATTCTCCATGAGAGTGACACAGGTTTTAGAAATACAATAAGCAGGTTGACAGGTGGATAGATGGAAGCATTTAGAGTTTTGTGCAGAAACCACGGGGCAAACAGGAAAATGTTTGATAGCTAGTTAGAAGGCCAGACTAGGTGTCCACATCAGAGAAGGCAGAAAATATTCTGGATGTCAAAATTCATACAGCTGCCTACTCCCTTTTACATATTTCAACTCAAAACATACAGCATGTCTGGAAAAATTTGCTGCAGTGAGTTGTAGCTGAAATCATACACCAAAACTCTATGTAGTGAAGGAAAATCTTTCACTACAGTATTATCTGCAGCATTCTTCATTAATCCAGAAGTTTTTATCACTGAGGTGGCCAGATGATGAGGCTGAGATCTGTAGGGAAACATTTTGTATTAACTGGATATGTGAGCAATCCAAGCTGTGTTAACTTCTAAATTGTAAGCTGAAGTTTCACAGTCTACATGAAAAGCTTATTCAAAGACCAAGGACACAGGCTACAGCAGCCTGCAGAAGAACTACAGAAACAACCTGGATCAAAGCAAAACAAGGGGTGTTTTGAACAGATAGCAATGAACCAACTGCCTAGCTCCCTCATAGCTTGCACCTTAATGACTTACAGCAATTAGAGAATGCCACGAGAGTTTGCATCTTGGCGATTTGGGCCAACTGCTTGGGGCAACAGCTTGTCCCTTAATGATTTGGACCAACTGCTTTGTAATGGGCTGGCCTGAACAGTCTGTTGGAAGGGTGTATAAATGCATGTTCATATTCAATAAATTGGCATTGCTTGAATCATATCGATCTATGTGTGGCTCTGTCCAGGATTTCTCTTTCTAGAAATGTTGTATTTCATTAAAATGTGAGAAATTATAATTTGCTATCTGTTGTCAAGTACAGGCCATACCAGGTATAAAAGAATGACAAATGAGAAGAATGAGAACAGATATCAAGAGCAACACAAACACAAACAAATAGGTTCATGTCGGAAAAATTGCCAAATATGCTAAACATCTTCAAAAAGTCTGATTTTAGATTCATAAAGTTTATGTCTTCGGTCCAGATCCCACAGGAATTAACAACATATTCCTACAAACTAAAGCACAAGTTGATTTAAATTTTGAGGATGGTCATGTTGTTTGTGCTTCAATAGAAGTTCAGGCAATGAGTTGCGGTTGTTTTATAGTTGTCCTCAATGATATTTTTACAGCATGAAAATTATTCTTTGTAACTGCTTACATCAATTGCAAAAGTCAGTGGATTTCTGGACTTCTCAAATACCTCTAATCTGAAAATTTACTACAAAAGTGGCATCATAATATCCCTTTCTCATTTTTACTTGGTTTCTGATATCAGTGCAGTTAATGAATAAAATGAAATACTGAACCTCTTACAACTTTGTAAATGAGGGGACTTACCACAACCAATGAAGTACGATCAGTTAAAGAAAAACGCACTTTACAAGTCAAGGAGAAACTGTAATTTCTAACATTTTTTTCCCAAACAATTTTTTTCATTAAGCTAAGCACAAGTTAGTTGGCTATTTCTTCTTCTCCAGAGTTCTAATCACAAGAACAGTAAAAACAAAACCAAACCAAAATGTAAAGTTACTAAGGAAAATACAGAACTAGTCTCTGGGGGAAAAACAACAACAACAACAACAACAACAAACCAAACACAAACACAAACAAACCCAAAAACCAAACCAACACACACACAAAAAAAAACCCAACCAAAAAACAAACCCACAAAAAACTTTTGTCTTCTGTAGAAATTCATGTGAATTCTCCAATAAAAAATAATCCTAGGAAGTTGATCAGTGAATGAAATTGTTTTATCTCCCTTTTCTACCACAGACTTCAGTTTTCTTAAATTGAAGAAAAACAATTCACATGACACAAAGGGCACAGTGTAGTGAGTGTTTGAGCTTATGATCCCTTAGTGAAATAAAGTAAAAAACAGAGGAGGCAGATGGGTATTTTGGGTTTTGTTGTTTGCGGTTTTTTTGCTCCCTTTCCAGCAACTTTTTGACATCAAGGAGTCTAATGGTATTCTGAGGTGCATTACAAAGGGTGTGGACAGTAGTCAGCTGGGGGAAATTCTCTTCAGTTTTTGCCATGATGAGGCCATATCTATAGTCTTGTGTCCAGTTCTGGGCTCCCCAGTTCATGAGAGACAGGGAACTACTGAAGAGAGACCAATGGAGAGCCATGAGGATTGTTAAGGGACTAGAGCATGTCTCTTATGAGACAAAGCTGAGAAACTTGGGGCTTTTTTAGCCTGGGCTAGAGAAAATCAAGACAGGATCTTATTAATGCATATAAATATCTAGAGTGGAGGTTATGAGGATGGGGCTGGGGTCTTTTCAGTGCTGCCCAGTGACAGGATGTAAGGCAATGGGTACAAACCAGAACCAAGATGATTCACTTAAATATAAGGAGAAAATTCTTTACCTTGAGGATTCTGGAGCACTAGAACAGGCCACCCAGAGAGTTGTGGAGTCTCCCTCTCTGGAGACTTTCAAACCCCACCTGGATGTCATTCCTGTGTATCCTATCCTAGGTGAACCTGCTTTAGCAGGAGGGTTAGATTAGATGATTTCTAGAGGTTTTCTTCCAACACCTGTCATTTTACAATTCTATGTGGTTCTGTGAAAGCGGGGACTCAGACATTCCTGAATAGCAGAAATCAGAAATTTCAAACCAGTCTATTTAATCTGCTGCTTAATGTTAATTACAGCAAACTATACTCTGCTTCTTTCTTTCAGATTAAATAGACAGATGTTGTCACAACAGTTACTCAATGCATAAAGATTATGTTGTGGCCAGGTATAGATTATTTCAGTTCAGAAAGGCAGCAACTTGAACTGTTTCAGATGCTATTAACCTGCCTATTCTTATTGTACAAAGCAAGAAAATGTATAAAAATCAATCCTGTAGCTACAGGCAATGTAGCCACATAGTTTGAAGTGCAATGTAAAGTAGTACACTCAGGTGTTTTGAAAGGCCCAGAGGCTTGAATCTCTGCCATAAATCAGAATAAATTCTGTTACAGAAAATAGATCTCTGCTTAAGCTCAAGTAACACTCAATCTCTAAAATTTACACCTCCATTCTCAAAATGACAACAGAAGATAGTTGGAGATTCCTTGTCATTATAGGTTCTGGTGAGCAGGCTCTAAAGCCTATCATCATTGAATCAAACTAATATAACCTGATGACAGTGGACAAGTTTGCATTTTCTACTTGACAATGTTTTTCTGCAACCTGAGAGACCAAATTCATCTGATGAAATACTGTTTTTCATGATGATTGTATAGAACAAGTATATCTTCACATGTACCACGGTGCATCCCATGTATTATGGATGAATTTGCCTTTAATCAACAGTTTTTCAGTTTGCCAGAGAAGTCAAAATTGACATATGATAGAAAAACCACAGGAGCCCTTTTATCATGCAAAGCTTAGTACATCAGAAATTGTTTCTTTTCCCAAAGAGACTAGTGAACTGTCAAAGGCAATAGTAGTTGTTCTGGAGAGACAGTCATCCAGGAAAAAAATATTTACAGCACTTACCAATTACAAAAGAGTTGTAAATTTTTGCTGCCCCAGGATGACTGAAACCATGAAAGATCAGTTTTACAGAGAGCCATGATAGGATATAAATTCAACTACGACAACAAAAATCTCCTTGATTATCTTTGTCACATTTTAAAACACGGGCATTTTTTCAGTTCCATTTATAATGCATTCAACAAAGTGTCATAAGAAGATTCAGGGTAACAAAAATTTTAGCCAATCCTCTATCCTCCAGTGGTGCCCAGGAGGGCTGACAACATAAAAACCATATAAAAAAGTTAACAATAACAACTATTTAACAATATTAACATACTTAGAAATAATTTCTCAAAATACTTTTTCAAAATACTTTTTCATTCTCTTGCAGCTTGTGGCTCAGAGACTTCCTGAACAGAGACATAATATTTGCCTTCTGTAGTCACTAATGCATTTTTTGCCTCCTTGATTTGTCCCGTTTCTTCCTGACCCCATGCAAACATTTAACTCCACCATATCCATTTGTAAGATTTGTGGTTTACACACACAATGTGTGAAAAGCAATCTCCTTTTTTTTTTTTTTTTT
>VWZE01022783.1:565719-579686 GCA_013396675.1 Eubucco bourcierii | reverse complement strand
TTTTTTTTTTTTAAGCATGCTACTGACTGTCTTCACTTATAACCATTTTCCTCCTTCCACCCTTTTCATTGCCTTCACCAAATCTTTCCTACTTCTATCTTTATCACCTTGTGATGGTTCAGGAGTTCCCCACCCCACACACACTTTGTAAAATGACCCAGACTAGAACTAGAACTCAGCCAGCTGGAAGTTAAGGACTGAAGCTTTGTTTACAGCTTAGCACAATGTACAACAGAGATATACACTATATAAAAGAATAGTTACAGAAATATACAAGTTAAAGGTAATACAGAAATACAACACCCCTCCCAGAAATCAGAGACCCCAAGAGGAGTTCCCAACCACTCTTCCACCTTCTCCCCACCCCTGTACCTTACCCCAGGGTTTGCCTTACACTCAAGGTAAATTAGGAGGATTGGCCAGGGTGGTTAGAAGAAAAGTGGTTTGTGAGATTAATTGGCAAGGAGAAGCCAGAGTCAGAAGCTGCTAGACCACCCCAGATGCTGTTCTCCCAGCAAGCGACAGAGAGAGAATGCCTTATCTATGTTTTGGTTTCTCTTCCCAAAACAAATCTTAGCAAGCATATGAGTGAAGTAGACATCACTATGTTTTCTCTTCACAGCCTATAGCGTAATTTTCTCTATTAAAATATTCCAATTAGCCTCAAACCAGCACACACCTCTAAGATGGGGCTCTAAGATTTCAAATAAGTGTTCAAGATGCAAGCACTTTATAGATTTATACTGTGTCACAATGATGGTGCTCTTTTGCCTCTTCTGTTTTCCTGACACTTCTCAGCACTTGAAACACTTTCTGAAAATTGCTGTCTGCTGTCCTGATGTCATCAGACAGCTGTCCCTGCAGCACCAGCCCTCTGGCCTGGAATATGGCAACCACTCTAAAGAAACCAGAAGTTATGACCATTTTGGTATTTAAGCAAGGATCTAATGAGTCAGATCAATTAAAACTCAAAGTTTAGGACTTGGTAAAAGATTCATGAAAATCAATGGCATTTTTTTCTGTGATGGGATCAGTCTGTCCGTTGTACAGTTATACCTAGAGTAAGGCATAGACTGCATTTTTGGCCATTTCCTGGTCATGTTAGTAAACTTTTCCCATCTTTAGCACCACACTTAGACTGACAGCAGTGTAGTCCACATCATAATGCACTGCCAGACATGTTGTTGCAGTTTTAATTTAAAATATTTTGCATTGGAAACATGTTTCACATTTTATACCCTAATTACACTGGAGGAAGTGCTGTTAAGCATAGTGTGATGCTTATTATTTTAATCATGTTAGGTCCTATTTGGGAGCTAAATTGTGTGCAGTTAATGTGAGTTTTTTGTCTATTAGATTCAGTTTTCCCACTCTCTTTAGGAGGATGAAAGGGTTTGATGAAACAACCTATGCAGGGAACACTATAATGGGTACTAGCAGCACAATGCTGTTTCCTCTCAGAGGAAGAGCCATGGGGCATTTTTTTTCTTTTTTTGTCTAAAGAAACACATTTATAGAGCTTGTGTTCCACTTGCAGACCTCTCAACATGCACAAGTATCTGTTTTGCAATGTAAGAATCTAATCGAGTTCCCTTTAGAAAGTATTTGGCAGAAGGACACTGAATTTTGCTTTATTACATCAATATAAGTGGAGACAGTGAAAGTACACCAACTGAAAAGACCTGACTTAAGGGGTTGAGGGAGCGATCTGCAAAACTACTAATTACTGTCCTTGACTGGCAGGAAAGTGTTAAATACAAAGAGAATGGCACAGAGAGAAATGAGGTTTGCTCTTGTACATATTAAGGGTACTTGAATTTTGGAATGACAGATGTTACCTTTGTTGCTTGGCTCAAATGCATCGATTCGTAGCTCTGATGAAGATGTTTGAACAGAAGCATAGCAGCCATTTACAAAGGCATTTAAATCCAGCCACAATTAAGTAGATCTTCTTACTATTTACAAAACAGCCTTCTATCTTTTTAATTTCTCTTTTCTTCTTGGTGTTTCTTCTGTTTTAATTTTTATGAACTTTACCATGGACAGGAAGGTAGAAGCCTGCACCTGGAAGCAGGACTTTCAGGAGTCAGTACCAGAACTGACTATGGAAAAGGATGGTTGACATGACCAATCATTTTCCTTTGCACCATTCACTCTCAACTTCAGATTTTCCCAGCCTAGAGGGTGGAAATTATGGCAGAGCCAATAATACTTTGGCTTAGCATATGTGTGACATAAAGAAACTATTAATTTGGGAAAAAAATATTAACAGAGTATTTCGGTTGCAACACAAAATATGCATTGGGTTCATAATTCATGGAATCATAGAATGGCAAGGTTGGAAGGGACCTCAAGGATCATCTAGTTCAAACCCCCTGACATAGGCAGGGACATCTCCCACTAGTACAGCTCACTCAAGGCCTCCTCCAACCTGACCTTGAACACCTCCAGGGAGGGAGCAGCCACAACCTTCCTGGGCAACCTGTTCCAGTGCCTCACCACCCTCACTGCAAAGAACTTCCTCCTGACATCCAGTCTAAATCCTCCCTCTGTTAGTTTAAACCCATTGCCCCTTGTCCTGTCATTACAAGACCTTGTCAATAGTCCCTCCCCAGCCTTCCTGTAGGCCCCCTTCAGATACTGGAAGGCTACTATCAGGTCCCCTAGAAGCCTTCTCTTTTCCAGGCTGAAGAGCCCCAACTCTCTCAGTCTGTCCTCATCGCAGAGCTGCTGTAGCCCTCTGATCATCTTCGTGGCCCTCCTCTGGACCCACTCCAACACTTCCATGCCCTTCCTGTGCTGAGTGCTCCAGAATTGCACACAGTGTTGATAAACTCTACATTTTCTAGCATTAGGAAAAAATAATCAGATAGAATAAAATATAATAGCTTTCTTAACAGCTGTAATGTCACATCTTGACAGTGACTAAAATAGCAATTCATTTAAATCTCTATTTTGGTTGAAATATTTACGAGTAAGAGCAACCTGAAATGGCAAAAAAAGTAACAATAAATGATCAGGGAGAGTTTGATGCACTTTCAACATGAAACCAAAATTAGTATTTTGCTCTCACTTTAAAATCTCTTTCCTATGATGACCCTCTTTTTCTTTTTTCATGAAACCATAATTGTTATGCACCCAAGGCATCTGAACGCTCTCCAAGGGTTTTTAAAACCAGAACACCTCACCAACTCTGTGACTGTCATTACAAAGACCAGACCAGGCCACCTGACAACCTTACCAAAGATTTCTATTGAAAATAATAATATTAGAAGCAGGGAGACAATTTTTATAAAGCTAATATTATTCCCATGTGAATGATGGTAGGAACGGAATTTCGAAAGCTAACACAAATATATTTTCATTCAGCCTATACATGCATACACACAAGTTGGTTGTTTCCATAAGTCCATGGGAAGAAAACCAGCAGGTATTTGCAAATGGGAAGGTACTTCTGGCTTAGAAAGAGAGGACACTGTGACACTCAGCTGAACTGTCAGCAAGGTGGCACCTTTACATTGAAACCATAGTATTGGGACATGTCTCAGCAGCATGGCTACTTCAAGGAGCTCTTCCTCCAGCCCCTCTCTCTCCTCATTCTTCAGTCCTTCTCCAGGTATCCCCTTAAGCTGAATATGAATAAATAAAGTTCATGCATAGCTAATTTAGTAGAAGACTGGGCTACTATGCAAGTCCTCAGTAAATATTTGCACTCTTCCTACAATGCTGTGTTATTCTTCAGCCAGGCAAAGAACACCATTGGCTATTCAACTGCCATCTTTGTAGCATAGAGAGGGCCACTTTTCTCATTAGGAGTGTGAGAAAAGTAGGGAAAAGAGTGTGGAAAAATACCCACCAGCAGAAAAAAAAATAAATAAAGTAATACAAAGCCGTTGTGATATTTCTGTTGTAGGTGTAAAGAGTTTACTCTTGTTATAATCTTATACACAAATTGCTTGTGCTGTGTTACACCTGCATGTGCCCCTGAAAAATCTGCACTGTATGCTGCATTGACACCAGTTACCTTTCCTGAAAATAATTTGCTTAATTATTAAAGCAGTTTGTCGTTCCCAGCTCATATTGGAGGAGACTGGATAAGTTTAGATGTGAAGACTCTTGTGGTGGATTTCCCCCAACAGGTTTTTGTCCTGATCGCAGAGCAGCACAACCCTGTAAGGATACATATGGAAGAGGAGATGCAGAGCAAACCTGTCTGTCTGCATCTGTAGGGTATCTGTAAACCTTACCACCCATTTTATTCCACTTTCAGAACATATACACATAGCAGTGTAAAAGTTGAGCATGGCTACTGGTAGTATTGAGTAAAATTCAAACTTTTTTCTACTACACATCATAACATTTCCACACAGACACTTGAAATATCAGTATGGTTTCCTTGTTCACAAATGCTCCCATGTTTTGTTTTTCCTGTTGTTTTCGGGTTTGTTTTTGTTTTTTGGAGTACTGTATAATTTAATCTTTCATCCTAATTTATTAATACAATCCATTTTTACAAGAATGGCATTGTGATCCTCAATTTACTCCCGAGATAGTTAATCACAGTTTATGTGGCATTTCTGACAAAATTCTGTCTTTAATTTTTATTCTCTACTAAATTTTAAGAACTTAGTCT
Organism: Eubucco bourcierii; assembly: GCA_013396675.1. Lineage (NCBI taxonomy): Eukaryota > Metazoa > Chordata > Aves > Piciformes > Ramphastidae > Eubucco > Eubucco bourcierii. The sequence continues at coordinate 575,053 of VWZE01022783.1, read as the reverse complement.
TTCAGCATTTATATCTTCTCTGATATAAAAATAAAACATACATATGAGAAAGAAAGGTAGTTACTGCTTCTTTGGGTATTTTACAGTTTTGAGATCTTACCAAGAAACTGTAGTGTCCTCAATATATGATCTCAACTTCTGCCTTTGCTCTTTCAAAAGATTTGGCACCAACAATGAAGCTGGGATCTAGTGTTCACAATGTCACGAAAAAATGCCTTTTCAGAGCTGAGTATAGAAATATGTCAGTCCTTCCAGTCTGACAATGGAGGACTTTTATTGTTCAATTAATTTAAGAGTGAGACTATGAAGCAAACCAAAGTGACTTAAATCTGCATATTTTCAAGTACCACAGTTGCATGACATCTTTAATTAAAACACAGCAGTTGTGCAGGGACAATGCAATGGAGTATTAATCACTGCACTCTGAAAACAAAGCTCTATTTCACAATTATTTATTACCTTTTGTTCAGTGTGTACTGCTAAGAAAAGTATGCTGCAAGAGCACTAGTGCTCTGCTACATATCAGAGACAAAATTTGGAGTGCTATAGCTCTTACTAACTAGGATTTTGAATAAAGTTCTTTTTTTGCTACTGTTTATTAGTGTACTGTTTAGCACCTGGAATTAAGGGCAGTAATACTAAATTAGGAACTGTTCACACATTGACTCCAACAGCATCCATTCTAGAGAGCACACCCAGCCTCTTTCTCCCTCCCTCTTTCTGCAGTTGGTTACTACATTTGCAATATCTACATTAATTGAGATCTCCAAAGGAAATTCAATTTTGCATGTTTTGACAAGAGAAAATTTATCTCTTTGCTTTTTCTCTGACCCCCCTTATTTTCTTTTTCTTTCTTTCTTTTTTTTTTTTTTTTAGTTCTTCTTTTAATTCACACAGAGTCTTTATCTCAAAGGTTATCCTAACATTCATCTTTTGTATTTGTCGCTGGAACAACTTGTTCTTGTCTGCTGCATGAATATAGCACTCAGATCTCCTTGAAGTTCTCCTTCTACAACATATTTCCTAACAAGAAGAAAGAATTATTTCTGCAGTGTCCCTTTGGAGAAAAAAAAAACCAACCAAAAAACAAACAACCAACCAAAACAAAACAAAACCATAATTAAACAAAAAAGGAAAACAGAACAAATACTCATCATTCAACAGAGATGAGATCACAGCCAGGAATAGCTTAAGAAGGTGACTGAATCAGACTTACTAAATCTGCACAGGTTTGTGATGAATAAAACTTATGGAAGGCTAGTGTGTTCTCTGAATGATTAAGTTCATTATGGAAGATAGCACAATAAACAACATAACTTGCCCTACACTAATGACAACTGATGATTAAAAAAATCCTCCAATGACAGATTTCCTGTTGAGGTTGTAGATGAAGAAGATGAGGAAGAACTTAGTTCCATTTGATGGCTTTCAATTAAATAATTCAATGCCTATATATGAATATTTATTAAACCTTAGAACTACTGTATAAGAAAAAATATTGCCTGTATAAAAATCATACCTTGTTGAAATTGGTCAAAAGTTTTGTCTTTTCATAGAGGATAGAAGACATCTTCACAGATGAAAATACTTATGTGAGGTATTTTGGTTTGGTTTTTTTTTTGGTGTTCAGTAAATATTGACAATTGTTACATGGTAAATGGAAAAGTATAAGCAGAGATGGCTATTTCCATGGTCCTGCCTTTACTGTTAATTTTTTCTGTTCAGTAAATATTGATAATTGTTACATGGTAAATGGAAAAGTATAAGCAAAGATGGCTATTTCAATGGTCCTGCCTTTACTGTTAATTCACGTCATTGCTCACAAATCCATATCAAGGCACCGCTATCAAGACACCTTTTGTGTCTACAAAATACACGTCGAAAGAAAGTAGGGAACCCTGCTCTTCAGAGGTAACAGTTTCCTTCCATTGACTGTAGAGGGAGCCTAGAAACTAACTTTGACTAGACGTCTAACACGCTTAGTAAAGTGGAGATGCAATCCCTCTTGTTTTCGTGCAGAGCCGTGCATACTGAAAGCAGTCAGAGGTAGATGGGAGTCTCGAATGGAAGAGGACACCTATGGCCTTTTCTGTCTTTTCTTCTTTTCTGCGTCTTGAGTGGTTCCACTTGGCAAACAGGCATCTTCAAATTTCTTTTTACTGCCATTGCAGGACTGTCATGTTCCAGCTTCTAAATGATCCTGCTTAGTAAAGATTTTCTTAATCAAAAAATAAGAAAAGCTGAATGAAGCTTGTAAAGGGGTGCGTGCCTGTTGCTGAGAGGTAAAGAAGCCTGTAGTACAAACACAAGATTTGTTCTACCCTTTTACTCTTCAAAATATAAACAAAGGGGAGGGAGGAAAATATTTCTATTTTTAACGTCCAGTAAACTTTTCTTGCTTATCACCTATTTTGAATCATTATTTTCTACTAAAAATAGTCCGACAACCAGGATGTAAAATATCATGCAAGTACAAAAATAGCAGGTATTAGTCTTGCAAATAAGTTGATCAAAAGACATGGAAAATTGGAAGATTTATCTTTCTTGCTGTGCACTTGACAGTTGCTTAAAAAAAAAAAAAACAACATTAATCTATATTGGAACAATTTAGCAGACTACAGAGTTTGATGTATTTTACTGCTTGAAATTGTTTCTTACCCTTCTGACAACTCACTGTATCTAACATGGCACAAGAATAAAATTGGGCAACAGTGATTAACAGATTTTCTCTTTTCTCATCTGCAAGCCTCCTCAAGGCCATTGCTACAAGCTACTCTTTTAGAAAGTGAAACATGGTCATCCAAGGTGCCCATGAAGAATGATGCTTTCAGTGATGAAGGACAGGATAGAATTGATTTCGTTCCTACTCTTTCAAAGTTTCTTCCACTCCGGAATGGAAACAAGCCTTCTAGAAACTCCTCAAAAATTTAGCAATTATTTATGGACTGATAACAGGCACTTCATTTTGAGAAGTGAAAACAAAATATTTCAGTTTCTCTTTGGGTGCAAGGAGCAAAACCACCTCTCATTTACACCCAGCATGTGTCTGTTTATTGCTCAACACCGATTGCTCTCCTAAACAAGGCTCCTACTGTAGGCTCCTTTCAGTCCCACAGTAACTCTTTCAGCAGCTGGAGTGAAGCCTGATGTCTGGTGCAGCCAGGGCTTAAGTCAGGTCTGCAATAACCTTTGAACACAAGGTATTAGGTATTAAGATTTCCCTCAACTTTCAATGCAGAAAATAAAATATGCACACATGTCCCTGCTGGCAGCATTACTCAGATCTCTGGCTCACCAACCCAGCATTCATTCACTCCCTGCACCAGGCCATCGTCTTCCTAGTAAAGCATCCAGAGCCCTCCGTCCTTGATTTGAATCTCTAGTCAACAGCATTTGCATGTGGTCTGTCCTCCTTGGCTGCCAGTTGTTAAGAAGTTAACATCCAGTTGCTAACTGTCATTGTTATCTCCAAGAGAGCACCCTTTGATGTCAGTCTCCCAGTAGGTTTGTCTAGACAGGTAGGAACACACTCCAGTAGGCACAATGACTTTCACTCTTCTTGCCCAAAGTGGACACAAATCCCATGCAATGTCAAGCCCATATTAACACAAGGCAATCAAGCTGCATGCACTCTCCCACTCTTTAAAGCTAATATATGTTTAGCAATGGCATTGTCTCAATACAAACAAAACAAGAAAAATGTCCTCAAAAGGTGTTTCTTTAAAATCTAAACTTTCACTAGATTAAACTTCTCAGCAAGACACATCAGATGTTTAGAATGTCTCTTAAACAAAGAAACAAAACCAAACAAAAACAAACAAACAAACAAACAAAACCCCAAACAACAAACAAAAAAAAGACAAACCCCAAACCCACCAAGCCAAAAAATAACCCAACAGACTCTGAATATTTTTTACTGGATCCTTCTCTTGTTCATTTGTGCAAGTGGATGGGAAGAGGCACATTCTGCTCCTGACACTTCCACAGGGAGAACTCTGAATATGCCTATAACACATCTGAACACGCAAGGAGTCAGGAGAGCCAGGGAAGGACCACACAGTTCCAAGGTTCCACAGCTCTAGGAAGGGATCACTGGATTAGAGTTCCCTAAAAGCTGCTGGGCAGTAGCCCACTGACAATTCCAAGAAATGTGGGGATACCGAACTAGAAATATAAGTCTATTACTGATGTTATGAGGGAGGAAAAACCCCATTATTTCTGAGTCCTAGACTTGGTCTTTTCCAGGAAATCACCTCCAAAACATTTGACTGCAGAAATTTTAATATGAGCTGGTATGGAACTGTGTGCATGCACTACTCCCTGCAACATTATCAGACTGTTCATGTGATTGTCTCCATAGTACCACACAAAGAACCTACCTTGGTTTTTGTCTTTTGCCATCTCAGTCTTAAACCCTACAAAAAAGTCAACTATCCATCTTGACCTTCATAATTCATTTTATTTCAGCCATAGCAATTCTTTTTGCAACCAATCTGTGCCTGACATCTTGTCTCTGATGCTATTTTATACCCTGAGAATTTGCACCCTGGCTCTCAGTTCATTCAGGCAGGATAATACAGAGCAAACTGAGGTAAGGAAGTCAGACAACACTCTGATTTTACAGAGGTTCTGGAAAGACAAAAACAGTGGTTCAGAGGTAAACAATCTATACAGTGCCTAAACATCAAGCATGCTATGATTAAATCATAGCTCTAATAGCATGTATATTTATTTTCAAAGTGATTCAAATGAGTAACTCAGTCTTTTTTGCATGCACAGTTGGAAACCTTGAAAGAATTTTGTTTCTCAGACTTCATCACTCTAAATTGCTGCCTTCCCAGGGCAGTACACAAAGTCACAAGCCACCTTTCAAAGGCTTGACAGGTGTGTCTTATCACATCAGCTAAATCCATGCAAGAAAACCCTTGGCTAGAAAATCTGCAGCCAAGTATAGCAGCAGTGCAACAGTTAACTCCTTGCCTGCATCTCTGGCCTCTTATTCACCTGTGACAATCAACACAGTAATACACATAGAATACTTCATAGAATATTGCTTGGAATATTTTTGTGCACAGAAATACAGAGGGAGCACTGAAAACTAATCGCCAGATCGTGTTAGCATTTTATTCTCTACAGCTGATTTTCATCTCTAAGATTGCTCAGTCACCCTTACAGTACTGCAGCATTGCATAATGAAAAGCTGGCTGTAGGGTGACTTGTAGTGTCCCTTCTCTGTGTTCTGCTCCACTCTTCCTGTGCGTCATGGAGAACAGAGCTGTACAGGCCTCATAAAGAATATTTTAATAGCAATCTCATCTCTAATTGCTTCCTGTGTTTAAGGAACATCCTTGACTCTGCTGCAGTTTGTGCCATGGTTCAGCTTGGGGCAGATTTTTCTAGACAGTGTACAGAGTGCTTTACAGACAGATTTGAGCAACTCCTACCCAATGTAACACAATATTAGAAAGTCCTGTAGCTGTGTAACCAGGGCACCTTGGTTCTGTCAATGCTGTGCAAGAACCAGTCAACTTGTCACAAGGAGGGGAATGCCAGTTTGTGCCCTCTGTAAATGCTTGTGATGTACATGTCAGTAGACCAACACTACAGCCATGAAAAGTTTTCAATAAAAAACAAACCAAAACAAACAAAAAATAAATGCCCAAAAAAATCACAGGTACAGTCAGCATAGCAACTAGGGTAGGGAGGATAAACCACTTATGTCTCAGGTTATGCAGAGTGTAACTATTCTACAAGAATGTTATCTACACTGTAGATGCAAAGTTACATCAAAACATCCTGCCCTTTGCATCGGCATCATTCAAAGCAACCATTAAGATATTCTGAATTTCAGCCAAAACTTGGTTAGAAGCAGATCTCAGGACCAGGGCATGTGAAAGGAGGCATAGATCCAGAAGTCAGGAGCTTGCAAAAAGTATTAATTGTTTTCAAGCACCCTGATCATTACAGTTGCTCCCTTTGAGACATCTGTGAGTGAGATAATTTATAATGGATATGTTTCTAGTCCTCTTTGGAAATGGAGGCACCACACGCCAGAGTTGGTTTTCTGATAAGTTGCTTCTTTGTTTCCTATTTTTTCTTGTTGTTTGTGTTTGGTTTTGGATTTGAGTTTTTGTTTGGTTGGTTCATTGCTTGGTTTGGGGATTTTTTTTTTTTTGTTGTTTGTGTGTATGTGTAATGAACTGGGACAGTTTAGCTACATTCAGGAAGTGAGTCATATATCCTTTTTAAATGAGGATCAGGTTTTCTTTTTCTTGGTCTATTTTGTTGTCCTTAACTCCTCAACATTTAATTTCTCAGATATAACATCGGGTCGAGAGAACTGTGCAGGTATATTTGCTCTGAGTGATGCAGTCTAGCTTTAGATATGTAAAATATAGCATAGGTTTTTCACCCTCTAAATGATTCTGCAATTTGTGGTCAGTTTCACTGTGTTAATTCTTTACCTGCTGCCTTTTCCCCTCTTTTGTCACTGCTCAAAGTGCAGGAGGTATTATCTAATGGAGAATAAAGCAAGTTTTTTACCATTAGGTTTCCTGGCATTGCAAGACCTTGTAAATAGTCCCTCCCCAGTCTTCCTGTAGGCCCCCTTCAGATACCAGAAGGCTACTATAAGGTCTCCTGGAAGCCTTCTCTTCTCCAGGCTGAAGAGCCCAAACTCTCTCAGTCTGTCCTCATAATAATTCTCTTATGTAGCAGAATACTTAGACCTTACTGAAACCTGTGGAATTTCACTTTAAGAAGATAAGGTATTGAATTTTCTTCCTGAGAATCTTTTGAAAATACCTATCCTCAGCTTCAGCAGAAAACATGCGAAGCTTTAAAGATTACTAAATTAGGTACAAAGTCACAGGAGATTTCCTATTACCTCTGTAAACGTAAGTATCTCCTGCTGATTAAGTGTCCTGTAAACATTCTTAGACAGTTACTCATGCAGGTTGATTGTACAGTGGGACTAAAGAAAAACACCTACTCACCTGAATAAGATATTCTGGAAACATTTTTGAAGTAATAAGCTGGCTATAAAAACTACTGCAATTTTAACACTGAGGGGAGAACAGCTGGAAGTTGTTGGAGAGGTTGTACATTGGTTCTCTTCATGCTTCCTCATCCAATGGTACAGTACTTTAAATTATCTAGATCCTGTCCCCACTCCCACCAAATATTTGTACCCAAATTACAGGGTAAAAGACCGCTATTGTTTCATTATTGAGTATCTTAAAAGGATGGGGGAAATTCAATAAAATATTTCATCTTAAATAGATATTGAAGCTAAGTTGGAGGTGGGGAGATTCAGACTGGATGTAAGGAGGAAGTTCTTCACCGTAAGAGTGGTGAGACCCTGAAATGGGTTGCCCAGGGAGGTGATTGAGGCCCCATCCCTGGAGGTGTTTAAGACCAGGCTGGATGAAACTCTAGCCATCCTGATCTAGGGTAGTGTGTTCCTGCCCATGGCAGTAGGTTTGGAACTAGATGACCCTTGCGATCCCTTCCAACCCTGACTGATTTTATGATTCTATGACATAGAAATAGATACATTTGAATTGATAAGGTTTTTTTTAAAAGGGTATATATTTGTATGTGAAATTATCTTTGTATTTTATTTTATCATCAAACTTTCATCATAAAATTTAGAATATAATTAATTACAGAACCACAGATTATATTCAGTTGGAAGAAACCTCAAAAATCATCCAGTCCAACCTTCAACCCAGTACTGAAGGGTCAACACTAAGCTATGTCCCTAAGACTTAACGCTGCTTGAACACCCCCAGAGATGGTGACTCCACCACTGCCCTGAGCAGATTATTCCAATGTTTAATAACTCTCTCTGTGAAGAAGTCTTTCCTAATATCCAGCTTAAACCTCCCCTGGTGTAGCTTGAAACCATTTCCTCTAGTCCTGTCACTTGACACCAAGGAGAAGAGGGTGGCCTGCTCCTCACTCCAACCTCCCTTCAGGTAGTTTTAGAGAGTGATAAGGTCTCCCCTCAGCCTTCTATTCTCCAGACAGAAAAATCCCAGCTTCAGCTCCTCCATATCCTTCCTATAGTGAGTAGCCTAGAACTGAACACAATACTCGAGGTGTGCCAATGCCAAGTACATGGGAATGATCACCTCCCTGTTCCTGCTGGCCACAGTGTTTCTAAGTCAGAATGCCATTGGCTTTCTTGACCGCCTGGGCACACTGCAGACTCATACACAGCTGACTGCCAACCAACAACCTCAGGTCCCTCTCCAAGTTGCAGATTTCCAACCGCACATTCCAAAGTCTGTAACTTACCATGGGGTTGTTGTGACCCAAGTGGAGGACCTGACACTTGGTCTTGTTGAACTTCATACCATCAGCCTTAACTTAAGCCCTCCACGTCCAGCTGCAAAGCCTCCCTGCCCTCTAACAGGTTGACACAACCACCAAGCTTGGTGTCATCTTCAAATTTACTGAGGGTGCAGTCAATCACCTTATTCAGAATATTGATAAAGATATTAAAAAGGACAGACTCCAGTACTGAACCCTGGGGGACACCACCAGCAACTGGACTCCGGCCAGATTTAACTCCATTCACCACAACTCTTTGGGCCCAACCAGTTTTGTATCCAGTACAGAGTATACTTATCCAAGCCATGTACCATGACTTTCTGAAGCAGAATGCTGCAGGATACAATGTTAAAGGCTTTACTAAACTCCAGATAGACAATGTCCATGACACTTCCGTCATCCACTAAGCAGATAATCCTATTGTAGAGGGAGATCAAATTAGTCAGGTAGGAGCTGTCTTTTGTAAACCCATGCTGACTGGTCCCAGTCACCTGGTTGTCTTTTATGTGCCACATGATGGCACTCAGGATGGCCTGCTCCATAATCTTTTTCGGCACTTAGGTCAGGCTGGTAGAACATTGTTTCATAAATGTGTTTATAGTTCATCCTGGGTCAGGATAGAATTAATTTTCTTCCCAGTAGATAGTACAGTGCTGTGTTTTGGATTTAGCATAAGAATGATGTTGATAACACACCAATGTTTCAGTGGTTGTTAATTTGACCTTATCCCAAGTTAAGGAATTTCCCATGCTCTCCCAGTTAAGAGATGTGCAAGAAGCTGTGATCAAGTGCAACCAGGACAGCTGACCCAAACTGGTCAAAGGGATATTTCATGACATAGAACATGAAGTCATGCTCAGTGCATAGACTGTGAGAAGTTGACCAGGGGAGTGGATTGTTCTTTGGACATTGGTTAGCAGGTAATGAACAATTGTATTGTGCATCGTTCGCCTTTTCTTATGTTTTATTTCTCTTTCTTTTTGTTATATACTTTATT
>VWZE01022783.1:530691-565698 GCA_013396675.1 Eubucco bourcierii | reverse complement strand
TATTATTATTATTATTATTATTATTATTATTATTATTATTATTATTATTATTATTATTATTATTATTATATTTTTAAATTATTGTTCTTAGTATTACATTTTGTTTCCTTTTAGTTATTATAGCGTTCTTATCCCAACTCAACAGCTTTGTCTTTTTGCCTGGCTCTGCTCCTGACCCTGCTGCAAGGTGGGGTGGGAGCAAGTAGTTGCATGGTGCATAGTTGATGGATGGGGTTAAACCACCACTGTCTAATGGAATGATTCCAATGTCTCCAGTTTTAAGTCCCCGGTTTGGGGCATCTAGATGGGGCTTTTTAGTTATATAAAGAAAACCAAATGCTACAACACCTTTGACAATTAAACCTGCTATGAAAACTCAAAAGACTCCTGTTGTTTCTGTACATAGTAGTTTGGGAGCTTGGGGTGAAGGTTTTCTTTTTGTTTGTTTGTTTGTTTGCTTGTTTGTTTTGTTCTGGGGTTTTTTTTGCGGTTCATAAATTTCATGCACAAATTACAGCTTTTAGGGGTACTGATAATGGCATAACAACATTAAAATTAATATGAGAGTTTAATGTAAAATCTCCTATATGAGTGGAGCCCAAAATTGCGTTTGACAGTATTCCCAAGTTTTCTTCCACTGATATATCCACAGATCTGTGAAGTGCACACCAGAGATAGATGGACAAATATTCCCTTAACTCAGAACTATTCTGCATTTCATGTGCAACCAACAGGAACCAGAAGTCAGCTTCCCTAAGCAAATAGTCATCCCCTGCCTTCTCCTTGCAGGAATAGTGGATATGATCTCAAACATGGATAGCTTTTCAGGAGGTTCATATGATTTCTGAATGGTCTTCAAGTTCCTACTCTGGGACAGTAAACAGTGAAATAGTACAGCTCAAACTCCATTTGGTTGCTCTTTCTCCTTTAGCTACGATTTTCTCCTTCTTCACTCTACCCTTAGGGGGCCTTCCTGCTAGACTTTAGCTAAATGTTCCTACAGACAAGGGCACTCTGTTCTTTTATGATTCATGAAGATGTACTGGTCCATTAACATCAGCAAGGATAAAATCCACTTTTTCTTTCATTTAAATAAATCTCTTGCATCTGAATGACTGCATCAGTCTGACAGTCTTAATGTTGTTGTACCTTTCTTTAAGTACATACAAAATGAAAGCCAGAGGACAAAACGTACAGTAAACAGAGATGTTCTGTAATTCTTCTAGCTACAGAGCAGAAAATGAAACAGGCTGAGATTACACAAGGTGTTGACATATTTAGATTTGTGTAAGGCATCTGAAATGTCGTACTGCACTAAATCATTTAGGAGACTGATTTATGTCAAAGAAACATGTCTTTCATTAGAAGGTTCATTGGTATGTCTCTATCTGTAATCATAAGCAGTAAATCACTTTGAAGGGGTGGTTTTCTTAAGTGAGATTCTTCTAGGCTTCAGAAGAAAACAGAAAAACTGTTTACTTATATTACACAATTTTCTGATATCCAAAGACTGAAAATCTGATCTATAATGAGAACGTGGTTTGGGGGTATTCTAATTTGTTCAGTAAAGTGGAAATTTCAGCACCAACGGAAGAGTACAACCAAAAGCAAGAAAAAAAAAAAAAAAAAAGACTGTAGGACAAGTAGAAAAGCAGCTGCTATCTTAGGAAGAAACACAGAAATAAATATTTAGATTAGTATAATTTCTCATGCAATGTTATGATCAAGAGATTAACATGCTAGAACAGATGTATGCAGTATCTGATGAACTGTGTTAAGGGACACAGCGGGAAAAGTTCAACAGCCTAACGTTCAGAACTCAAACCACCAGGGATGTTGCACAGATACAACAAAGGATCTACCAAAGATGAGTTTTAGTACCAGTGTGAACATGACCAGGACATGGTATTCTGTTCTACACACGAGTGCACAAGAGAGAGTGTGAAGACAACCCAGAGACACTTGAGAATGATGCAATGAATAAAACAATGATTGCTACAGGCAACCCAACAAAGTTTTAGGAGACTTAAAGAAAAATACAGCTGACCATAGCCTGCAGTTTCTGTGTGGGTAATTGAAATCTGAAAACACTGAGTTCTTTAATCTACAACATTAAATTCTATTAACTGCAAGTCAAAGTTAGATGTATTCTTAGCTAAAACTTAAATGGGAATTTTCACTAAGATGTCGGGGTTTATAGCTGTCGTGTTTTTTGATAAAGAGCCAACAAAATAGAGTTCTCAAATGAATCGGTAAGAAAACAGAATTATATTTAGAATGAGAGATATAGAAAGGAATTACAAAGCAGATACAAAATCCTTAGCGACCCCCTTGAATTTTCCCCTAGCCCAAAGCTAAATCTATAATCCCCAGTGCTCCAAACCTCCTCCACACACACACCTCTGCCATCCATAGCACAAATCTAAATTGCACAAGCCCCTGGAGGCTCCAAACCAGGCCTTCTCCTTACATGTTTGTCCCAATAAAAGCATTTCCCAACTGACACAGGGCTGGAGGAGGAAAGGAAAGCGAGCTGACCTCGTGTCATGGTAGACCTGAGCAGGCCTAAATAGGCTTATACATGTCCTGGTTTGCCCAGACATGTTTTTCTGCTCTCCCTCCTTCTCTTTTGGGGAGAAGCAATCATGGGAAATAGGACAAAATAATCTGGATCCACTGAGTCTGAGGACTGTGGCCTACCCAGGCTTGTTTTGAATGCTGTGGTAAACAAGGTACGCATGTTCAGCTTGTGTATGCCTTGTGCAGGGCCTGTGTTCTGCCCTAAAAAGGGTAAAGCAAGACTATGGTTTCACCTAATATGGTCAGGTTTGGCTAATTGCCATTCTGGTTGACTATTCTGCGTCCAAAGGCCCATTAGTCTCGGGCTGTATGGATAAAAGGAGACAAACAGGTGACACAATGTGCTCTATGCCGTTGTATCTGTGCTTGCTGCTTGCTACTGCTGCTACTGCCTTATTATACCCTGTACTGCCTGGAAACTGCCTGCCTTCAATTTACCAGGAACAGGCTCTAAAAGTCTCCACGGGATTAACCTATATAGACAGTATGACACTGTGCTGAGACTGCACATCTCAAGACATCCTGCCTACACCTGAAAGTCTCCTACCAAGACAGGAAGTCCTGTAGATACACAGATCATCCAGAGAACAGGACCAGGTCAGAGACTGTCTGCCTCCTTTCCCCAGCAGCCTGGGAAGAATCAGAAGTCTCAGCAAATGACAAGACAGTAACAGAATTCCCTGAAAGCATTTGGGTACTGTCTGAAGTTGTAGTTAGCCCCGTGAGTCAGGAGATAATTCTGTGAGAAAATACTTAAGCCTCTTGTAATTTACCATTGCCTTCTGCCATAAGCAGAAAGGAAACTTCCTGAGTCCTTCTAGTGGGCAAGTAGTATATTGACCGCAAGCAGTATACTGACTGCAGGAACCTTCTTTTCCAGTTCAATTGAGTTTAAATAATGATAGATGCATTTTGCTAGTTATTTCCAGATCCTATGTTATTATCTGTATAAAGTTTCCATGACCACGCAAAGAACCAGTTATTATTAAAATTAGTGGTCAGGGTGGCACGAGTTCTGAGTATTGAATATTACTAAACAATATTAATCTTTGAAAATCATATCTCACATCAATTAATTGCCGCACCATAATACCTCACCATGAGTTTATTGAAGAGATAGCAGAATTATGGGATGAAATAACATTTTTCTAGTCCCTAGAGGATTTTTAACCGTATAGTTCCCAACTTGGGACAATAGTCTGGGAATTTTGTTGGTTTATTTTCACTTACTACTGGAAAATGGCAATTATATTTGAATGTTTCTCTAAAAGAACAGCTCTATTTCAAGCAAGAATAAAGTTTTGGTCTTTGTAATGAATATGGATCAGTTTTGTTTTCGTTGTTTTGTTTTGTTTTGTTTGATTTTTTTTTTATTTATTCCTAATTCATAAACTTGCTACATAAAAACTACCTAGAAAGCAAATTATAGTCCTGGATTCATGTTGATGGTGATGTTGAGAGGCTGAAAAATTGATCAATCAGAATCTCATGATGTGCAACATTGCAGACAGTATTGCCACCCGTGTGTACCAAGAACTGGCCTCAAACTGCCAAACTTTTCTGCATTACCACTAGAGGCATCAGTCTCATACTACTCACTTCAAACCAATTAATGTTAATTAACTGTTTGGAAGCAATTTAATATAACATAACATATCTGCTCAGTCAGGGGGAAGATATTTTCATTGATACTTTCAGAGTAAGGGAGGGAGAATGTAAAATCACTGAGATGTTTCACAGGTCAGAGAGGAAGAATACTGATTTATGAATGGAGTAAAGTAACCAAAACAGCTGCCCTTTCTCCATCAGCTTCATCTTCTCTGGTATAAATTAGGGATAGTCAACTGGTTTTAATAAAATAAAAATAAATATGCACAAGAATTTAATTATATTTTAGGTTAGCTAATTCAGAGGTGTAAAAAAATATGCTGAGTCTCTGATTTAGATTGCTTTTTTAGTTCTGTGACTTTTCTTCAGGTTGTATAATTCTGTGGGAGGTATATGTTTAGACCTTCATGCTGTAGGGTTTCACTCAGATGAGACTGAATGCACAAATATGTGAGTACTTATCAGATTATTCTGAGGTTTGCCCTTTTTATTATGAAAGCTGTGGGAGGAGGAGAAGATGAAGTTAAGAGAGAGAAGTCAGAAAAATAGCAAGGATTCTTGGAGACAGGTTCTTATATTCAGTGACTGCTTTTCATTCTCTTGATTATTTTGCCAGTTCCTGCAACAGTGGGAGATGTACTCCAAAACGAGGCCTACTGTTGCTCTTGCTCTATGCCTCTAGAAGAAAGTCTTGGGTTCATTGGCATGTGGTTATCAACTTTGTGCAGTTTAAGGGAAGGGATGTCTATAAAAGGATTTCCAACTTGCAAAATGTCAAGGGAGTAAAAGGTGTCAAAGGTGTTAAATTGAGTGCATGAGGTTCATTATTTCAGTAATATGCTCTATGGAAAATAAACTGAAGCTATGGATAAATTTGATGTATACACCTGGTTCTCATATACTACATCCTCTCATAAAATGCCCTTTTTTTTAAATCTAAGGTAATACTAGTTGACACTATGGTTAATACAGTTGTAGTTTTTTAGGCTGGAAGACTGAAACCACTTTATTTTCACATGTATTTGATATTTATACTCAGGAATGCAGGTGGTATGATTCCACAATAAACATGTTACCTCTAACAGTCAAAGAGATTGGATTTTTTTTTTTCTTCCCCAAACCAAGAAACTGACATGCTGTAGAGGTTTAACATTAACCCTGGCCAGCAACCAAGCACCAACCAGTCACTTGCTCACTCTCCCTCAGTGTGATTGGGAAGACAATCAGAAGAGAACAAGAAAAAAACCTTAGGGTTTGAATAAAAGACAGTCAAAGTGTAGAGAAGAGGGAAACAAAATACAAACATGTGATTGAAAGACCATCAGTCACTACGTCCCAATGATTGAACAATGCCCACTCAATCTCTGAGCAGCACCTACTCTGGAAAATCTACCCTCCCCTTCCTTCCATACACTGATGAGTATAATGGTATATGACATGGGATACCACTTTAGTCAGCTGGGGTCATCTGTCCTGGTTATGTCCACTCCCAGGCTTTTACCCACTCCCAACTTGCTCATTGTGAGGGCAAAGCAGAGAAACAGAGAAAGCCTTGATGGTATGCAGGCACTGACCAGAAACAGAAGAGACACAGTGTTATTCATGCAATTTTGGTCCTAAATCCAAGAAAGTTAACTCCATCCCAGACAGACCCATTACATTTCTATAAATTAATATTTGTGTTGCATCCCACTTTCTTTAGGTTTTCAGCCACTACTGCTCTTTCACATGTTAAAGCACATAAACCAAGCATTAAGTCAGACTGCAGTGTAGAGTAAAAATTATTTAGCGCTTGATCACTTCTGCTTGTATTGACTATTTAAGTTCCTTGCTTAACTGCTGCTTGTTACTTACAAAGGCTTCGCTTTATTGCCCACTGTACAGTGGAAGAGTGTTCTATATATTTGTCTAATTATGGAAAGCTACATTTTATGTTCTCTCTTCCACTCCAGTTGTTAGACATCTCATGTAAGTAACAACTGCAGCAGTTAGAAACTGAGCTTCTTCTGTAAACAGGTTTGAGAATGAGTAGGCACAGATACCCATCTTATTTTTAAGGTTATGTCTTTCCAAAAACTTAGAAAATAAACTGTATCTCATGAAGACTTTTAAACATTTCAGTCTGGGACTTGATAACAGTGAAGCCAAAATGACAGGGCAAGCTATGGGATGCATCAAACTCCCAAAGCAGATATCCATGCAGGCCATATTGAAGTAGATCAGAAGTCTCAATAACTTGAAAAAATTCAGTGTGTGTAATAATGCCTTTGTAAAGTATAAAGACAATGAATCTTGTCTAGCTGATGCCCTGTCATAAATTTTCTTTCTGGGAAGCTGTACTGGAGGGCAAATATAACAAATAAATAAATCCAATGTGACTGAAAAAAACAAACAACCCTCTTCTTATCTGAGGTATATAATCAAGGTGTTGGTATCTGTATCTAGGAAAAATGCTGGAAAAAATAAATGAGCATAGAGTATCTAAGAAGACCGTTTTGAGATACACTCAGCATATGATGCATGAGCCTCCAAAACCTTGAAACCAAGCAAAACAGAAATGGTAGGATAAATAAAGGTGTGAGTTAACAGATAATAGAAAATGTTCACAATAGAGTCTTTGTGAAAGCCAATATCAAAGGTCCAGAGAACCCAGTTAACTTCTCAGCCCTTTAAATAATTACTTCTAAGAATTCCCACAAACAGTGGGCACAACATTATCATGTTCCATGGAGAACTATGGCATTTTATTGGGTTCACATAATGATGTTTAATCCAGACCACATATGCTAGAGTAGCCATCAGTGTCAGACAAAACTCACATCTGTTCTAAGGATGCATGTCTTGCACTCATTAAATCCCATGCTAATACAAATTTGGCTAGAAAGGACAGCTTTTCTGCTAAAGACATGTTTTAGGCCAAAAGGGCTATTAATGTCAAATATGATGTATTTCACTTGATTACACTCCTCACAGTTCTGTATCAAAACAGAACAGATGAGCTTCGGAGAAAGGATACCTCAGATTTTGCAGTTGCCAAAATGTCAAACTGGACTGTAAGGCTTCCAGTAATTGCTGAAACATGTTGCACCTGATGGATAAATACCACTAATGGGCACTAGGCAGATAGTGAAACAGGAAACCAGAACCAGGGCTTCAAATACAGGCTAATATCAAAGATAAATTACTATCAACAGATCCTCTCATTTGATACTACTTCTTATCTTGAAGTTTCTTTCCCAATAGATGGAAATATAACTGCTCTTGGTTTCAGCAATAGAAATTCCAGAAACCCCTGGCTTCATGAATGTATCATGCCTGTAGTTTCTTACTGCATATCAGTTCTTGGGTTTGTCCTCTCCTCCAAATCAATACAGATTGACTGCAACAAACACCTGTACAGATCCACATCTAGATGACCTCTATGTATCGTGTCGCAGTTGAAGAAAATACTTTATAAAAATGAATGTTTCTTTCCCCTGTGCACTGAGCCATGTATTGTAAAAAGAAATTGAGCAGTAGTTTATTGGTTGGATGTGGATGATCAGAGGGATGGAGCACTGATCCTATGAAGACAGGATGAGAGAGTTGAGATTATTCAGCATGGAAAAGAGAAGGCTCTGCAGACACCTTAGTTTAGCTTTCCCTTATGTGAAGGGGCCTACAGGATAGCTTGAGAGGTATGACGTAGAGTCCACTTGGAGACCTGTAGCTGGAGATGTTCTGCAGGGGTCAGTGTTGGGTCAAGTCTTGTTCAACATCTTTATCGATGACCTAGATGAAAAGACCAAGAGTACCATGATACAAAACTGGGAGGAGTGACTAACACAGTGGAAGGTTGTGCTGCCATTCAGTGAGACCTGGGCAGACTGAACAGCTGGGCAAAGATGAACCTAACAAAGTTCAACAAGGAAAAGTGTA
Source organism: Eubucco bourcierii (assembly GCA_013396675.1). Classification (NCBI taxonomy): domain Eukaryota; kingdom Metazoa; phylum Chordata; class Aves; order Piciformes; family Ramphastidae; genus Eubucco; species Eubucco bourcierii. The sequence continues at coordinate 557,592 of VWZE01022783.1, read as the reverse complement.
GAGTCCTGCACCTGGGGAGGAACAATACCATGCACCAGTAGAGGTCAGGGGTTGACCTGCTGGAGAGTAACTCCACAGAGGAGGACCTTGGAGTTATCTCATGGGGTTATCCATGGGACAGCAATGTGCCCTGATGGCCAAAAAGGCCAATAGCATATGCAGATGTGTTAAGAGAGTGTCCAGCAGGTCAAGAGAGGTTCTTCTCCCCTCTACTCTGCACTGGTAGACAACATCAGGAACATTTTATTATAGTTCTGGGATGCCCAGTTCAAGAGTGACTGGGAACTACTGAAGAGTTCAACAGAGGGCTCCAAAGAAGATTAAGAGGTTGGAGCACCTCTCTTACAATGAAAGAGTGAGAGACCTGGAGCTGTTTTGGCTAGAGAAGAGAAGGTTGAGAGAGGACCTTATCAAAGCCTACAAATATCTGAAGAGCGTCTGTCAGGAGGGTGGAGTAAGTGTCTTTTCAGTTATAGAATCACAGGAAATTCCATCTCGACATGAGAAAAAAAATACTCTGAGAGTGACAGAGCACTGGAACAGGCAGCACAGGTAGGTGGTGGAGTTTCCTTCTCCAGAGAACTTCAAAATCTGCCTGGACATGTGTGACCTGCCCCTGAGTGGTCCTGCTTTGCAGGGAGGTTGGACTTGATGATCTCTGGAGGTCCTTTCCAACCTCTAGTATTCTATGATTCTATGACTTTTTTAACAAAGGGTAATGGCTTCAAACTGAAGGAAATTCAATTTAAATTAGAAATCAGAAAGAAATTCTTCACCACAAAGGTGGTGAGACACTGGAACAATTTGCTGAGAGAAGTTGTGGGCACTCCAACCCTGGAAGTGCCCAAAGTTACATTGGATGGAACAAACTGATCTAACAGGATATGTCCCTGTCTATGGCAGGGGTGTCAGAACTAGCTGACCTTAAAGGTGTCTTCCAACATTCTACAGTTCCATGATTCTATGATTCCTAAAACTGGTACATGCCTCCAGATAGATCCAATAGACTTAACGGGAAGTCCACATGCTAATTGAGACTACATTCAATAGCACAGAATTAAACACTCTGTGTTATGTTCACATCAACATCAGTCTGCAACATAAACAATAATGTCAAGGATATCGTTCTTCCTGGGCCCAGAACAGTACATCGGCGACACAAAAAACACCTGACTTCAGTCTTGGTTAATAGGGAGTCCAGGGCCAGAGAATATCTTAGATGTTTCTCAATGAGAATTGGGCTTTGCAGATCTGAAACAAAACACTGAGTCTTCACTGTTACAAGTGGGTTTTTCTTGTTCTCGTTTTGGTTTGTTGTTTTTTTTTTTAAGTCTCTTGTGGTCTTGAGGGATTTTTTTTTTCTTTCTACTGACTGGGGACACTTTTCTTCCGGTTTTGGTTACAAGAAATATCCTAGGTGAAAGTACATTTAAAAAAATCTTTTCTTATGTGTCACCTCCCTTTGAAACTAACAGCAATGTCTCCAATTATGGCATTTCTCAAGTCCAAATTTGAAAACATACTTTGTTTTCTGGAGAATGATGGATATAGTTCTCTACACTGCAAGTTCCACAGCACTTGGCTTTTGTTAAGGTGAAAGATTTTCTTGAAAGAAAAATCAGTTCTAATTCATTGAGTATTCAAAGGATACTGAAAAATAAAAGCCAACTCCACTATGATAGGCCTCTTTTATTTTGCTTCATATGCTACAGAAAAGAATCTCAACACTCATCTAAATGTCAACAGCACACTAGAAGCAATCTGTAGATACACAATGCTAATACATGTGTACATATATCACTTAATGAGGGCTGTTTAAGACTTATAAAGCTTAAAGGCCAAGTAAGCTTTGGTAGTTACTGAAATAGTTGTGAAACTCAGGGCAGTAAATCAGAGCAGGTATGAACCTGCAGTCTACCCTGGAATTCTTTTGCCTTTTTACTCTCCTCATCTCCAGGGCAATCCAACTCAACACAGGGGCATCAACTGCCAGAGTCTGTAGTTTACTGGTTGTGCAGACAGAGTCGATGGAAATAATACCCTGCTTTCCACTGCAGCAAGGAAACCTCTGTGTGTGTGTGTGTGTGTGCGTGTGCGCACCTTTGCTTGGCAGACTTCTCCAAACTGCCTCTTTTGTTGTTAGGCAGTGAACTGACTAAAGGTAAGGACACAAAAAGCTTAGACTGAGAGGTTACCTTGGCAAAACTCCCATTTGGAGCACCAACAGGAGGAGGTCTCTGAGGGCAAGGTTTTTCAGGTCACATACTAGGAAAGTGAATGTGGAGAGTAGATTCCTCTGCTCATTTTTTCTGTAGTCATGGTAGAATGCAATGTCAGTAATGTGAAAATGTACCCCCTGGATACTGCCCTTGAGACTTTGCATGCAGAATCAGTAAAATCTGGATTGCTTTAGTGAAGTATACACTGTCAACAGCTTATACACCATACTGCAATTATCCAGATAAGTTTCTCTCTCTAGCCAGTGAGAAAAATTCTTCAAAACCTGCCCTCGGACATTGTTTCCATACAACTGTTCTCTATAGCTAAAAAAAGGAGGGTGGCTTAGATGCTTAAAACAGAGATCTGAGCTACAAAGAAATGAAACAGAAAGATCTATGTGTTACAAAGCTGTTCAATGAAGAACCAATCAGTTTTTTGTAGGCATTTCCCAACTGTGACCTTGAATATCAACACTCGAGAAATTTTCTGCAAGTGTTTCATACTAAGGCAAAACTGTAAAGAAAATTCACATTTCAGTAGTGTGCCGCACAAGACATGTTGTCCTGACATTTGTTAGCTTGAACTTACCACTCTTTTTGTTGGTAATATAAAATAGAGCAGAGAAAATTACGACATATTGTAAAAGTTCTGGAATAAAGCAGGTGTCTCAGACCTCATCTACTTTAATGTATCATTAAAATCTACTAGCTGCTTGTCTTTGCTTAGATCATTTCATATGAACAGCTTCAAACCTCTGTTTAATCCTGGCTGTCTTCAGCAGCTTCCTGTATTGCTCTTTGCATCGTTCTAGGAAAATCTGTTTCACACAGACAAAAGAAGGGGGGTTTGCCCTGTAGAATTCTTTTGATTTTTGGTGAATTAAATTTAATTCTTTTTNCCCACCCCCAAACTGGACACAGTCTCTTTTTAGGAGATTGTGGATAGATGCTCCCAAGCAGTTTCAGTGGGGACTATTGGCAAAACATCAGTATGTGATCAGACAGGAGATTAACCTTTTTATTATTTCAGACTGGGACACTGTTGCTAGGGTTTTGAGCACAATAGATCCTTTCTTACTGTTTTACTCCCTTGTTGATATCAGAGTGTAAATATCAGAGAAATATTGTTAATTTTGCAGTATGTTGTTGTGGAATTCAGAATATCCCAGAAGAATTTCAAACCATTATGAATAAGACTGCTCTAGAGGTAACAAGGTACTGAAGTACATTAATGTCTCAAAGATGATGAAAGTTTTGAATGCAATTATCACAGATTACAAATTAAAAATAAATAAAAATTAGAAAGGCAAGTCAAGGTGCCATAAAATTGTAATACATTTAATTTTTTAATATTCATATTTTGTTATCACTTGCTCCTCTTTGTATTCACTCACTCTAATTTTTATGTCCAATGTGTATGAGCCCAGTAATGTATATCTATGTGTTTAAGCACAGAGTTATCTTCTTACCCTCTTAAATCATTCTGTTTGCCAGAGCGAAATGAGCTCTATGCAAATCATTAGGAATCTGTGTAAATGGTTGGGGGTTTTCAGTTTAAGTGTGAATTCCTTTTTGGAATATCGCCTTTTTTGTAGGAAGGCAATGCCTCTAAGTACCAAGATGAATGGATGGCCAAATGAGCTACATAATGTTTCCAGTAATATCATTAAAAAGTGGGCAGGTAGACATTTCCACATGATTATTATAAGATGTTTCACCAATCAATATTTTCAAGTTTAAGTGCCAAACAGTAATGAGAGGCTGAAGGCGAGGAGTGAGGTGCCATGTGGTAACTTCTATTACTTCTGTGCCCAACTGTAGCTATCAACCACATGCCTGAAACAACCCATGCCCTGCCTGTCTGTTCTTACTCAAGTGGCTGGGGGAACTCAGGGCAGAAAAGAAAAGGGCTGCTGAGTGCTTAAAATCTTAACCGAATATTTGGTTGGTTCAGCATAGGTCTGAATTGACAATAATGTTCAATACCTTTATATTCACTCCGAAGAGGAGTTACATACCCAATAAAAGGGAAATAAATCTCACTGGGGTATTCCATTTAGGTGTTTCTGGGCTAATTTCTATTTCAAGAATGTCTATTTCTAGGAGGGCTAGGACTGAAAATATGAACTAACATCACAAAATGAGCAATGCACAATTCTCTGGTATTAGTGCGAACTCACACCCAGACACTGCTGCTGCTGCCCAAGCACTACTTTTTTTCAGCTCAGGATTCGAAAACTAGAGAAAGTCCCCAAATTATTGAAGCATTTATTTCCCAGAAGGGGGCTTAGATAATTCCAGTAGCAGAAGACCTACCTATAGGCAATCGTGAACTTGCTGGTAGGATGAAAGGAGCAATTTTCTTTGAGTGGTAAAGAGCTTCTTCCTTTGTTGATATTCAGAGGAATATCAACAAAGGTGAGTATTAAACCTTCCAAGTTAAAAGAAACCACCTAGCACCAAATTTCTTTTTCCAGTGTGTGAGGATGCTGCTAACAATTAGAATGGTACATCATATTCATGTCTACTCCTTTCCTTGTATAAGCTGGAAGCAAATGTATGCATTTCACAAATACGCTTCTTTCTCAGCTGAATAACAAGAAAAGAAAACTTTGCTTATGACATAAAAGAAAGCACCTAGTGCCAAATTTGTTTTTCCAATGCATGAGGATGCTGGCAACAGTTCAAATGATGCATTCTATCATGTCTACTCCTTTACTTGCAGGAACAGGAAGGACATGTATGCATTTTTAAATGCATACATTTAGGCTACCGACCACTTTCTCCTCTTGTTCTCTATAGGTAATGTAAGCCTTAAAATGTAAGGTAATGTAAGCCTTAAAATGTAAGGTAATGTAAACTTTTTCTCGAATGAATATCAACAAAGGTGAGTATTAGACCTTCTGAGGTAAAGGAAACCACCTAGCAGGATATTTCTTTTCCAGTGTGTGAAGATGCTTTCTTTTATTTTCTCCTTTCTGTCTCTCAATTAACTTATCTTCCTCTGTACGTTGTACATGCCACTTGTTTTGCTGGTAGGGTAGCAGTCTTAAGATAATGAGCACTAATGTGTTTCTGCAGTGAATGTTATGGCTTGGTTGACCAACATAAATGTAGCAAACAGACAGTTGACTAATAAATGATAAATGAAGGCAACCTGTTCTTAGCACTTTGGCCTTTAAGTGTCTTAACTTGCTTACCACTTACTTTGCCATTTAACACAGGCATAGCACAGCCAGCAGAAGCCAGCAGACAGTGAATATGACTACAGTTGGTTCCATACACAATATATTACATACTCTGAAAACAGTCTGCTCTCCATTGATTTTGCAGTAACTTTTTTTTTTCCTGACACTGTTATACCGCTAAATATTCTGTTTTGACTATTTAAATACATAGACTTGTGGGAGGATCACTTCAGAATTAACTTGTCAGGGTTATTTTTGTTCCGTTCCCTTGCAGAAACCAATGTGAAAATTTGGTGCAGTATTGAGAATAGTATAAGCAACAAAAGTGAGCTGTCATGAGCAAAACTGTGTGATTTTTTGCCATAAAAGTACTCTTTAGCTTGATTCAAAGCTATTTTAGAATTCTAGTCAGATTGCCCAACTAGATTTAAAGAAATAAACTGGCATATCAATGATTTAGAAAGAAAATCTCCTGATTGTTTTTTTTCCAGAAGATATTAAACAAAAAAAACCCAAAAAAACCCAACTCAATATTGGATAAATTTCAAGGAAAAATGTAGATGAAATAGTAATTATTTACTGTCCAAAGAAAGAACTGAAACACATTCTAAAATGTTAGAATATTTACCTAGGAAGTGAGACATTTGTGTTTTAGTTCATATTCCCTTTGTTATTAAATGTTTCATGAAAAATCTGGGTCAAAAGAGAATGAGAAAGCTTTAATATATCTCATATAGGCAAACAACGAGGATGTGCAATGATGTACCTACTAAAAAACAAAGCTTTTCTTTTTTTCTAATGAAAAGTATTCTTAGTTAGATTTAAATATATTGCTTGTCCTCTTTTTTTTTTTTTTCTCTTTAATTAAAAAACTTGATTGGGAAAATTGTTTGAAGCCAATTTGGGGAAAGAAAACTATAAAAAAATTCTCTTTATTTGAATTCCAAATGAAAGCCAGCCACAGTCATATCAATTGCTGTAAATATAAAATAGTGTTAACAAAGAAAAGAATTAATCATAGAATCATAGAATGGTAAGGTTGGAAGGGACCTCAAGGTTCATCTAGTTCCAACCCCCTGCCATAAGCAGGGACACCTCACACTAGTACAGGTTACTCAAGGCCTCAGCCAACCTGGCCTTGAACAACTCCAGGGAAGGAGCATCCACAACCTCCGTGGGCAACCTGTTCCAGTGCCTCACCACCCTCACTGTAAGGAACTTCCTTCTAACATCCAGTCTAAATCTCCCCTCTGCCAGTTTAAACCCACTGCCCCTTGTCCTGCCATTGCAAGACCTTCTAAATAGTCCCTCCCCAACCTTCCTGTAGGCCCCCTTCAGATACTGGAAAGCTACAATAAGGTCCCCTCGAAGCCTTCTCTTCTCCAGGCTGAAGAGCCCCAACTCTCTCAGTCTGTCCTCATAGGAGAGCTGCTCCAGCCCTCTGATCATCCTCGTGGCCCTCCTCTGGACCTGTTCCAACACTTCCATGTTGACAATTCTTAATGTTCTAACCAAGAAAGCAGCAGAGATAACTGTTAGAAGAAACAAGCTTTTTACATCCAAGTATCTGTCATCTAAATATCTTGCTAAGAACTGATGAAAAATAGTATTTCTTTGGTTTGCTGCAAGTTCTCAAGCATAGAAACTATAGCCAAGATACAGCTGGTTTCATGCGCAGCGCTAGAAAGGTTTCACTCCTTTATTATATTACTTCTTAGTTTAGGGTTGGTGGGGGAGTAGTTGTTTGGAGTTTTCTTTAATATTGGACTTTGCCATGCTCTTTTGAGTTTTTTTCCTCGTAACACTTCAAACTAATTATTGTACTTTTATCCACCAGAATCATATGAACTTGAAGACATTTTACCTACACAGTTTTAGGCAAAAAGGATTGGAATGATCTAAGTTTTTACTGAGTGATGTATTTTTGAGGAAAAGTGATTGTTTGATTGTAATTTCTTCAGATGGAAATATTGGTTCTGTTAGCATGAGGGGATGGCAGGGGGCATTAAATTTACATTTGTATCTATTCACATTTCGGATCCAAGTTTGATTGATTCCCATGCCTCCCTGCTCATTTTTCTGTCTGCTTTCTCAATGCCTGTGGCATTTTGGACCTCTTTCATTCTCTGCAACTCACTTTTATGCCAACGTTGAAGGAAGAGTTTCTGCAGGGCTTGGTCTTTGCTTCCTTCTAGATAAAAGATATTTTATCTTTTAGTTAACAATCTCCTAGTGTTTGCTATTATCCATAGATGAAATGTTTCATGCTAGTATCCTGAATCTCAGTGGTGTTTATGCAATCTCCACATATTAGTGAAGTGTTTCCACAATACAGCTATTTGAGTTGCCTTAATTATTGCCTAATGCATATACTACCATCATTGTACAATGATAATATTTCATTCTGGGTAGGGAATTATCTTTACTAGTGCAACACCTAGTATGATTTTTGTGCTGTGGTATATAATGGAAAGAAGTAATAATAGTACTGGAAAGAGCCAAAATGCTTTGTTCTTGGTGGTATGCCAAGGGAAATACATGCAGTTACCTTGCTCTGATAGGTAGTCTTACTAGTGGTGATTGGGACATAGAAAAATCATTCTAATCAAGTTCCTTTCAGTCAAGATGTTTTTGCTGGCAGAGAAACAGTCTCAGGCATATTTCTCTCAAGAACTAGTGTCCTGAAGTTATCCTTTTCTTAGTTTTACTGTGCTTTACATGTGAGAGACAGAATATATAGAAGTCAACCAGTCTTATGCAGCACCTGCCATTCAGACATTTGCTTGCAGGCCTGGCTTTTGTGTGTCTGCCCAACCTTCTGATGAGGAGAGAATACTGTTTAGCTTGCTACTGGAAGTTAGATTGCAAAGTGATTTTGTTATCCATTTATACTTTTTCCAGCTAACAAAGATCTTCTAGAAGAAGCAAGAAAGAAAATCAGGTATCACACATGTTCCCTGGACAAGGAGATTAATTTAAAAAATTATTTGCTTTCTTTAAAATATTCTTATCCACTATTGTATGTTGAAAAAAATTACACTAATTTCCTTCATCTTCCTTGCTTTGTAGGGATGAAGAACTTACGCTACTTGCATGAATATCTTTCATGATGTGCAATGCAGCTTGACTTTTGGCAGTTCTTGCCTTTCTCAGCCTCAGGTGATATACAACTAGGAATTAAAATCACTCATTAAGGGCATGACTTACAGTATTTATTAATCGCTACAGTCACATTACAGAGATTATTGATACCTATATACATTTATCACTGGTTAATCTAATTGTCCCAGGACAATTTTTGTCGCATACTTTCCTACTGACCCTCCAACATGGAATTTTCTACTGAATCCTCATTCACCTGAGCTCTCTTCAGGTAGGTTTTAACACAGTGGTGATTCAGAATTGTCTCCAGATCACTTCATTTTTCCACTCTCATTTCTCACTTTAAAGTCATCCACATCATGTCTCAGCATCCCAGATACCTGCATGATATCAATCCTTAAAACCCTCCTGAGTTAACCTGATTCTGTATATGTGACTGAAAGTCAAATCTTCCTTATCATAACCAATCCACTTAGTTTGTTTTTTGCTGGCTTTTGAAAGTTGAATGAATTCTAGAGAGATAAATTCATATTTAAAAGAAAAAATTCTTTAACCATTCTGGCCTGTGGAACCTTGGCCGCTCCAGTGTTAAGTCCTTGTTCTGATGACAAAACAACTCAGTAGATTTCTGCCTACTGTTTTCAAGATCATTTTAGTTCAAATCTTGTTTTTCAGTTCTTGTTTTCTCTACGTCAGCTCCTGTGGTGGGATTTTAATTTTATTTTTCACAAAAAGGGCCAAGTTCTAGTCTTTTCTACAACAGCTACCAAGGGCTCCTTCACTGTCCATTCCTCTCTTTGTTGGACTAAATGTACTGTCTTCTCACTTGCCAACTTGTCTTGTGCTCCCAGCAGTTCTTTTTCTTGTTGTCTTAATCAAACCTGTTTTGCAGCTCTGACTTTTCTCTTTTCACACACAGGCTGCGCCTTTCCAGGTTCAATTTCTTGTGCTAGAGCTGGATCTGTAGTTTCACTATACAGCACATTTGCCAAATGTCTCTATGCTAGAAAGGTCAAGTAACTCATGAATGTTGCCAGGTGTTACATTTTCCTCCTCTTGTGCATCCTCAAGACTTGAAGTAAAGTCTTCCACTGCCTTTGGTTACACCACTTATTTATTCACCTGCTTTTTCTTGAGTTCCAGTTGATGAATTTTCAGCCAATACCAGCTTCCAGCTTCTGTACCACTGTCAGAGGAAGCAGTGGAAATGATATTGTTGAGGGTTTTAATACAGCAATTCATCAAACTTCATCTGACAGACTTTTGGTTGGTTGGTTGGTTTGGTTGCTTTTTTTGTTTGTTTGTTTTTTCCTTGATGAAGGCTCCATTCAACTCATTAATTCACAACATTTTCTGGATTCCTGAAGCAACTTAAATAATTATGGCACAAATGCATAAAACTTTAGTTTTCATTTTCATTGCATGCATGAAAATTATATTTCTTGTGGGGGAGGGGTTAAAAAAACACCCTGGAATTTTTTTTTCATTACTTCATTTTCTTTCTTACTCTCTCTCTCTCTTTTTTACCCTGCTGCAGAAAAACTAGTATCAGGTTAAGGTCTGTGCAGCAATAAACCTTTGCCACTGGCAGGAATGTAGCAGTCACAAACAATTAGTTTTTTCCGTGAATGGGACAAGGTTAATTTTAGCCTCCTAAACTGTCTCCTGCCAGATCTGATAAGGTTTCTCTTTTAGCTCCTGCTGTCTTTCCCCTGATGGGATTTGGCTACAAGGAAAATGGCATTATCAGCCCATTAACTATCACTAGCAGGAGAACCATGATGCTGATGAATATTGATCACCTGTTCCATGGGGTTATCAGAGGATGCTGAGTGGACCTGACACTCGGTGCTTTCTGTGGACAGCTTTTGTTTTTCTACTGGCGGATGGCACTTGTCTTACTGACTCCCCGTGGAGGAGACAGCAATGCAGCAGGGCATCTCTGGTTTTGCCATTAACAGGTCAGACATAGACTGCAGAAGGGAACAACAGTTAATGCTTTCTCCTGTCTGAATCAAAGTTTGGACACAACCCATGCAGCTGCCCGTCTCCCTTATCACACAACATTTAACTGGTGAAGCAAGGAGTGTCCCAGAAGGTTAGAAAGAATTACAAATGGACTTTCAGGCACTGAAGGGATTTGTGTGGTCTCTCTAAATAAAGATCACCTTCACAGTGACTTAGCTGTGCCAGTGGTGGTTAGGTATAAAATCTGTGGAAGGTCTATCAGTAATGGAACAACAGTGTGCAGCCCAAATTTCTGCTGATGGTTTAACTGGGGGGAATCATTTTATTGATGGCTTCTGCTCCTGTTCTTTGCTGTGTGTTTTCTGCAAATAGACTAAAGTACTTGTGCATTGTATTATCTCAGTAAAATTTGTTATTATCTATTAATTTTTTTGTGTGCTACTTTTCCTTCTATGTGGGGAGAGTGGAGGCTTGTAAGAGCAACTGTGTTAATCTAGGATAGTTTGCTTCCTGAAAATGTAGAGCATCAAGAAACAAAGCCTGCACGTCAAATTTATACCTCTGCTCCACTCAAAGTTCACCATAACCAACATAATTCTACAAGTACATTTGTTTTGACACATCAACCTCTTTCATATACACTTGGTTCTCTTTAAGGAAATGTCTTGTTAAGAGGCTCAGGTACTTCACAATTTAACCTTAGAAGAAGGCAAAATACTAGATGAGAAATAAGCAAAATGAAAGAAAATACAAAAAAAACAAGTTTTGGGTTTTGTTTAGTTTCGTGTTTTTTTAAAGTTAGAGATCAATATCACTGTGATAGTCTTGGTTACTCAGTGGAAATAGCTTGATGAGAGTGCAGAAGTGTAAATTGAAATGCTCAGCCACCAGTTACAAATGTTTTCCTCTTGACTCCAGATTATTTCCATACCTCTACATCTGCAAACAATTTTACCTGGACTTGCATGTCCCTGTTTTTTCTTTTTTTTTTTTTTCCTTTAGTTAGCAAAATAAAAAGAATACAGGATCAGCTGGCACAGAAATGATAAAAGATTATATAATTCAAAAATAGTTTTTCATTACTTGCATCCAAAATGTTACTTCCTATCTATAGAGTGTTTTATCCCAGTTTGTATACTCTACAATTTATTATAAGGTCTAGACATGAAGATCTCTTTTGACCATGTATCACTTGACACAAAAGGAGAAATTAGAAATAAATCAAGAAATTGTGGTTTTGAGAGAAAAGCAATGGGTGAACTACGATCTTCCTTACACTTCTTGATTTTTAGCAGTCGATTTCTGAAGGTCTATTGCATTAACTCCAGCAGGCTCCTGCCAAAATTTGTACCACTTTTTCAGCTTTTAAACACCTGTGTTTCTGTGTGAGTTTCAAAAAACCATACAATCTTCCCAGGATTGCCTAATGCTATGAAAGCTTCATTCAATGAACTGTTTTCTTTTTATGTTAGAATTTTCTTGGATGCTGACTTTCATCATCAAACTTTGATGGCTGCTCTGCTGGTACGTGTATTAGTTTCATGTCAAAAGTTCTCTTGACTACATTTAGATCGACACATAAACGGATGTCATATAAAATGCATGAGAAAGAACAAAAAGGCTAAACACTGTTGGTAGTGTATAGCCTTTTTGGTAGGCAACAGCAGTGCAGCCCATCTTAACTAACCAGAAGTTCTAGGTTTTTCTCTGTTCAAAAAGTACTGAAATCAGTTCTCTAATACACCTGCTCAGCAGGCCATGAGGCACGCTGTATAACTTCAGCAGAAGACACTCTAGCATTTAGATGAGGATTCAAGAATCTCAGATGAAACCAAAACCAAAACCAGACCAAAAAACAAAACAAAACAAAACAAAAACAAAACAACAAAAAAAAGGCAAAACAAGCAGACTAAACCAAACCAAACATACACAGAAAAAAAAAACAAAAAACACAAAAACCCCCACCAATCAAACAAAACCCAAAACCAAACAAAAATCACCACCAAACAAACAAATAACCTGGAGATCATGGTTAAGTGGTTAAGATTGGATTTACACTGTGCTTCCAGATCCAACATTTTTGAAGCACATATATTTGACCATCAGGGATTGCCTATTAGCAGTTCTTGGGGAAAGTACCAGTGCACCAAATATACTTGTCCTAGCAGTACAGTTCAGATGTTCAGATCATCTCAGGGTATGTGACATGACTGAGACCCATAAGCTGTTACAAAGGAAAATCACCAAAACCAAAGAAGCAAAGAAACAATTTTTAAAAAAACAAAACCGAAAACAACCAAACAAACCCAAACCACCACCACAAAAAAAAAAACCCCAACAAACCACAAACCTACCCCCACCCTTCAACCCCCAGCTACTTTCATTCTTGCTTTGCATTACTTTTTCCACTCTATCTGAGAACAGGGCTAGGCAGAATAAATGCTGGCTATATGGACACAGTCGGTATTGCCTACTGGTTCTTATTCTTTGTGTCCCTGGAGACAGATAGGCTAGGTTACCCTCTGGAGGTGGCCAAGTTCTCTATGCATCAGAGGAACACTAAGTGATACAGACTGGAGCTGTCTCTGGAGGACACAGAGGTGTCTTTCTCACCTCATTAATTGTGTGACAGTGGTTGACAAGGGCCCTCAGTAATGGACCCAAACTTTGGAGGCAGTATTTGCTCCCCTCTACTGATCTGCCAAACTCAGCTAAAAAGGACAAAGTTGTTAACGTTTTGTTGGTTTCTGAAACAGAATACAACTTTTCTTTGCCTGATGGTGCACATTTGAGCTTATTCTTATGAGAGCTGTGGGTCTCATAAAAACATTCATATCTTCCAGAGTGCCTTACCCCACGTAAACTTGGTCCAACTTCCAAGAGAGCCATCCAATCACTCTGGAACGGCAGCATCCATCCACAACATGATTCAGAAGCAATAATTTTTTGAAGCCATAATTTGTTTGAATGTGATTTGTCTTTTAAGTGCAAAGAAGTGCAAATATGCATGAAGTTAGGGGGGAAAAAAAAAGCCACAAAAAACCCCCAAACCCAAAAACAAAACAAAAAAACCTCCCCACAATAACATTCCAGAGAAATGTGGTTGAGGGTTGATGTGTCAACTTTTGTCTCTAGTGGACGTCACCCTACTTCAGAAGATTCAGGGAAAGTACTTGATCAGAAGTTTGTTTTCAGGCAAAAGCTTTCTTGAGCCTTCTGAATTTTGCATTTGGAGGCTTTGAAGATGTCTCTCATGCTGAGGTTAGTAGGGGATGGATGTGCATACCAGCTTTATTGCCTGTGAACCTTCTTAAACCTTACATATGTTTAATGTCTTTGAAATGCCACCAGAAAGCCTGTTAGACACAATAGCTTGAGGCGTAGCTATAGAATATATACTTCAATGTGGCATTGCACATCAAAGGGTTGTGACAGAATAGGACTTTGAAAACACTGATACTGGGCCAAGTGAAACGAAGTAATAAAGTGGGGCTGTGTTCCTCTGTGACCTCAAAAGTCCTGTTCAACAGGCAAAAGGAGAGTGTGGTAAAACAATGTTTGCAAATGAAAGCCTGGGACATCCATCAGCATCACTGCATTTTGTAACCTCTGGAAACATTTTCCAGAGTTTGCAGAATTCCTGTTTTCATTTCTGATAAAATCATCTGTTCTGATTATGCCAGTGGTGGACACCAAGGAAGAAAGGTAGTACCTTTCAAACACAGATATTGATATTACAGAACACAGATATTAATATTACAGTGCAGAAAGACAGCTGCACACTTCTTGAGGCTGTCATTCTGCTGTCTGTTGCACTCCATTTTCTCTTTGGTGATGGGTAAGCACAATCAGTTTTACATATAAATTGATGGCCAAAGTCACAAGTGAAATGGGATAGGGACTGTGAGGATGACTTATTTCCATTCATTGATGATAGCCTGGTAAAGTAACACTGATTTTGGAGTTGGGTATTTCGCCTGTTTATCAACAACCAGCATCTCCTATCTCGCTCTACCCACTGGCCATTATTGTTTCATTCCCCTTTGCTGTGAATGTCTGTAGTACAATGTTCAGATTTGGGTAGAGCAGTTAGCCTTCCAGTGGGGAAGAAGATTCTTGGATGAAAGCTATTCCATATAATCCTCTATTGCTTGGTTTGGTGAGAATTATTGGCATAAGTCATGCAGAAGATATTGGGAACTACAGGACTGAGTAAGCAGTGACCACTCACTAAAGAACATTTCCAAGCAGCTGAAAACTATGGTGTACAGTGTGCTAGATAAAGAGGTAAAATCTGTGATCAAAACAATCTTTTCTGAAAAATTAGAAGAGCAAAGGCAAAAGAACTCCTAAGAGTATCAAAAACATTGACAACGGCCACAGAAAGATGCAGCTCTGAAGACTGATTCATGCCTTATAAATATCTTGAGAGAAATCATTGATAAATTATGGTGCCCCATGAAGTGCTAGGAGGCTTGGATAGAGAGCAGTTCTGATTTCCTACATATAGTGCTGTTGGCTGACACATAAAATCATAGAATGGTAAGGTTGGAAGGGACCTCAAGGATCATCTAGTTCCAACCCCTTGCCATAGGCAAGGACACCTCCCACTAGTACAGCTCACTCAAGGTCTCATCCAACCTGGCCTCCAACACCTCCAGGGAGGGAGCAGTCACAACCTCCCTGGGCAACCTGTTCCAGTGCCTCACTACCCTCACTGTAAAGAACTTCCTCCTAACATCCAGGCCAAATCTCCCGTCTTCCAACTCAAACCCATTACCCCTTGTCCTGTCGTTGCAAGACCTTGTAAATAATCCCTCCCCAGCCTTCCTGCAGCCCCCTTCAGATGCCGGAAGGCTACTATAAGGTCTCCTCGAAGCCTTCTCTTCTCCAGACTGAAGAGCCCCAACTCTCTCAGTCTGTCCTCAGAGCAGAGCTGCTCCAGCCCTCTGATCATCCTTGTGGCCCTCCTCTGGACCCACTCCAACACTTCCATGTCCTTCCTGTGCTGAGGGTTCCAGAACCGCACACAGTACTCCAGGTGGGGTCTGACGAGAGTAGAGTAAAGGGGCAAAATCACTTCTCTGAATATAGATTCACTTTGAGATTTTTTTCAAGTTTTTGAGATGGAGAAAACTTCACTTTCCTCCAGGTTATACACCAGCACAAAGCTTTAAGGCATATGCAGCCACCAGATTAAACCAGGTACATACATAAAGCAGTTGTGCAGTTATGCAGGGCTTTGGACCCACAGTTTCCTTACCTTAACTGAGTACATTAAACATTTGTCACAATCTGTTACTAGAAGTCCATCCTGCCCCAAGGAATACTTCTGAAAGAATTTAATTGCAAACATATGTTCCCATTAGAAGTATGAACAAGTCAGCATTTCCTTTGCTTGTCATCAAAACTTCATCACCCAGCTCTAATTGCCAAATCTGCCAGAAGGATTTATAGAGACAACGGAAGTGTACAGATAAGCCCCCAATAAACCTTTACCTCAACACCAGATGAAGACTGATGATCTGGACATGACTACTGTGAATCCTACCTACTCAAAGCAACCTCAATGCAGGTTGTGATGTGGTCAGGACTGGGGAGGAGGCAGGGGAGAGCAAAGGCAGTGAAGCACAGGGCAATGTGTCAGATTACACATGTGTTGGTTCTTCAGATAAGCTGAACTAAATGAGAAGGTAGCAATGTGCTCTCAGCCAAATGGCTACAATGGCAGAGTTTTAGCTGAGGGCTTAAGGAAAGCTACTTCATAAGAGCTGTTGTGAGGACAGAGCTGGAAAACAGAATCATAGACTGGTTTGGGTTGGAAGAGACCTTCAAAGGCCATTTAGTCCAGCACTGCTACAGGGAGCAAGGACATCCTCCACTGGATCAGGTTACATCTCAGGCAGTGCCAGTCTTAGAGAAGGTTGAGGGGAATAACAGTTGAAGGTTAGGGAAATCATGATGGTTAGGAACTTATACTTGCTATTAAGGAATTCCTGCTTCTGCTCAGAACACTGATTCCAAATGATGGGATTATCTAGCTCATCAACTCCTACTATAATTATGTCTTTACTTAGATTTGCTTAATTTCTATGGCAAGATGAAGGTGTTTTCTCTTGTTTGTTAGATTTGTCCTGTATGAAGTAATATTAGATTTACAAGAAATGAAATAATAAATGTTTACTGATCCTTTGGTCTCATTTCTGACCATTAATAGTAGTTGGTTTTCATACCCATGTGTATTTGTAATAGACACCCTTAAGAAACCCCCCTGGTTATAGCTGTGCTTTCAGAGTGTTAATTTCATCTGCTTCATTCATCTCTCAGACTTTAAAACTGCCACGTCTTAATAATCTGCTAAATTCCATCACACCTATGTATTACCTATGTGTAGCCATAGAATTGCTTTTCTTTATGCCATTGGTTTGGTTTAAGCACCCATAAGGGACAATTTTGTCAAATGGTACCCCACTAATGAAATGTGTGATGCTTACTTATGGCACAGAAGAAGTGGGACCAAAAAGAACCTACAGTATCTGAAATAATGAAAATATTGGAATATGCAGGTTCTAGTAGTATATAACAACTTCTTTCTTTTAGATGATGTTTGTTTTAGTACTACCAGTATTTTAGAGAAAAAATAATGCCTTGGTAAAGAGTCAAACAACACTACTTCAACAGAGGGCTTCTAGGCACCTCAGCAATCAGTTTATCAGATATTCATAAAAGGGCATCATGAGTACATCACTTCGTATATACTTTTATAAAAAACAATGTACTTGTTCCAAGGACTGCAAGCATTTCTGTCATCCTGTTGCAGATTGCTGTGAAGTCAGTTCAAGTATTTCTACCAGAATAAGATACTGCTAGGCACTGAACCAGAGCTGTACTGTCAATTTGACGTGTAACCGGGCAGCATCTGTCCAATGATCAGTAACAAGAGGACCAACAGTAACTATAAGCAACAGTTGAAAGAGACACATAAGAAGTAGTTTGTTAAGCAGTCACAACATGCCTGCTGTCAGACTGTAAGACTTTTGGCATGGCAACTGAGAGGAAACTTACATATAGACAACTAAGTCACTTCATACACAGAATTTGCTACTGTGCTTAAGGAGCAACATGGAAGCAAAAGCAGGTGACACTTTTCCTTACATGTTGTTTTGGGTTGTGTGATCTCAGTTTCAGAAAAAAATGTTTGATGTTATGGATAACAAATATTTAAAATCATGTATGATTTGGGCTCCTAAGTTTAATGATGATGTGATAAATGTGACAAGGGAGTGTTGAGATTTTTCAGGGGGGTTAACAAAGAAATGATAGCATGAAATGAAAATGATGAATGTGGGAAAGTAAATTCAGGTCACAGAAAGGATTTTTTTGTCAAGGCTGTGAAGATTCAGACAGTTGAGTTCTGAAAGTGTGAGTTGATGTATCACAAGTATCATGGAAGACTTACACTTCCCTCTTTGTAATCTGAAATGAAAAAGCAAGGTTGAAGATTTCTGCTGACTTAATATAAATTGATTATATACACTGTAATAAATAAAAGATTAAATGTGTTTTTCACATCTTCATATCTCCCTTTCCCACCTTAAGAACAAAAGAAGGTTGGAATTTTTATTTGGCTACTAATAAGAAAACAGAAATACTAATGAAATGACCAAGAAGATTAAATAATCTTTGCCTTCTTGTAGGGAGATCAGAGAGAATTATCTGTTTACAAGTCTGGAATACTACATGTTTCATTTACATCTTAGCTCTTCATGAGCAGTAAATTGTTACACCAGAAGATGCATGGAGGAAGCAAAATGAGAAGGTGAACTCTTAAAGGGAAGTTACTTTGCACCAGGGACTTGGACAAAAATGACCCTCAATAAACACAGGGGTTTTGAATACTATATGCAGGAGAGCATAGGCACCAAACCACCTAGTTATAAACTCTCTAAAGCTTTCTCAGACACTGTTTATCTATAGGTGTTTATTCCTCAGGTACACAAGGGCATGCCTATGCTTTGGCACAGATATCTTGGCTGGCTGCACCACACTCTCCTGAACACAGAAACGTGAAGAGAAGATGCAAAGTGCCGTCCAAACTTGTGATCTTGAAAAATGTGGACAACCCTGGAGGCACCTTATGTGTTATGCCTTGTAGCATGTCCAGAAATGCCTCAGTTTTGGTAAGACTGAAGACCTTACACCACATTCATGCCTCATATTAATTTCAATACAGAAAGTAGGCATTCCTCCATCCTATAATCCTGGAAGGACTAGTGCCATAAGTGTTCCCAAAACATGTCCCCACCATGGACATGTGCTTTTGCATGTGCAGTGCAGCTGCAGGTAAGCTTTTTGATGCAAAAGGAAAGCTGATGACTCACGCCTCACCTGTTCGATGTTGTAACTCAGCAGTCTTACAAAATGCTTGGAGCAGCTCCAACCCCATCCTGAGTGGTTTCCAGCCCATATTATCTCCTCCCAGGAGAGTATCCATATCAAAAGCCTCTGTGTTCTTTAGGGCTCCTTCATCCTGCAAAGCAGGATTCAAGACTCCTCCAATGACACAAGGAATCAGTGGCTCCAAATCTACAGATTTGTGCACTTACTTCACTTACTACTCCACATCCTCCAGTGCTTTACTCGATACTCCAAATCCTCCAACAGATTTTTTTTTTTTTCTTCTGCTGCTGAAACAGAAAGGCAATACTGGAAGCAGGTGGCAGGACATCCGCATTTCCTTGGTGGGACTGCGCAAAATATTTCTGAGAACAGTATCTCTCATCTTGTCTGCTCATCAGTACCTGTCTCCTCTTTCCATTTGGTTCTGTAGAACCTCTAGGCATGCAAGAAATTCCCCATGCTTATAGATAAACATTGCAAATGCAGCAATAGGTCAGCATGATCTTAATCCAAACTGATCCTGTTTCTGTCAAGAGTGTAATCAAGTACTTGAATGATAATGATTCCAATGAATTGGTGATGCCTTGATACCAGCCAAGATTGTAGTCTGTGTTATTTAATTGCAAAATGAGGAAATTAAATCTTCAAGGTCTAATAAAAAATCTTTCAATTGTGGTTTGTGTGGGTTTAGGTTGGTTTTTTTTTTTTACACTAGTGCTGCAATGCAGTTAAAAGTAAAGCACAAGAATCATGCATCAGACTTTATTTCTCAGAAGTATTTTTGGTGAAATCTCCCACTCTGCCCTCTAGGATTCTTGTTTTGCAGATGAACAGAAGCAAGAAGACAGGACGCAACTTGTTAGCTGCATAATTTCCACTTAAAATTAAAATAGTGTTGATCCTGACTAAGTTGTTCCTGGAATTTATATACATTTCCCAACCCAACTGACAACAAACTTCAGCTCTGTTATGCTTCTATGATCTTTCCTTCATTAAAATGTGTAAATAAATGATGTGGTAAATTATCTCATGTCTAACTCTTGTCTTGTTATTAATCTGGAGGGAGATGAAGTTCTTAGAACAAGGCAGGAAAGACAGAGAATGCAAGATGATTAACTTACCTTCAATTCCATTCAGAATAGGATTTTTTTCCCCCATATGTGTTTACCTTTAAAAATATGGTTTCCTAATTGTAGTAGAGAGATCCTGATAACATTTTTCCTTGATTTAGTAAAAAACAATACTTCCTATTAGACGTTTCCATAAATTGAAACTAACCTGAAAGGAGCTCTCCAGAAGCATTACAGGAAGCAAAAGTGAAGGGTTTAGGGGAGGATTGGGGTTTTGGATTTTTTTTTTTGTTGGTTGGTTTGGGGTTGCTTTTTTTGTGGGGGTTTGTTGTTGTTGCTTCTTTGCTTGCTTGCTTGTTTTGTGTTCTGAAGAAAAAGATAGGACCTTCCATTGTTTACCCTTAAGTAGATTTTTAAAAGTAATTATTATTGTTTTGTTCCTCATGCAGAAGATTTCTGTTGCTAATACACAAATGAAATTAAGCATGCTTTGTCCCAGAGTTTATAATTCACATCTGCATGTGGTAGATGGGAAAGGGATAAGGAAAATGGAAGAATAATGGCTACAGAAGAAGGTTCCTGTGGACCTTTTGGTTTATTTTGCATATGTCAAGGCAGTATGACAAATAAACATCTAACTGTGTGTATCTTGCATTACATATATGCAGTAAGAAATCTTAGCCATGGTCTGACTAAAGCTGTGCGTAGATGTTACCTCTGTCAGTGTCATTTGTGGGTAAAGGACTCACACTAAGAGCAGAGAAGCTGTGAAATTGAGGTAATAAAAAAGCCTATAGGAAAGAGGCTGATAGGGAGTGGGTGTGAACAGAGCCACATCCCAGGAGCTTGTCTAACAGGACAGGGAAGCACCATCTCTTCATCCCAGGAGGGGAAGGATAAGGGAAAGAGGATGACCTATGGGCTGTGCTAACAGATATGGGACTTCCCAGATGGCATTCCCCTCTCCCCTCTTTCACTATCTTCAAGAGAAGGCTTATATTCCTGCAACTTCTCAAGAGCCTGCAGCCATCAAATGCTGCCAGCAAGATGGGGAAATAAACCATGGGTGCCAATTTCAGATGTTCTGAGGTGCTTTACAGAAAATGGTCTCTTGGAGCAACAGTTGAACATTTTTCCAGACAGAAAGAACACAGATGCGCTGCAACTAATGCCAATGAAGTAACAAAATAATAGCAAAGTCACATACAGAACACTGAGTACAAGCCTGTTTGGTGACAGAATGGACAGAAATATTCCTGCTGGGACACCAAATGAAAAAGTGAAAATGAAATCCCAGAACCTTTAATCTGTATTAACAGAGGCCTCATATCTTTCAGGAGGAATCCCTTTACTCTCTTATGAGCCAGAGGTCGTAAGATGTGGAAAGTCAAACTTCACTTCAGAAAAATCCTCCTGTATCAGTGAAAAAAGATGTTTATGAACACACACACCTCATAAAAAACCCAAACTTCCTGGCCATGTTTTCTACAGGAACTGACATCTGCCTTTCTCTTGAAAATGACCCAAGAGTGCCAGCTGGCATATCATTTGGCAAAATGTTCCCAAGTAGGGTCCAGACAGAGAATGGTTATTAGCTCATTGAAAACGTAATGAAAAATCTGTGCATACGGGTGGCTTAAAGGTATTTAAACGTGGTGATTGAATAAAAAATGTCTGCAGTTTAGAAGACTGTCTCAGTGGACATGTTTAACCTTGTGAAAATCACAGAGCTACCAGGCTGCTTCAGAGCTGTAATACAGAGAACATGAGGCTGGTTGCACAGGCAACTAAAGACTGCACAGGGTGGAAGGAGACACAAGGCAGGTTCTTTCATAGGTTCATGGAATGATTTTGGTTGTCAAAGACCTTTATGATTATCAAGTCAAATCATTAACCTGGCAATGCCAAGCTCACCATGACCCTCAGCACCACATTTACACATCTTTTAAATACCTCTAGGGATGATGACTATACCACTTCCCTGGGCAAACTTGTTGCAATGCTTGATAATCTTGCTGATGACACCAAACTGAGAGGTTTGGCTGATACAGATGAAGGCTGTGCAACCATCAAGCAAGACCTGGACAGACTGGAGAGTTGGCAAAGAGGAACCATAGGCAGGGACACCTCCCACTAGTACAGGTCACTCAAGGCATCGTCCAACCTGGTCTTGAACACCTCCAGGGAGGGAGCAGCAACAACCTCCCTGGGCAACTTGTTCCAGTGTCTCACCACGCCCACTGGAAAGGACTTCTTCCTAACATCCCCTCTGCCAGTTTAAACCCATTGCCACTTGTTCCGTCATTGCAAGACCTTGTCAATAGTCCCTCCTCAGCCTTCCTGTAGGCCCCCTTCAGATACTGGAAGGTTACTATCAGGTCCCCTCAAAGCCTTCTCTTCTCCAGGCTGAAGAGCCCCAACTCTCTCAGCCTGTCCTCAGAGCAGAGCTGCTCCAGCCCTCTGATCATCTTTGTGGCCCTTCTCTGGACCCGCTCCAACACTTCCATGTCCTTCCTGTGCTGAGGGTTCCAGAACTGTACACAGTACTCCAGGTGGGGTCTGACAAGAGCTGAGTAAAGGGGCAGAATCCCCTCCCTTGCCCTGCTGGCCACACTGCTCTTGATGCAGCCCAGGACTCGGTTGCTGTCTGGGCTGCATGTGCACACTGCAGGTTCATGTTGAGCTTTTCATCAACCCAGACTCCAAGGTCCTTTTCCTCAGGGCTGCTCTCCAGCCATTCACTACCCAACCTGGATTTGTGCTTGGGATGTTTTTTAAATCTTTGGGAATCTAATGGCCACGACAATTCTGTGGGCTTATACAAGTTTCTGTTTGGATAGAGTACTGGCAGTGGCATTTTCTGGGCAGTCTCTCTATTGACTTGACTTGACTTTTAATTCTAATCATTATTCAGTAAATGAGAGAGAGAGAGAGAGGATGTTTTTTAATTCTTTTTCCCATATAAGGCTTCTGTAGAAGCAAAATCTGCTGCTGTGCAGGGTGCCAGCATAAGGTACTCATCACTTTTTATTCCTGACTACTATAGCACTCCTGCCCTGCTTTGAGGATTAGGATGCAATCTTGTTGATGCATTGGTTTTCTGCTGACGTTTTCCTTAGGGACAACCTTCCTAAACAAAACTTGAAAAACACAGCAGGAATGATCTCATCTCAAGGATCTATGACAATTCTAAATAACAACAATAACAAATTATTCTAGGCAGCTTAACTGCATTAAAGAGTATCTGAACCATTGATTCACTCCAGGCTACTACTTTTTGTTGAATAATTTTACATGAAAGTTATTTTAAATGCGCCCTACAGTCTCCCAAAGCACCCCAGGCTCATCTGCTTTTATATTACAAACATCCCATTTCTTGAAGACAAAACAGTTATGCAATTTTTGAACCAGGATGAAATAAACCAAAATCAAAACCAAAAAACACTGAGGAAAACAAACTGAAAGTGCAGCTACTGTATCACTGAAGGAAATTCTGTACAAAATAGGTAGACCTGAGTGTGTCAAATGTGAGGTAGTTGTTTATGCACAGGGTCTAGGGACTCAAATTTGACAGTGGTAGAAATTGGAAGTGCCAACTTCTCTTTCCAAATGTGCCTTCAACCTGGAGTCTTTATATAGAAAGCATTAGGTTGCTTCCATATTCAAGAAAAAATGGTACAAGGCAACTTGGATATTCACTGCAATTTATTTCCTGGAACTGCAAAAGTATAAGATTTTGATTTTTTTTTTTCCACCAAAGTACTGCTACGCAACCCTATGATTTGCCTTTTCCCCTCAGTAATTCACGGTGACAGAATTTTAAACAGAATTGCATCCCCCTAAGCAGTTTCCCTTGCTCTGGAGATGGGCAGGATGGCTCAGACAATAAGGAAACATGACTGGAATACAGACACAGTTTCCTTGCTGTTTGGCATCCACGCAGAGATAGGTGTTCAGCTTTTCTTCCAACAATGACAGAATACCCTAAGCCCTCTGCGTTTTATTTCCAAAGCAAAACCACTATGCTTGTGAACATACATAAAAGGGGAAATAGGTTTAGAAAAGAAACCCTTAATAGAACAGCCTTTTTTTTAAAGGCTGCAGGTTGCTGTTCTCATGAGACTGGACCTTTAAAGCAGGTCTGCTCTTTCACAAGCTTATTGTTCCCATGCCAGAATGCTCCCATTGTGGGCATGTATCTTATCCAGTCACATTCCTTATGTCTGTGCTACGAATTCATAAGTGAGAAGAAATACAGCAATATTCCTTTTCAAAAAGCTTCATAATTGGAAATCCTACTGTTACACATGGCTGTAACGAACAAAAAAACCTACTTTTGTGACCATCAAACCTGCTGTGGGGGAAGAAAGACTCATTGTCTTTTAAGCACAGACACATGTCTTTTAGGCATAGCCTGTGGTACGCCACAGACAACTTCCTGAAAAATCAGTATGTCAATAGCAAAAGTAAGTGCATACTTGTATGTCATTTATGTATATAGACACATTTCATGGTTTTGACAAGGAAGAAAAGGATAAGCTCACAGATATCCAGAAGCCCCTGTGTGGCACTCATAGAAATTAATTATTTGAAAACGGTTTCATGTTTTGTGTTGTTTGGGATGTATGCTCCCTAGTTTGGATGTAAGCGCTAAGTAGAACAGTGGTGGCACTGTTATACCTCCATCTAATTCACAGGATCATAGAATCACAGAATTGTAAGGTTGGAAGGGACCTCAAGGATCATCCAGTACCAGCCCCCTGCCATAGGCAGGGACACCTCCCACTAGTACAGCTCGCTCAAGGCCTCATCCAACCTGGTCTTGAACACCTCCAGGGAGGGAGCATCCACAACCTCCCTGGGCAACCTGTTCCAGTGTCTCACCACCCTCACTGCAAAGAACTTCCTCCTAGCATCCAGTCTAAATCTCCCCTCTGCCAGTTTAAACCCATTGCCCCTTGTCCTGTCATTACAAGACCTTGTCAATAGCCCCTCCCCAGCCTTCCTGTAGGCCCCCTTCAGATACTGGAAGGCTACTATAAGGTCTCCTCAAAGCCTTCTCTTCTCCAGGCTGAAGAGCTCCAACTCTCTCAGTCTGTCCTCATAGGAGAGCTGCTGCAGCCCTCTGAGCATCCTTTTGGCCCTCTTCTGGACCGGCTCCAACACTTCCATGTTCTTCCTGTGCTGAGGGTTCCAGAACTGCACACAGTACTCCAGATGGGGTCTGATGAGAGCAGAGTAAAGGGGCAGAATCATCTCCCTTGGCCTTGCCAATTCCATGGCAGGAATTAGAATTTATAAATTGATATGACAACTCAGACTCTAGCCTTAAATCTTTTCCTTGCTTGCTTTCTAACCTACAATGTTATAGCTCTTCCATAATGCCAGCCAACTATCCAAGAGAAAGGCAAGAAGTGCAACAGAGAATTCATAATTAGCCTGTGGCCTTTCAGTATCTGAAGGGGGCCTACGACAAAGCTGGGGAGAGAGCTTTTAGGATGTCAGGTAGTGATAGGACTAGGGGCAATGGAACAAAGCTAGAAATGGGTAGATTCAAATTGGATGTCAGGAAGAAGTTCTTCACCATGACGGTGGTGAGACCCTGCAATGGGTTGCCCAGGGAGGTGGTTGAGGCCCCATCCCTGGAGGTGTTTAAGGCCAGGCTGGATGAGGCTCTAGACAGCCTGATCTAGTGTGAGGTGTCCCTGTCCACGGTGGGGGGGTTCAAACTCGATGATCCCTGTGGTCCTTTCCAACCTCGACTGATTCTATGATTCTGTGATCTGTGGCTAGGTTGCCAGAAACCCTTTAATGATCAAAGACCCCTTCTGAAGAAATCGGGTTTTGCCCTTTTTGCAAAAGAGAACGGATCTGATTCTGCCCATAACATTTATGACTGTGTATTATTGTTTTCTTTTTTTCTTACAATTTTCCCATGCTACAGTATAAGATTCAAACATGAACTTCTTTATGGTCAGACATGGTATGGATTTTGTTGCAACAGCATGAAAAGGAAACGCATTGAAAGAAGGAGTAGGAATGGTGAAACTTGCACTTAGACACCTTCCAAGAGGAGAAGATTAACAGAAATCTCTGGTCTTGGGTGCAGAACATGAAGTCAGGTTCCCAGATCCAGGTATGATCAATAATTCTGGTTCTTCATGGTCAGTTTTGAGGTCCTTGATCCTCTAGAGCGCTAGGATTCTAAGTAAGCTTCTGTCATGAGGGGAATTTGGTACCTTTCAAGGGGAACCAAAAAAAAAAAAGAAAAAAAAAAGAATAAAAAAATGCACTTTGAGCCAGGAGTTGTCTACCTGAATTAAATGTTGAGTTTCATCTCCTGGGTGCTTTATTCAGCCCTGCACTGAAGTGTCTACGTTACAGACATGCAGCCCAGGAGACTGTCCTGAAGGTTAAATGTTGTTACCTTTTCTTTCAAGAGGCTGAAAAAGCTCTACTGCTAGATTTCTTTGCAGTGGAAGTTCTTTGCAGTGAGGGTGGTGAGGCACTGGAACAGGTTGCCCAGGGAGGTTGTGGCTGTTCCCTCGCTNTTGCCCAGGGAGGTTGTGGCTGCTCCCTCCCTGGAGGTGTTCAAGGTCAGGTTGGATGAGGCCTTCAATGACCTGTTCTAGTGTGAGGTGTCCCTGCCTATGGTGGGGGGTTGGAACTGGATGATTTTTGAGGTCCTTTCCAACCTAAACCATTCTATGATTCTATCTAAAGTAGCCTTTAAAAACAAACCAAAGGTTTCTGCTTGCTTACCTCATTTTCTTCAAGCATCTTATCTGGGATTATATTCTGTTTTTTTCTGCAGCTGCCTTCTCTGTGGTCATAGAATCATAGAATGGTAAGGTTGGGAGGGACCTCAAGGATCACCTAGTTCCAACCCCCTGCCATAGGCAGGGACACCTCCCACTAGCACAGGTCACTCAAGGCCTCCTCCAACCTGGCCTT
>VWZE01022783.1:511812-529692 GCA_013396675.1 Eubucco bourcierii | reverse complement strand
TTCTTGAAGATGGGTGTTATGTTTGCCCTCCTCCAGTCAGCAGGAACTTCACCAGTCTGCCATGACTTTTCAAATATGATGGACAGTGGTTTGGCAGCTTCATCTGCCAGTTCCCTCAGGACCCATGGGTGGATCTCATCAGGCCCCATGGTCAATCTTTTACCTGAAAACTTCTTTATTCCTTCACAGCTTGCATACTTCATTATTCCACTCTGTTAAAAATTTCAGTGTCCTATTTTATGTTCCTTATCTAGATTATTTCTTTTCTGCTTTTGTTTTCTGCTCTGTCTTTTCCCACTTTCCTATTGCAATCTTGCCCTTGGTGAGCTGCTCTCTTCCTAACTACTGTAGCTAAACACAACCAGACATATCTGGGAAACTGCAAACTTCTGTTTTCCATTGACTCTATAGTGAGTGATGGAGTTATTGAAATTCAGAGGACAGTTTCACTATGACCACAAAATCTGGAAACCAGCTATATGAGTGGGACTGATATTTTTTCTCTCTTTTTTTTTTTTTTAATTTTAATCCCTTCATTCTGTACTTCTTCAGTTATATTCTCTGCTTTTCTCCATAACTTATTCTCTAACAGCTCCTCCATCCCTTTTAAGTCTATGCTTGTACAGAGTATAAAGTCTCTTTCATTGAGCACCTCACATGCAAACATAACACCTGCTTTCGTCTGAGCATTTCTGCTGCAGAGTTTCACCTCTGGTCCTAAAGCAATACTGGGACACTGCAGGAGAGCAGAATCTGAGCTCCTTGGTTTTCCACATCAGAAAGCTACCCTGAATGCAGTATGATCCTCTCCTAGTCTTCCTGGAGTCATGTAGAAGTTAGGTACCAAAGTGAAGTGTTCATGTGAAAAAAGATGCTCTATCATTTTTCCCTCTCCCAAATATCATCTGATTTGCCCTGTATTAGGAGTGACCCAAGCTCCCATGTCTACTTCTGTGGTCATTTTTGAGCTGTTAGTCTCTACCTTTGTGCCTACAGACATGTTTCATTGTCCTGCATCCATTCACAGTAGAAGTTAAAAAGGCAAAGGTTATCTCCAAAAATATCCTCTCATCTGAATTCATATGACCTGTGGTAACAAACAGCAGTTCATAATCAAAGAATCATACAGTCATAGAATCAACCAGGTTGGAAGAGACCTCCAAGATCATCCAGTCCAACCTATGACCCAGCCCTATCCAATCAACTAGACCATGGCACTAAGTGCCTCATCCACTCTTTTCTTGAACACCTTCAGGGACAGCGACTCCACCACCTCCCTGGGCAGCTCATTCCAATGGCAAATCACTCTCCATGAAGAACTTCCTCCTAACATCCAGCTTCTACCTCCCCTGGCACAGCTTGAGACTGTGTCCCCTCATTCTGTTGCTGATTGCCTGGTAGAAGAGACCAACTCTCACCTGGCTACAACCTCCTTTCAGGTAGTTGTAGACAGCAAGGATGTCACCCCGAGCCTCCTCTTTTCCAGGCTAAACAACCCCAGTTCCCTCAGCCTCTCCTCACAGGGTTGTGTTCCAGGCCCCTCACCAGCTTCATTGCCCTTCTCTGGACACATTCCAGTACCTCAACATCTCTCTTGAATTGAGGGGGCCAGAACTGGACACAGTACTCAAGGTGTGGCCTGACCAGTGCTGAGTACAGGGGCAGAATAACCTCCCTTGTCCTGCTGGTCACACTGTTCCTGATCCAGGCCAGGATGCCATTGGCTCTCCTGCCCACCTGGGCACACTGCTGGTTCGTGTTCAGCCTACTGTCTACCAGTACCCCCAGGTCCCTTTCTGCCTGTCTACTCTGCAGCCACTCTGTCCCCAACCTGTAGCACTGCTTGGGGTTGTTGTGGCCAAAATGTAGAACCCTGCACTTGGTCTTGTTAAATCTCATCCAGTTGGCCTCTTCCCACCCATCCAGCCTGGGAAGGTCCCTCTGCAGGGCCCTCCTACCTTCCAGTAGATTGACAGTTGCTTCTATCTTGGTGTCATCTGCAAACTTACTGATGATGGACTCAATCCCCTGGTCCAGGTCATCAATAAAGATATTGAACAGGACTGGGCCCAGCACTGATCCCTGGGGACACCACTAGGGACTGGCTGCCAACTGCATGTGGCACCATTCGCCCCCACTCTCTGAGCCCAGCCCTCCAGACAATTCTTAACCCATATCAGAATCTGTCCAAACCATGAGCTTCCAGGTTTGCCAGGAGCTTGTTGTGGCAGATGGTGTCAAAGGCTTTGCTGGAGTCTAGGTAGACCTACATCCACAGCCTCCCCCAGGCGGGTAACCTGCTCATAAAAGGAGATCAGTTTGGTGAGGCAGGACCTGCCCTTCCTAAACCCATGCTGGCTGGGCCTGATAACTTGGCCATACTGCAGATGCTCTGTGATGACACTCAAGATGATCTGTTCTATAACTTTGCCTGTACTAACCTTATCCTTGCACACAAACCTGATGAAGATATACAAGGACAAGAGGAGATCCCTGCCAGCCTGAGTTTTCTGGAGTTGCTGGTGGTAGCCCAACTTGCTCACTGCTATCTGCACCTCATCAGCAATTTCTGCAAACACAATATAAAGAAAATAAACTGCAACATGTTAGGAAGTGTGGATGGGAAATAGGGGTTTCCTACAAAACTAGCCCAAAATCTCTTCAGAACTGCTTGGCTGAAATCCATAGGAACGTTGAAGGAGTTTAATCATTAAATATTTCCAAAGTTGTTGCAAAAGAGCATACCAGGCCTGCACAGCATCACATGTGGTGTGTGCACTTGCAGCTCAGAAGGCAAATCACATCCTGGGCTGCATCAAAAAATGCATTGCCAGCAGATCCAGGTAGGTGATTCTGCTACTTTACTCCACTTGGGTGAGACCTCACCTGGAGTACTGTGTCCAGCTCTGGAGGCTTCAATATAGGAAGGACATGGGCCTGATGGAATGGGTCCAGAGGAGGTTCACAAAAATGATTAGGGGCTTGAAGCACCTCTGCTACAAGGACAGGTTGAGGGAGCTGGGGTTGTTCATCCTGGAAAAGAGGAGGCTCTGGAGAGACCTAATAGCAGCCTTCCAGTACCTGAAGGGGGTCTACAAGAAGGACGGAGAGAGACTGTTAACGAAGGTTCGTGATGACAGGATGAGGAGTGATGGCTTCAAACTGGAGAAGTGCCAGTTTATATTGGATGTTCTTTACTACAAAGGTGGTGAAACACTGGAACAGGTTGGGGCATCATCACTGGAGATATTCAAAGTGAGGCTTGGCAGGCCTCTGAGCAACTTGACGTAGTTGACGATGTCCCCACTGACTGCAGAAGGGCTTGGACTAGGTCACCTTTGCAGGTACCTTCCAACCCAGATGATTCTGTGATTCTATGATCTATAACAGTATGGATTTAAAGCACTCGAAGCCAAGATGTGAACTCAAGGGCTGCTGAACTCAACTGCCCTTACTAGACTTGACTCCTTTTAAACCCCACCACCACTTTGTTGTTCATGATATTTTTTCGTTTCGTTTTGTTTTTTGAGCTAAGAACTGTTCATGCTGCTGGAAATGCTGAAAGAAGGGTTAATCCAGACACCACTTAACTGGTTTTGGACTGCTTATAGCTATGAGCAATGAAAAATCAGCACAGAGAAAGGCTAGGCAGCATGTTTCAAGAGTAGCCTTTCAGCATCCCAGAGAAGAAGTTTCCTTGGAAAGAGAGGGATCTTCAAAGCAGCAGTACAGGATTCCTCTGACCCCTCATTATATCTGGACACCAAGCTACAGCAGAAGTCTCTAATGTAGTTTAAAGCTGAACTGTTTTAATTGCTTCCTGAATTACTCTTATTATAGGAGCCTTGATTAATTGCTCCTTTCTGCTGCAGTTCTAGTCCACACAAGAAGTCTCTCCTAGTGGCAGGCTTGCCTAGGGCTGTCATTCCTAAAAACCCTTCAACAGTCCTTAGAAGTAACCAGCATTCTCCACAAAGCAAACTGCACTCTAGAAATGTGTGATGTTAAATATGTCAAGGGATTTAGGTGTGCAAGAAGCCACTCACATCATCAAGCTCAGAACCACCTCTGTCCCTGCACTGCTGATATTCCTATTTCAAAACCACTTTTTAATCCCTCTAAAACCCATTAAAACTATTCCCAGGATGTAACCTCAGATAGCAAGAAAATTTCAGTCATTGTTCAGCCAAATCCATTCCTCTTTGTGCTGCCACCACTGTCACTTGGCTTAAAAAGTCTGTTTTTCTCTCAGTGTTTGTAGATGAAAGCTAGAGTCTCTATAGAGATAGACACTGGGCTGTGTTAAAGATTCCTCTACCCACTGTGCTTGGGATGTATTTAGATACCTAGCATCTGGGTCTCACCTAACACGGGTGCTGTTTCTAATTACAGCTGCCTCATATTCTGTTGGAGGAAAGAGGGAAGCAGAACAAGTCCACAAAAGAGTAGAATGGTGATCACTTGCAACTGTTTGGTTTTCTGGATAGTTTCAAGTTTCTGCTGGAGATGTTTCTGTGACTTTTAATTGCTCCTGGTGCCTACTGGTGTTCCTTTCCATGCTCTGAGTAAGGAAGATTTCTGATTTCCAGGGAAGCCCAGCATGCTTCAGTCTTCTACCAGCCACTTCCATGTGTTGCTTTCCCATCAGCAAGCAAAGTAGCTCACATCTGACTGCTTCAGCACTACACTTCAGCAGTTCATTTACCAATATTCACCCTAATGAATATGAATTAGCCAGGGTCAGCTTTAAAAACAGAAGAAGTGTACAAACCTTCTAAAATAAGACAGTGATTAACTGCAATATCAAAGTGTCCTGCCAGAACCACTCCTGCTCAGGATTTGCCTGAGTTCAGGAGTGCTTTAGCTACCTAAAAGCCTCCTTGTCTTACCTCCTGTTCACTCAGGAGCACAGAAATCTGCCGTTGTGTACAACTGGGACCTTCTCCATCTTGATAGTTGATGCTTTGCTCGTATATGAACTCATTTATCCAGGAATTAGGTTGAGTTGTGGTAAATCTTCTCACAATCCAAACTATGTTCTGTACTCTTAAGTTCTTGTATGACCCTCTTGTAGGGCTGGAATATCCACATCAGACACTGGGAATGTTTTGTTTGTAAAATACAAAACACACAGCCTCTACAGTGCTAGGGGAGTGAGACAGGTTGTCCCCTCCATCGTCTCTCTCCTACTTAATGTCCCTCACAAGCAGCAAGGGTTTATCTGCTCTGGGTGGGTAGTTTTCTCTTTGTAGCATGTGCTGAAGCTCTGCCAGGAGAGGCATGGATCCAGGAGAAAAACAAAGCAATAAGGCTGAGCCTCTGCAGCCTCCTGAATGTGCACACATCTACACCAGGAAGGTTCCAGCCCTCCTGCCTCTCCCAAGTCCAGAGCATCACCTCAGCCCATGTTTAATTTAAGCATGCGTTTACTATCATTGCTACTTAAGAGCACTTTGCTGCGTTACCCACATCTTGCCCCATCAGTCTCATCTTGTTTTCTTAAACTCTACTGAGCAGTTTTTTACTTTTCTTTCATCTTGAGCAACACCTAGGTCATCTAAATCTCACAAAAACACCTCCCAGCCCTTGATTTCCTCTGTACAACTATCTCCATCCCCTAGGACTGAAAACTCTTGCTCTCTTCGACCAAGAAGACTACCTCAAGCCCATAGCCATCAGTAAACATTTATTTGGAGCTCCCTAATTGATTAACATAATGGAGTTAAACCAAGAGCAATTAGTCTTGAGATCAGCACTTACAATTTCTACACCTATAGAACAATTTATGCACTGCGATTCTGTCTGTTTCTTCCCACAGCTGTACCATCTGGTCTGGAGAATGACGTGGACCTCGTCTCACTCCTATCTGAAAGCCCCTGACAGCTACAGCACAGGTTCATCTCAAATACACAGTTATCAACTGTGTTTCTGAAGTTCGTATGCATTTTGGAGAAGGTAGATGGAAGAAATGTCAAGAGGAAGCTATTGTTTTGCCTGGCAGAGGGGAGGTGAAAGGCAGGCCAGCTGTAGGTAATCTGGGTGGAAAGCTGCTGCTGTGCCGTTTTAGAACTGGTAATTTGCAATTGGGAGAGACATTTTTTTATATCCTGCCAGTTGGAGGCTCTTGGCAAAGTGATTACGTTTTTAGAAGCTAAACAAATTCATCTTTCTTATTTTTCTCCAGTTTTGGGGGTTACCTTGAGAGGTTTGATCTAAAGCTTTTTATTGCATCTGACTATTAAAAAAAACCATTAAAAAGGAAAGAAGACCCAAGAAGAATAGGAAGAAGTATAAGCATTCATCTGTATTCAGCAAATCAACTGCTTTTTGAACACACGATATCTAAGTGGTTCTGAACTCCTTTATTTTCCATTCATTAAAAGAAACCATTTATGAAAATAAACAATTTTACATTGGCATACATTTACCACTCCAGTTTATGTGCCCGTAAAGAAGTGCAGAGCTTTGAGTTGTCTTGTAGCACTGTACATAATTGAGTACTTGTAAAGAATAGTTATCATATATATATAATGCTCTGACAAAGGGATTATTCTCCCACGTCTTCCCCCAAAACTCTACATCTTCTATCCTTTGTAAGCTTTCATGTACAGTTTGAACTTGCAGTATATGACTGTATTTAGAATCATAGAATCATAGAATGGTAAGGTTGGAAGGGACCTCAAGGATCATCTAGTTCCAACCCCCTGCCATAGGCAGGAACACCTCCCACTAGTACAGCAATATAGAGTTCATCTGGGGTTTCTGCTTTAAAAAAATAATGTTTTAATGTCTGTATTTTATTTTCCTCTGAAGATTATGCAGACATTAATTTCCAATTAAAATGTGTTAAAGTAAAAGGCTTAAAGTTTAAGCAAATCTTTGGGTTAGCATTGCTGTTTGCAACAATCTTTCAAATGTGGAGACATTTTGGTTGGTCATATTACAGACAGCCCTCTAAATTGCGCACATTATACCTACCAGAGTGTGATTTCAAACTCCTTTTGTTACCCATTCCACATCTGTTGTGCAACACATTGCAGCCCCAAGTCAGTAAAGCACATGCTGAAATCTGAGCACACGCTCAAAAGCAATTTACTTACGCGATTATGCTCAAGCACACACTTTTATATTAATGAGTTTTGCCGAGCTGACATGATGAATAGTCTAACTGCAGTGTCCCAAAACATTTGTTTCTCAGGAGAATTAGGTCATGTAGATTTACAGAACTTCAGGGAAAGGAAAAAAATAACAAATTCAGTCTAACATATTACTCAGATCTTTTCATTTCGTTTAGAACACAGAATAGAAAAGTACTTACAGCATCAAAACATTCATAAAACTATTTTGCAGATATTGGACTTTGAAGGCTGTTGTTCAGATGGTGCTCCCTCCTGATCTCAGAACTCTTGAAATAAAATACTTTTGCATGAATTC
This sequence comes from Eubucco bourcierii, assembly GCA_013396675.1. Lineage (NCBI taxonomy): Eukaryota > Metazoa > Chordata > Aves > Piciformes > Ramphastidae > Eubucco > Eubucco bourcierii. Next base: position 522,258 of record VWZE01022783.1, on the reverse strand, counting down.
GTTTATGAACTACAAGGATGATATTTCAATAAGGAACACCACCCAGAATATGACCTTTTCAGATGTATCAAAAACAGCTCTGTATCATCAACTATTGTGAAATTAAGGCTGAACTACCACAGAAAGTAAGAGGTTTTCATTTTAAGAGGAGGTAAGTCACAATCCCCAACAGAAGAGCTGTGACCCTGGGTACTACTCATTAAGGGCCTATTTAAAATAGAGATATAGAATCATAGAACTGTTTAGGTTGGAAAAGATCTAACACTGCCGAGTCTGTTGGAAACCGTGTCCCTTAGCACGTCTACACATCTTTCAAATACCTCCAGGGATGGTGACTCCACCACTTCCCTGGGTAGCCTGTTCCAATGCTTGGCAGCTCTTTCAGTGAAGAAATATTTCCTAATATCCACTCTAAAAAATACCAATGAACACATCAGGGATATGAAATGCTTGGTCTGATTAAGATTTAGATAATTGTGTGCAGTTCTGGAACCCTCAGCACAGGAAGGACATGGAAATGTTGGAGCAGGTCCAGGGAAGGGCCACAAAGATGATCAGAGGGCTGGAGCAGCTCTGCTATGAGGACAGACTGAGAGAGTTGGGGCTCTCCAGCCTGGAAGAGAAGGTTTCCAGAAGACCTTATAGTAGCCTTCCAGTATCTGAAGGGGGCCTACAAGAAGACTGGGGAGGGACTATTTACAAGGTCTTGCAATGGCAGGACAAGGGGCAATGGGTTTAAACTGGCAGAGAGGAGATTTAGACTGGATGTTAGGAGGAAGTTCTCTACAGTGAGGGTGGTGAGACACTGGAACAGGTTGCCCAGGGAGGTTGTGGCTGCTCCCTCCCTGGAGGTGTTCAATGCCAGGTTGGAGGAAGCCTTGAGTGAGCTGTACTAGTGGGAGGTGTCCCTGCCTATGGCAGGGGGTTGGAACTAGATGATCCTTGAGGTCCCTTCCAACCTTACCATTCTATGATTCTATGAACTGCTCTTTCGGTTTTGCGATTTCCCAATGGAAACACATTGCTGCTGATTTCCTCCTTCTATTTTCTTTTCATGTAACTTTCATAGCTGAAACAAGCAGAGGCAGAGGAGATAAAAAAATCAAGCATATGTGCTGTATCTTCCTTTCTGGGTCTTCATGGGCCTCAGCAGTGTAATTTGGAAGGAAGATTTCTGCTCAGTGAATCCTCTCCTAAAGTTCGAGGCATCTTCAGAAAAAGAAAAATCTCTTCAAAGTACAATTGCTAAAGATGTAAAATTTCATTTGCAGAAAACTGAACTTTTAGAATACTGAAAATGTATCTCTCACTAAAGGCCTCTTCCCTGAGCTTGTTTTAAAAAAAAAACTACTTTCAAAATGCTGCACCATCCAAAGTGAAACCTTATGAGGAACACATATTGATTCAGATTACTTCAAACTTGGATAATTTTTTTCTATTTAAAATGTATTTAAAAAAAAAAATCCATCTGCTAGCATTGCTCATCTTTGGTAAAACTGAGTATTTAAAATTTTTAATATTAATAGTGTTAGTGCCTTTTTAATGTAATCTAAACTACACCCCTTGATTAAGCCATTTTGATTTTCCAAAAGAAAAAACTTCATCACTTGGTTCTGCAGGAAATATCTGAATGTTGGGGTTTTGTTCAGACACAGGATGTCAGTTGTACTTTTCATTATTTCCTTCAGAACGAGACAGTGGTATAATGCTTTCTGCCCTTCAAGAAGGTTGGTGATAAATGCAGTAGAAGCAATTGCATATTAAGGAAATGTGGTATGAAATATGCTTCAGAGTCCAGAAAACACAGGATAATGATTCTCCTTCTAACAAGCAGAGAAGCTGTGAACTTGCAGCTTGAATTCAGCGACTGAGAATAAGACCCAGTAGAGCAAGAGGGGTCATGATATTGTTCAAGGCCAGGTTGGACGAGGCCTTGAGTGTCCTGTTCTAGTGGGAGGTGTCCCTGCCCATGGCAGGGGGCTGGAACTAGATGGGGTTGGAACTTGAGGTCCCTTCCAACCTTACCAGTCTATGATTCTATATTGTGATCGCAACTGTCATGCCAAGTGAATGCATGAAACGAACCTCATTTGCATCAGCTTTAGGAGAAGGCTCCCACCTGCAAAGAGGGCTGCATAAAGAAGTTGAATATGAGAAGGGGAGAGAGGTTAAAAATTAAGATAGAGAATTGGTATTATATGAAATATATATATAGATATATGACAGTTTAATCTGCTTTTCTAAATCACTGCTTGAGCCAAGGTCTGGAGTCAAGCTGATGAAGCTTCAACACTGTGTAATTGCCAGGGATCTCTTCACCTCACAGGTGCAAAGCGATATGCGTTTATACAGCTAATCCTACCTAGAATGAGAAAGAAATGTCTTCTGAGAGATTCTATCAGAGCAATAAATAACAGAAATTATTTCTAAAATGAAAGAAATGACTGATGTGTTTGAAATTAGTTGCTTTCTTAATAAGGCAGATCACTATATACTGTTTTATCTATGGCTTTAATTGCTGAACTATGGCAGATTTTCATGATGTCAGTGCTCTGGCTCTTGGTCCCTTGTGCACCTCTTGACCCAACAACTCCAAATCCTCTCAAGCACTCTTTAGTGCATATTTGGGACTTTTAGCAGTGGAAATAAATCACAATAAAAGAAGAGTTAAAAGTTCTATTAGATCACACATCTTGAAACAAATAAAGTAGGCTGTATTTCATGGCACAAGACTTCATGGGTCTGCAAAAAGGCTTATAGAGTTTCTGAATCTGAGCTCCTGCATGATGCTTGAGGGAAGAAGGTCCATATGGACCTGGGATCTAGGAACATAGGAAAAAATAAGCTGACTAGGATGGCTGCAATACCTGTGTATATCAAAATCAGCTGTTAAAATCCCCAAAGTGGGGGAGAAGTTGAAAAGTTGGATAAAATTCACAAGGAAAGAAACTGTTTACAAGATGTAAACCATAATTTCAGATGAAAGAGTCAAAGAACTTAATCAAGTTAGGTACCCAAAAATATGCCAAAAGACTACTTCCTCCCTGTCTGGCCATGTCCACTGGGATCAGTGGGTTCTTCAGCCCAGCATATGAAAGTGCAATTAGATCAGATAGCTGGGAGCTGAAAAGTTACTTCCATTCAGGTGTGAAATAAAGCTAAGGCTTTTAAGCTGAGGGCAGTTTATGGCTGGAAAGAACATATCCAAGGTGCTCTATCCTTGTTTCACTGGTAAATTTTAAACAAGAACTGATAACTACCTAGAAGAGATGATCCAGTTCAAAGCAGAATTAGTTGATCTTTATTGTAGAGAAGATTGAACTGTGAGATTGCTAAGTGCTTTTTATGCTAAGAAACTATGAAAAACAAAACCAGACAACCAACCAAAAAAAACCCAAAACCCCCCCCCAAAAAAAAAAACAAACCCACACCACAACACCAGCCACCTACAAAAAGACCCCAAATCACACACACCTAAAAAAAAAACCCTAAAAAAAATCCTTTTATTCTTAGGCAGTTTGATTGTGTTGGCTGAGCCAACAAGGGTTTGACAACGTGCAGGTGCTGAACTTTTACCTCAGGCTACTTATTTTCCCTCTCTAGTCAGTCAGAGAGATGACATTAAGACTCATTTCACACTCTAAAAGGTCAGAAGAAGACATGTTATACTCACTGACCAGAGATGAAGCCTAACTCACTGGCTTAAACTATCCATCTTGCTTTTGCTGATTTATTTTAAGTGAGATGAATATTACCCTCTTTTCGCAGTATACCATATCAGTAGAATTTTTAGATTGCACTTTTTTTTAATTAATCTCTTTCAGAGAAAGAGAGGGGTTTAATGTAGCAATAGAAGCATGAAGGTGCTTTCACTCCAGATAATGTACTGAAGCATTATCAAATTTAAATGATACAAGGTTTTTATAGCTTCTTCTGCTATTAAGTTACACGTCTTTCTACAGATGTCTCATTAACTTCAGCAGAGCTGCATGTCATTAAGGGAAAAGTTCTGTGTAACTATTTTACATTAACTATCTTGATCACTATCTTACTTTTCTTGAATAGAACCAACATTTTCTTCAATGGAAGTTTTCCCTGAGAAAAGAATGCAGGATTTGGTCATTAGTTATGCTGTAATTTTTAAAGGGATTTGGATTTTTTTCACTCAGTGTTGTTTAAAAAGCCTTAGATACATCACAGATCTTGAATATTGGCTGATTGATATGGACCAAATAGTGAATTCCATAAATGTGGGGAAGCTGGAACAAACCCTGTCAGTAGTTTCAGGAAAGGTAAGATGAATGATCAATTAAATGAATCTGCTTGTTTGCTGACTTTGACAGGGATGTTACTCAAGCTCGTGCTCTGAGCTCATGCCATATAAAGGCAAAGGGGAAGGCCATGTGTGTTTGCCTACGTTCTCTGGAAAAGAGATAAGCTTGCTCACCCTCTTAACATGTTTTACATTCTATGTGTGAAGAACTTAACAAGTGTGTTATCACTTCACAAGTGCCATAGCCTGTTTATTTTGTCCTTTTTTTCCCCTTTTTTTTCTTTTTTCTTTTTTTTTTTCTTTTTTGGGATTAGAAAATCTTTCCCTTTGAAATGCCTAGTTTCAATATAGACAGTGTGATCTAAATAAATCATGGCCACTGCTACTTTTCTTGAATGCCTCTGTAAAAGGAATTCTAGGCCTAGGTCCATCTCAAAAGGAGAGACACTAAGAAGGGTTGATGGGTACAGTATGGAAGCTAATAACCACACACATCTGGAAATGACACTCTTGGTCATCAATGTGTTTCATCCCTGACAGTGCACACAGTGTTGTCAGTGCTGCTACAGTGGATTGCTGAAACACAGAGGTTTTGTTTTAAAAAGAAGTAAAATTACTTTCCAAAAATTGTTAATAGTAATGGTTTGTCTGCCTTGCCTGGCTTGATGTTGTACAACGCACTTCAAATTTTGCACTGACTTCTCCAACTATTGCCAACTGCTCAGAGCCATCAGCTTTCCTGCTCTTAAAATCATGGCGGGGTGTACCTTCTCTGTGATGGAATTCATGTTGTCATGTTTCACTGGAATCTATTTTTTCTTTTCATGGGAAAAGCTGCAGCATAAAACATGTCATATAATGAGCAAGGACAGTTTAGCACTAGAACTACACAAGAGCTAAAACTTGCATGTAGTTAGTTTATTTAGGGTGCAGATTTAAGTATTTGTCCCCTATTGTTGTATTTAGGCTAACATTATGCATTTGGAAGAAGCAGCAGCAAGTCTGATGTTAAAGAATGAAGTCCTTTGTTTCTGTGATATACCACTTCTTAATGTATACTAAAGTAATCAATAGTTGTGCAAAAATTGAGATAAAAATTGGGGAATGTGGCTAGAGGTTCTGCAATGAGAGATTAAAACCAATTTTGGCCTTGTAGCACGGATGTAACTACTTGATTATATCTAAATAACAGTGTATTCACACACAAATTATATCATTTACTCTTTCAATACATAGTTAATTTTCCCACAGTTTACAAAACAAACCAGTTGATTAATGAAAATGTTAACATTTTTCCTAAGAAAAACAGGGTTCTCTGTCAGCACAGTACTTATTTCCTGTGCAAATGCATTGTTTAAATAACACTGTCTAACCAAATTCCTAGATAGCCTCATTCATTGAAGATCTGTATCATTTACAGAAACCATCTTTCAAAACACTATTAATATTTTTTGTCCTTTCATGTGATTTTTTTTCCTGTGTGAGATTTAAAAAAAAAATAATGGTTGAAATGGTTTCAGTCCCCTAAGAAGGGCAGTAGGATCAAACCGTGGTGGATCTTATCAGACGCTTTTGTTGATCTCAGATTTGAATTGTACTTTCGTGTTGTTTCAAGGCTAGGTAAAGGTATGTAGATTTTTTGATTAAATATTAGCCTGGGTGGAGTACTGGCATGGAAATACTGATTTAAGAAGTTGTGAGCAATGTGTCACTCCCACGTTAATCAAAATAAGTGCTGTTACTTTGGGCACAAGAGATAATTTAAGTATGACTTTATTGTGACAGACCTACTTTGCTTAGGAGCCTACCTGGCCTCCTTGCCAGATGTCTTATCAGAGACACCTTTTCATTATCTTCAGAGATCAAATGTATGTAATGGACTTTCACAGAGAGAGGATCTGTTTTCATGGTGGAAGGTTAATTAGTTTTTCAATTTACAATTACTGGATCTTGGTTTGCCTTTCCTTGCAAGCTTAAAAAGCTTTCAGGTCCTTTTCCTGTGTGCATGCAGCCACTGCAAGGACTCAAGCCATCTTTCAGACATATTGTCTGTGCAATGAAACACAGGATTTCTCAGATCTCCAGAAATTCCATGTCCTTGAAATGTGAAAAGTAAATTGGCTCTTACCATTTCTGCAGGTAAAAATAATCAGTGCCCTCTTTATGCATTTCTAATTTTTTTAATTATTTTTTTTCACCCCTAAATAAGAACTATTTGGGATTTTTGCAGCAGTATCAAAAGTGAATGCTCCCAGGGACATAAAACCCTTTTTGATAACACTGGATCTTGCCCAAGATGAGTTCACATCCTTATGTGACATTGCAGAACTCACAGTTTTCTACTTTTAGTTCCTGAGATAACTCTTTTGCAACTAGCTCAAAAATGTCTTAACTGAATTGTATTGTTCCAAAAATCCCTGGCTTTAGAAAGCTTTTTTTTCCCCTCTCATGCAATCTGTGTTCTCAGTTCTCACAGACCATGTTTTCAGTGTTTAAAACAGATTTCACCGGACTAAGACCACTTACGTAGCGGTTCGGATGGCACTGCAAGCGTGATTAGCTCTCTTCACCATCCACAATTTTAGAAATCTCTATGTCACCTGAAACTGGTTGTGCAAATATTGTGAAACTCTGAGAGAGTTAAACCTGAAGGTAATTTCATTCCATCTAGTTTGACTAATCCTGGACATACTTCCAGCAGCAATGATGTTCTGTGGGAATGCTATGGCAACATCAAAATGTTGGCTGTCTGGCAGGCTTACTGCATCCTGTGCATGATCCGTGAATAAACAGAGGAATTTAGTTCCCAGAGTGTCAGTCTGGCACATTTTCACANCCCCCAAAAAAAAAAAAAAAAACCAGCCAGTCATACAGAGAAAGTATTACAGTGGCTGAGTGATAAATTTCCTGCTGCTAACCCTTGTATATATTAACGCTAGGAAGCCAGGAATAAATAATGCGTGGCTTAATTAACAGGGGAAATACGCTCTCCTTCAGATATTTTTTATCATTTTTGCTCCCAGCTGCATTTTTTTTTCACCCTTTTTTTTCCCTGTCTTTTGCATCTCCTATGCTAGTCTCTGAGCATATTAGCATGCTTTCTTTCAGTTAAATGTGATCTCTCTCTGAACCAAAGGCTGGTCAGTAAAGTACTTAGTTTGAGCTAAAAATCCCCAAAGCAGTATTAGTTCAGGGTTAGTTCAGGGTTCAATGTATAGGAACATGTTCATATTCTTTATAGACTGCTGTAAATAAAAGCACAACTCTGTGCTTGTACTTAGTTCTGTCATGCAGTTATTTCCAGTGCCCTAAAGTGAATATAAGCTTTATATTCCCCTATTGCTGTGTACATCTTATAAAAAGAAAATGCAAGCACATTTATAGGATTATGCTGCTTTTTCAGATGACAGCTAAATTAATGAGATGGGAGTAGGGTAGAAATCACTCCATTAACAGCAGGAGTTCAGGCTGCCTAGTTACAGAGTTCATGCTTGCAAAGTTTCTCTCACTGAAGAGAGATCATAGAATCACAGAATGGTTTGGGATGGAAAGGACCTTAAAGACCATGTGATTCCAACCTCCTTGCTACAGGCAGGGGCACCTTCCACCAGACAAAATTGTGCAGAGTCTGTCCAACCTGGCCTTGAACATTTCCATAGATGGGGTATCCACAAATTCTCCAAACAATCAGTTCCAATGTGTCATCATCCTTCCTGGTATCTAAATCTATACTCTTTCAGTTTGAAACCATTACTCTTCTTTCTATCACTACACTCCATGATAAAAAGCCCCTCCCCATTTTCCTGTAGGCCTGTTTCATGGGCTAGAATGCCACTATGAGATCTCTCCAAAGTCTTTCAGACATTCTGGGGAGACTTCTAATATTGACTGAAGATTCCAGAAGTTTCTCTGTAAATTATTCACATTGCTTGTCATCTACCTTGTTAAAATGTTGTGTGTATCTTCAATTAATTTATTTTTCTTTTAGTTATTCAAGTTCATGGAAACTCAGGCTATCTTTAGATTGCCACATGTCTGTTTTATTCTTTACTCCATGGGTAGGAAAATCACTCCTGAAGTTTCACCTTGGTAGATGCAAGCACAGTTACTGAACACATTGAAGTGTGTTTAAAAGCAATGGCGTCTAAGCTGGCCACCATTCCACTCAAAGGTAATTTCTTTTAAAAACAGCTTCACATTTGGAGACAGTCAAATAAAATTAAACATAAAACACCTGTTAGGATTTTTTAGGAAAGAAACGCATAACAAAAGGGGAAATACCCCATCACTGCTGTGTAAGTCAGATGAGTAGGCAGGAGCTACTCTTCAACATGACAAAGAGATAGGTTTAAATGAGACATGTTCAAAGCCTCCAAACTCTTTAGCAATGTGGAAAAGGTAAATTGGCATCGTTTGTTGTCTCCTCTAAACCATGAACTCTACTTTTGAAACTCCTATCAACTAGGCTCTAAAGCAATGAAAGGAGATCATTTTTTTTATGCAGTAGCTAAGTGAATCTTGTAGTCAAAGTAGTTGTGGATGTAAATTCACACGAGTTTAGGAGAAAAGGGGACAAGTAGTCTTATCCCTCTGCTGAGATAACAGGCCAACCGCACCCTCTGCCAAGACCAGTGCCATCATTATTTTGTTTAATCTCTTCCTCATTCTTATGGCTCAGCTTTAAAGAACAGCTGAATTCAAAGCCAAAAACAACTGAATTCAGCAGCCTCTCTGAAGATCTTCTCTTTAGGCTTTTTTTGATTCTGACCTTCAGTTAATACTTCTGGATAAAAGCTGCCATACAAAACTAACGTTATGATGGAAACAACACAGTGATCATGAATGTCCGCATTAAAACAAGCTAACATTCATTATTAAATCTTTCAAAGATTAAAGAACCTTAAGGAAAAAATCTGCAAATAGTAAGTAAATTACACATACAAAGTTGGCTTAAGTTCAACATGTCACAAACACAACCAAGTAAAGGTTTTTGGGGTTTTTGTTGGGTTTTTTGTTGTTGAACAAAAAATGAAAACTCAACTCTGCACAAGGTTAAAGATTGTATTTTAATCACAGACTGAAACATCATGATTTACAAAACTGATGGTTAGATTTAAAACCAACCACTACATCCTTCTGTGGGAACATACCCCCCACACCCTAGCAGATTAGGGGTTCAAGTGAAGAAGCAAGGGGTTCATGTTTGCCTTTGGGACTTGAACAGAGATTTCCAAGATGATGACTGATGTTGCAAGAATTCACCTAAGATGTTTGTCAATGTATTTCATTTACCCATCTGGAAGTGGCTTCTTTTAGGGAACTCTGATAGATCCATGAGCAATCCCAACCATCTTGCAGCTCTCTGTCCAGAGCCTTCTCTGCAGCTCCTCATTGTATGCTATGTCAGCTGATTTTGTCCTTTCCTCATTGTAAAGGTAGCAGCCACCAGCTCCTTCCATTTCAGGCGATACTGCTGCATAGATGGTTGTAGAGGCTCCTTCCTCTGGAGTCTGCAGAAACAACAACAACAACAACAACAATTCAGATGAGGTAGGTACCATAAAAGAAACAGTTTCCTTACTTTTGTAGCACACTTGTGGTCCTTATGCAAACCTCAAGCTGGCAACAATAAAAATGCCACCAATTACATTGGCAGAGCACAGTCTATTTCTACAACAGTCCTATTTTGAGATAGTTTCAAGCCACAGAAAAGATATATGGAAAATTCTCATCCATTTTTTTCAAAAGGTAGATGAAACATCCAAAACTAATTATTTAGTGTTCATAGTTAGAGATAATAAAATCAAAAAGAAATACAAAATCAAAATTCCAGTTTAATTTTTCATGAAATTGTCTGTACTCTGCCTTAAGAAGATGAAGACTGTAATGTATATGCAATGTGTTCACTCCACTAACAATATGACACAAGCAAAGGATAATGGCAATCACAAGGGCAGGGGACCAAGGGACTGAGTCCATCATCAGTAAGTTTGCAGACGACACCAAGATAGAAGCAGCTGTCAATCTGTTGGAAGGTAGGAGGGTCCTGCAGAGAGACCTTCCCAGGCTGGATGGGTGGGAAGAGGCCAACTGGATGAGATTTAACAAGGCCAAGTGCAGGGTTCTACATTTTGGCCACAACAACCCCAAGTAGTGCTACAGGCTGGGGACAG
>VWZE01022783.1:481658-504947 GCA_013396675.1 Eubucco bourcierii | reverse complement strand
CAGTGAGGGTGGTGAGCCACTGGAACAGGTTGCCCACGGAGGTTGTGGCTGCTCCCTCCCTGGAGGTGTTCAAGGCCAGGTTGGATGAGTCCTTGAGTGAGCTGTACTAATGGGAGGTGTCCCTGCCTATGGCAGGGGGTTGGAACTAGATGATCCTTGAGGTCCCTTCCAACCTTACCATTCTATGATTCTATGATTCTATGATTTAACTGGTTTTCATTAATGCATTTGTAAGCACCACATAATCTTGTCAATATTAGGCCCTAGTGCTCACAAAATGTGTTTGTTGACAACAGTCAGTCCCTACAGCCATGGTGCCAAAAAATGTCAGATCCATTTCATTTGCCTACAACAGGAGCAACAGATTAACAGGGAGGTTGGAACTAGATGATCTTTGAGGTTACTTCCAACCTAAAGCATTCTATGAATTGTGTGTCCACATCAGTTACACGTGATGGCTTCATGGTGCTTTATGTGTTCATCCATGTACTCAGCCAGTTCTGCCTTCACCTGTATTCATAGCCCAGAGTCATAGAATCACAGAATCATAGAATGGTAAGGCTGGAAGGGACCTCAAGGATCATCTAGTTCCAATCCCCTGCCATAGGCAGGGACACCTCCCACTAGTACAGCTCACTCAAGGCCTCGTCCAACCTGGCCTTGAACACCCCCAGGGAGAGAGCAGAAACAACCTCCCTGGGCACCCTATTCCAGTGTCTCACCACCCTCACTGGAAAGAACTTCCTCCTAACATCCAGTCCTGGGAAAATAATTGGGTATGTCCATGGGAAATAATAGAAAATTGAATACAAAATAAAACTAATCAGATCCTGTAATTCTTCTCTGGCAATCCATTTATTTTTCCACTACTGTTTTCAGTAACTACCAGTAAATTGTGAGGACCCTGATATGTGTCTGAAACAATGTGATGAACAGTTTGGACGGATGGTATGCATTATATTTCAAAATGTATTAGATGACAGTGCTAGCTATATGATTGAAAAAGCACAAGTGATACAAGCTATCATATCAGAATAGTGCATACTCTGGAATTGCTTCCCCTTACTCCAGTTAATCAGCTGATTGTATTTGGGTTGTATTTTATGACTTCAGAATGCTGCCATCTTGAGAGACAGAAGGGAAGGCTGAGCAAAGAGGACAGACACCAGGAAGCAGTTGGCAAACTCAAAGACTGACACTGCAGTTGCATTTTGAGGGTTACAAACGAGGGGTGCCAAACAGGCAGACGTGCACACAGGACTTCCTGGTAAGCTGGTATATGGTTTAATGCCGGTGAAGAATATGTTAATACACGTTTGCCTATACAACTTGTGACATAGAATACATTAAGTATAGGTAGAATACCCCTCAGTGGCAATATTAAGTAGATTGCTGTGGGAACACACATTAACACTGGTTTTATAATGGTGATCCTACCTCATGTACTCAGATCCGTTATGAAGTGTGTGGTTTAGTTCATATGCGAAATCTGCTTATGGGCTGGTAAGATAAAGGAGCTATCAGGTGGGGGTTTTTTGGCATGGAGATTCAGGGTGTTTTCTCCGTGGTCTTGATGGTTTTTAATGGTTTAGTTTCCATCAGGTCATTCCTGGCTCAGGTAATGGAAATATATGTCTCTGGCTAGCGACACATTTCCCAGGCCCCAGCTAGGAAGACACAGCAAGCCCAGGCCATCTCCTAGGTCTAAGTACTTACACACTTTTGCCAGCACTTCTTTACTTGTCTCAATGTTCATTACTCTGGTAGTGTTTTCCAAATGTTAGTATGTTACTAACTTATTTCTGGACTGAAAAACTCTGTATGTACACAGTCTTCTGCCTTTTCATCTAAGATCTTTGAACAGTACTATGCATATGTGCAATGGGGATTAGCATCAAGAATGGGAACATTAAATTACTTTTATTTGGTAGAGCAAATTCTTTGATCTAGTTGCTGGCAGTTAACACAGGGCTGATAACCATGCCAGCCTTAATGCACTGCTTGACTCTCAAGAACAAAGGCAAACATGAAGCCACCTCAACACAGAAACGTTAGAAAACTGTCCGAAATGGCATAGGTTGGGATTTCATTCCTATGAATGTTAAAGCAAACAAACTTGCGAGAAACAAATTACATGTGTGCCAGAGAGCAACAGTTATTATCATGTCCAAAGCAGTGCATTATTTGAAAACCAGGTTACTTATGAGTGCAAGACTCCAAACTGAAATAACAGCAGCTGCTCTCGTGTCACAGCCTTCTGGTGAAGACATGGGCTACGTGCTCACAGTGTTTGTTGTGTAACTTCTGTCTAGACCTCCTAACATGATCATTGCTTTAACAATTTCAGTCAAAGAGTAATATGTTGAGATGCTGAGTATAAAAAGAGAGCCTAGAAAGGAAAACATGAGGCAAAAGTAAGCAAAGTGTTCAGCAACTTTTGATCAATTAGTTGTAACAGGTGACTATAAATCCTGGTGAGATTGATGGCTAGGTCAAACAGTCAGATCTCTAGGAAGCCAAAGCTGCAAGAAAAGTCTGTCAGTACAGCTTTTTAGACCTCTCTCCATTCACTCAAAGCCCTGGTTTCCATCTCTGTTCTCTCTCCTCCTATTCTTTCTTATGTAGCTCACTATGATTCTCTTTCTATCCAATTTCTGCCTTGATTATAGACCAGAAAGAGATTGAGATGTTTTATTGAATATACAGTTCTCTCTAGAGACCCAGTCAGCACCATCAAATTAATTTCTCTTCAATCCTCAACTCACAGTAGAGAATTCTTTAATAAATTCATTCCATAATAAAATTCTTTCAATTTCATCTTTAAAAGAGACAGTAGCTACAAACAGAAATAGCTGAGTTAAAATGTAAAGTCTTTCTACTGACAATGTTTTGGCTACAGAGAAATAATTTTTTAATCAATGATATGAATGTATAATAAAAAGATGAAAATTGATCAATTAAGATCACAAGGTAATTTTCAAACTAAAAAAAAAAAATTGTTGAAGGAAAGGAGCTTTTAGAATATGAATAATTCATGCCTATTCTGAGAAAAAGAGAGGTTTTTCCCTAAGAACCCTAGCATAAGACTCTGTGATGAACAGAAGCAGAGACAGATAGAAAAAAAGACAGACAGAATATGAAATCCTGAATCTCTCCTTCTCTTTCTACTGAAAGCAAATTTTATTTCAAAACTACTCAGGTACACAGAGAGACTAGGAACCCATACCTCATCTTCACGTCATCCCCTTCATAGGTGGCTGTGAAGCCTGAAGACAAAGTAGACCACAGAAGAAAGGAACTACCCTCAAAGACTGCCAGGGTCAGCTTGTTGCTCAGGGAGCTCAAAGATCAGGCAGACACCCAGTCCTGAAATTTGCTTTTTTTTTTGAGAATACCAGTGGTGAAAGGCTTCATTTTATTTTGTGTCAGACCAATGCCTTCTAAAAAATACATCTGGTTGGAAAATCAGCAAGCAGTTCTAATCTGAAGCCCTGGGATGGTTCCTCTGCCAAACACAAAACATGAGCAAAGGTTTACCAAGCAGGACAGCAGCCCTGGCTCTGAACTCTCTTCTCCTAAAGCAGTTGCTTCAGACTAGGTAGGTCATCTCAAATAGCACCAGTTGTTGTCAGGTAGCTGAATGAAGCCCCTGTTGGTTGCCCAGCTTTCTGGGCCACACTAAAGAGATATGTATTGACTTCAAATCATAGAATAGTAAGGTTGGAAGGGACCTCAAGGATCATCTAGTTCCACCCCCCTGCCATAGGCAGGGACACCTCCCAATAGTACAGTTCCCTCAAGGCCTCGTGCAACCTGGCCTTGAACACCCCCAGGGAGGGAGCAGCCACAACCTCCCTGGGCAACCTGTTCCAGTGCCTCACCACCCTCACTGCAAAGAACTTCCTCCTAGCATCCAGTCTAAATCTCCCCTCTGCCAGTTTAAACCCATTGCCCCTTGTCCTGTCATTACAAGACCTTGTCAATAGTCCCTCCCCAGCCTTCCTGTAGGCCCCCTTCAGATACTGGAAGGCTACTGTAAGGTCTCCTCGAAGCCTTCTCTTCTCCAGGCTGAAGAGCCTCAACTCTCTCAGTCTGTCCTCATAGGAGAGCTGCTGCAGCCCTCTGAGCATCTTCATGGTCCTCCTCTGGACCCGCTCCAACACTTCCATGTCCTTCCTGTGCTGGGGGCTCCAGAACTGCACACAGTACTCCAGATGGGGTCTGACGAGAGCAGAGTAAAGGGGTAGAATCCCCTCCCTTGCCCTGCTGCCCACACTGCTCTTGCTGCAGCCCAGCACACGGTTGTTGTCTGGGCTGCACTCACACTGCTTCAACATAACAGCTTCAACAGTGAACTCACTTGCTGATATCATGAAAGTAATTATTTCAAATTGAATTTCTCTCATTTAGAAATGCAACACAACCTCAGCGATTTGAGGAGCAGTATTTGTGCATCCATATCACATTTTCCAAGCTGTTGAAATGTAGTAATAGAAAAGCGATGCTTTGTTTTAAGCAATTTTCAAAATGGAAACAAGTACCCAACCTTGCATAACTGAATTTGAGCAGGGACTTGAAACTTTGGGTCAAAGTCATTAATCATAACCAAGTCCTTTGTTCATTTTGTCAAGCGTATTGAGGAAGATTACTCTGCGTGAAGGTTGATCCCTAAGCTCACTTTGCAGCACACAGCGGTGTCTTCAAAGTCAGAACAGAGATATCACTGCAGCCACTCAAATTGCATTACACTCGTTACCTCAGCTCAGTAACAGTATGCACAATTTGACAGATAGAAGTCTGCTGCCCCAGACACTGCATAAACATCCAGAGACTGTCACTTACTTGCTGGAAGAACATCCAGTCTTTAGGAAATGCAGTAGGCAATAACAGGACAGAGCTGAGAGAGCACATGTACTTCACAAAATGCAGTGTGTACCCTCTACTGAGTGTGTGGTACTCTTGAAAACAGGTGATATCCTGCAGCTACCTTTTGCTGAGGATGGCTGACTTAAATCTCTCAAAATTGTCCAAGGTCTCTTCACATAATCTGGTATTTTCTGCAACACCTCCTTTCACAGCCAAAGTAATTTACTGAGGCAAATGTGCAAGTCAGGAGCAGAGAGAAGAAAAGAATGAGCTTCCTAATTCTAAACCTGATGCCTTGCACATGAGGCTGTTACTCTTTTTTTCCTGCTTGTAAAGGGAAACACACAAGTTATCTGTTTACTAACAGTTCTATAACCATAACTATATTGTTGTGTGAACAATTCAATACAACCATCTTCATTCTGGCATGCAGACTGGTTTGGTTTGGTTTGGTTTGGTTTGGTTTGGTTTGGTTTGGTTTGGTTGAATGCTTAGAAGCATTCAGAACAGCTATGGAACTCCTAAATATTAAAAATTTAACCACAATTTTTTTTTTTTTAATGAGCAATAGTCAATAAAAACATAAAGACTATACAGAACACAGAAAATTAAATATCCCAAAATTGCATAGGCCAGTGGCTATTTCCCAGGCTCTGCTATTTTAAATTCTTACAACCCCCATTTTGTACCCCAGACAGCAGTGGGGATTATTTCCACCCGTGGGCTCAGCTGGATAGTGGGGTTGGAAAAGGCTGGCTACCAGCCCAAGTTTCTCATCTGCATGCTGGAGGCACTTTGCTAAAATCAGACAGCTCAACTGAGGTGTAAATGCCCTCATGGATCACCAGGTAAGGTGAGCAGAGAACACTTCTCCAGGACTCTGTCAGGCTGTGTGCCTGTGCTAGTAAAGATAGGTATCAGAAATAGTAAATCGCACAAACTAACCCAAAATTACAACAGGGTGCTACATCTGTGCATACATCTGTTCACGCAAGATGAAAATGCATCTGGGAATGCTTTCCCCCAAGCTTCTCACATCTACACTGCAGCAGCTGGACTGCAACACAACTTGCTGATGGGTCTGCTGCTCACTAAGCTCCTGCATGGAAAACCTTGCAGTGCTTAGCCTCACCTTGGGTCTCAAGCCTTGGTCTCCTTTTCCCTTTTGCCTTTTTGCAGAACTGAAAACTGATAGTCCTGCAGAGGCTGTGATGGTTAGAAGGAAGTGTCAAACAGATTGTCAAATATTACTTAGCACTGCTCATGTTCCAACTGGTCTGAGTTTCTGTTCTTTGTATAGTGATTGTGTTTAAATTATAGTTTTGCAATATTCTTCAAGATGAGAGGACATGTGCTGAAGTTATTAATATCCAGATTTATTTCTAAGGCATTGAGGTAGCAGATGGAGACACAAATTTGCGAAAAACAACGCTCCTACAAAGCCCAAGACTGGAATTGGCAACAGGCATGGTCCTTCCTATGTTCCTGTTTCCTTTGCAGGATGACAGAAGTCACAGCATAATTGTCATGTACAAGTGACACAGTACATCCCAGCCCTGTGCAAGTGATTAAACTGACTGTCCTGGCTTGTCTCATAGGAAGAATTGGATCGAGTTCCAAAACCGAGATCCACAGTGAAAAGTCTGAACTCATTACCTGAAGGAGGACAACGAAAAACTGGAGAGGAAAAACATATTTTATATACTTTCCCCTGATATTTAGACCAAAAAAAAAAAAAAAAAAAAAAAAGAGAGAGAGACCTAGACCTGTAGAAATATCAGTAGCCAAAATAACATGGTCTAAAAATCAACCTTTTCTATTTAATGAGTACTCCAGGAGAGTTTTTGTTGCACTTGTATTCATAGGGTTTTATGACTAAAAGGATAGAAAAGTTATTCAGAATGGGAAATGAATACTGAGAGGTTTTGTGGCTTGATAAATACATGTTATGGACACATCTAGTGCTGAAATAATTTGCTTTGTTTAGAGTGCTCATATTGAACACAATCTCTGGTAATGCCATTTTGTTACACTAGTCTGTCTGACTTGAGAAGCCAATCAATGAGCTTTCCCTGCTCACTCGCTAGCTCACTGTGATACATTGCAAACAGTGGAGTTGCAGATGATTAAACTTCTACTTCCCAGGAAAAGTTGCAGTTGAATTAATGCACAATTGTGCTGTGGTTTAGTAACTCCTTTTAACTCATAAAAATACAGGCTGAGGTCTGAGCTGAGGCTGTGCAGAATGCCTGTTTCAGCTCTCTCTGCTGCCTCTCCCACCCACCCAGCAGCTTGCTTAAAAATCTCCTCTTCGCCTGCAATTCTGCACAGCTCTAAAGCTGCCTATTGCTGTTTAATATGTAATTCACCATAAAACTGAATTGTTTCAACCAAAATGAGGACTCTCTTTTTCTAGTTGGTTAGCAAAGCACATCTGCAGTCTAAACTTTCACCTGTTTCTCCACCTGCCCTTTCATCATGCCCCCTGAAAATCTCATAGATAGTTCCAGCCCTTCTTCGTGCCCTTTTCTTCCAAAATTCATAAACATCTCTCACCAAGCACTCACTGTAACCTCATTGACTGTGGCTCTTACATCAACATCTGCCTCATAAGGTCAGATCCATTCTTGCAGCCTGTATGCCATGAGGAGGGTCTCCTCAGGGGTTTGGGGTAGGAGGGTTTCCAGTGTAGCACCAACACTCGCCCTTCTTGGATGACCTATCCCTGTCACTGAGCCCCTTCAGAAACGAGAAAGGGGTATAAATCAGTCTTCAAAGCATGAGCTTCTGTGGTAGATGGATCTTACCATCTAAACAGCAAACAAAGGAGCAAACACAAGACTTGAGAACAGAGAAAGAAGAGGGAATTATTAGGTAAAACCTTGTTAATATATTGACCAGGCCATATCTGAGAAGATAAGAGAAATAGTAACTCCAAATGCAGTACCAAGCCCATAGAGCAGGGCAGAAAACAAAGCTCCTCTTGCAGTAAAATTGCAAGTGTCATCAAAACCAGTGTGAGAGCACATCATATTGTAGATGCATGGGTCTACAGGGAAGAAGTGTGGGTTTCAGAGCATGGAGGCTAGTAGCATTAGCCACAATTCCTGCTGTTTTTTGTCTCTTCCAGAGACATGAGTTGCTCCTCTGGCTGGACAGATGAGTTGCAAAGCCCCTTTTGCTCTGCAAATGTCTGCTGAGCTGTTGAGGCTACTTTTTAGTCCCTGAACTCTCCAAGGCAGCCATAATTGAGAAGCAAGAGCTTTCCAAGTAAAACACTTTTTTATATAAAAATAACCTAAAGTTTTGCCAATTATATAAACTCCTTAGTGACCACAACACAACTGACCTTTACTTGTAAATCTGTGTTCAATAAAAGAGGATTACAATTGTTTGTGAGCTTCAAAAAGTATGTAACATGGCTCGGGGCTAAAAAAGCCCTTAATTTATATTTGTCTAATCCCTAATAGTTGCTGACAGTCTGTGAAATAAATAGTTTTAATTATTTTCTCCTTGCTGAATCTCAGGTCCCATCATTTAATCAAAAAATAGCACATTGCTGACAACTGAGATTAAAAGGAAAGTCATACAGTAGGAAAACCAGGAAATTACATTAGCATCACACTGTGGCAAATAAGTCCTTCTTATTGCATCCCTGTCCTGAGACAGTAAAACATTTACAATTACCTTTAGGAAAAAAGGGATAAAGCCCCCCCCCCAAAAAAACAAACCAAAACTAAACTAAACCACCTTTAACATTTTTCTATTTATCCTAAGACTCATTGCTATTAAAATCATCAATGTAGTCTCTGCAGTTAAAACAGTATTTTAAAGATTCAATTCATTCAGCTATTACTAAAGAATGTACAGATCTCACACAGTGGTGTGAAATAAGTGCCATTTGGTTATTTTTTATGGAAACCACTGATGCATGAAAATTGCTGCAGAGCTAATCAATAGGTAGTGACTATATTCCAGGAGTAATGATCTGTTCAGAAGGAAAAAATGGCTGCAATTCACAAACAGTTATTGACATCATGAAGCACATCAGAGACTTGCACATTATTTAAACCTTCTTTGACAATATTTGTCTTTCATCCAAGTATAATTTTTCCTGCCTGTGATATTGTGAATATATCAAAGCTTTGTGTGAATATATTAAAGACACCAGAATAAAACCAAAAAGCTAGATTTCTGATGGATAACAGCCAGCAGTGCTGTTATATAGGCTGGAGCACTGCAGCCATGGGATTCTGAGCAAAGCTCTTTTTTTCATACAACATTGTCAGTCATAAAATGATCAAGACCTCAACCCTCACAAGCCCAGTATAGCTTCAAACTTTTAAAGTCTTCATAGTTTCTTTTTTGGCATGCCATAGTTTTACTGTTCCGAGTCCATGAGGTGATGGGAGCTGGAGGTGGTGTGCCCCAACCCTCACCGAAGTTCTCAGGAAGACAGATTAATCACTGGCTCCTAAAGTGAACAGATAAATTCCTATTGGCCTAATTCTCTAAATATAGCCCTTTCCCTTGTTTTTATTGCCACCTCTATGTAGAGCAAGGGACAAATGTAGCCCAAGGTACAAATCTGAATTCTCCTCTGTTAACACCAGGGAGAGATTAATTCACCTCTTCTTTAATTGCATAACCAAATATCCCAGATGTACAAGGCAGTGAAGTTTATTTCCTCTGGTTCTCCCAGTTTTTCTTTTAGCATTACCTGCAGCTTGAGATGTGGCTGGTTTATAATCTGAAATGATGTGTCTTTAGATTTTAATTGTAAATCAATTTTCTTACCCCAGAACAGGCATCCAGTCTTTGCTTGGGAAATGAATAGGCAACTGCATGCTTGCCATCAGACCACAGCTATTCAAACATAGTGTCCCAGGTTGGGAACTATAAGGTTAAAAAGAGTCCTCTGGGGACTGGAAGATTGTTATTCAATCCCATAATTCTGCTATCTCTTCATAAGCTCAGGGCAAGGCCAGCTCGTTCTTCTTTCCTCCCCCTCCAGCCTTGCGCCAGGCAGGAGCTGCGGTATCAGGATAAACATGTAAGGATAGGCCTTGTTTGGGGCCTCCAGAGGCTGTGCTTAGGCCTCTGGAGGATGGCAGTGGCATGGTCGGGGGAGGACTGGAGCACTGGGGATTGTAGATTTAGTTTTGGGTTGGGGAAAAATTCAGGGGGTTTGCTAATAGCTTTTGTATCTACCTTGTAATTTCTGTCTGTAACACTCTCTCCAAATACAATTCTGTTTTTAATCCAACTCGTTTGAGAGTTTTACTCTGTCGGTTCTTTAAACCCATGACACATAGTTACCAGCAGCATCTGATGGAAGGGATTTTCAGAAGAATAAATACCCAGCTGCAACTAGAAATAACTGGGTTTAGGTTCTGCAGAAGAAAGCAGCAGTATATTATAATCACTAATGTAATAACATGCAGAAAAGGAGTTTGGTTCTTGAAAAATCAAGCAGATTCCTCTTCTAGTCTAAATTAGTATTATGAAGAAGTTACAGACAGCTGTAGATGACCACAGCAGGAAAAAAACTCACATAACTACCAAAAAAAAAAAAATAAAGAGAAAATAGCACTGAGGTGCACATTATTACAGAAAATGTTTCCCTAAACAAAACAGCTTAAACAGCCAAGTATGCTCTTTAACACCTTCTCTGAAAATGTAAACTCATTTGAAAAAATCTCAGGGTTTTTCCTTCTTTTTAAGCAAGCATGAGAAATTACAAGATGAGACTCCATGTTTTCTCAGTGTACATCTCATTTGCAAGTAGTAGGGATTAGCTCATACTCATAGTTTTCTGTCATTCAGAAAAGGAAATAAAATCTAGACAATCCTGTATGTTAAATGCTGCTAGATGAAACAAGTACAAATACACTTCAAAACTATCATATAATCATTAATGTTGAAAGAGATCTCTAAGATCACCAACTCCAAACATCAACCCAACACCACTATGCCCAATTCTAAAGTGTGAAGGAGGCTCAGCAAAATGGACCTGAGAATGTAGCCAAAATATATTGACATGATTTAAAAATAAATATAAAAACGTTTGTGGGGTGATGTGCTGGTTTGAGGTTAATTGGAATATTTTAATGAAAAAAATAAGATTATAGGTTGTGAAAAGAAAACACTGGTGATGTCTACTTCACTCATAGGCTTGCTGAGATGTATAAAAACAAGGACACAAACATAGATAAGACAGAGAATCTCTCTCTCTGGGAGCTGGTGTGTCTTCTGGCTTTCTGCTGTGTAATCCAACTAATGACTCTGCTTCTAACCCCCCTTGCCCATTCTCCAAACTCACCTTGCACATAAGGCAGACCTTGGGGTAAGGTCAAGGAGTGGAAAGAAGGTAGAAGGGTGGTTGGGAGGCCCTCCTGGGGACTCTGATTTCTGGGAGGGGTGTTGTGTTTCTGTATTACCTTCAACTTGTATATTTCAGTAAATATTCATGTATATGGTGTATATATCTGCTTGTATATTGTTCTAAGCTGTAAATATAGCTTCAGTCCTTAACTTCCAGCTGGCTGAATCTAGTCTGAGTGATTTTCATAGAGTGAGGGGGTAGATAACTCCCAAACCATCACAGGTGAGGAGCAGGAAAGATGCTGCTATCTCAAGGCTCATTCAGCTGAGTGCACTGCTCGGCTGGCTCCAAATTTTCCAGTTTAATTTAGAGAAAAGGTTACAAACATCTATCATGCTCCACAGGTTGTCAGAAAAGCCAGCCCTATGTATTTTATCATTAAGAAACTCCACTGAGAGGTATTTTAAATGTCTGTAATGGAGCTTAGCTGACTACTTGCTAGTTGCACTATAGCTCTGCCCTTTCTTCCAACTCAAAAGTACATTAAACAGAAGATAATGGCAGGTGTTCTCATCCATAATATACAATGGCAGTAACAAACAGTAGACCAAATGAAAAGGACTTTGAACTATTCCAAAATGACCAATACTTGGCATTTAGTAAGAGCTATTCATCTATATTGTCCAAAAACTCTTAGGTATTGCAGATGATTGAAGAGTGAAAGACTAGTGAAAAAGAATAATACATGTGGTGTCTTCCAACCTGGTTGATTCTGTGAGTCTGTGATTCAACTTTCAAAGATAGAACAGGCTACCCTGTTGTTTAGTATAGGAATAAAAAGGAAATTATGAGGGTTTTACTAATATAATTTTGTATATGAAAAAGTCGTATATTTGCAGGTAAGTGATATTTTAACATGAAAATTATCTCCACAGATTTTAGCAAAGGGACTCCAAAATATCACAGTATCACAGTATCACAAAGGTTGGAAGAGACCTCAAAGATCATCAAGTCCAACCCATTACCACAGACCTCAAGAATAGACCATGGCACCAAGTGCCACGTCCAAACGCGCCTTGAACACCTCCAGGGACGATGACTCCACCACCTCCCTGGGCAGCCCATTCCAGTAGCCAATGACTCTCTCAGTGAAGAACTTTCTCCTCACCTCTAGCCTAAACTTCCCCTGGCATAGCTTGAGACTGTGTCC
The DNA here is from genome assembly GCA_013396675.1 of Eubucco bourcierii. NCBI lineage: Eukaryota > Metazoa > Chordata > Aves > Piciformes > Ramphastidae > Eubucco > Eubucco bourcierii. Next base: position 492,546 of record VWZE01022783.1, on the reverse strand, counting down.
TCTCGTTCTAGTGCTGGTTGCCTGAGAGAAGGAGGTAACCTCCCCCTGGCTACAACCACCCTTCAGGTGAAAGGCACATGAGTCTCCTGCATTTTAGACACACCTGTTTTTCTATAGTAAAGGCATTAACTGGGTACTCAATGCATTCAAAATAAAAATGAAAGATTGGGAAACCTTCCACTTTTTGCCCCTTGTTCTGTACTTCCCCACACACACTTCCCAGCTCCACTTTGTGGAAGCCTTTCCAGAGTCTGATTCCAATTACTAGAAACAAGTTTCCTGCTTCTTTTTTTCCTTTCTCATTTCTCAAAGTAAATACATCTCCAGTCTGTTTGCTTTGATTTGTTCTTGTTGTGACAAAGCTGTTTCTTTAAAAACAACATCACTCCTGTTTATTATGATTAAAGGATATGTCTTGATGCCACGAGACTTGACAATAAAGAGCGGGGAAAAAGTGTTGCCTAGTGCTTCTACAGAGCTGTCTTTACGGTAATAGTGACAGCACTGGTGCCAACCATCCGTGAGCAAGATAGTACCTGCTCTCATCTGTGAAGCCTAAAGATGCTAATGCTGTGTATGCTTGTGGGCCAGACTGTGAATCACAAGTGCTGCTTCTGTGCACTGGGGGTGCTTATAATCCCCTTGGCTCCTCTGGGTAAACTGCTGTGTAGTGACCTGGAGATGACAAATCCAGGTACCTCAGCACAAACAGATTTTATATTTTATCACTTTTTCAAAAGGCTGAAAATAGATGACTCACCACCAATCTGCCTTTGACCCAGTGTTGTACAGAGTGGGTTGAAACTCTCATAAGAGAAATTATGCAGCCAAGATACTGGCTGATGGATATATTTTGCAGTGAAAACAGTGTTTCTCATTAAATAGGCTTGCCTCAACATGAGGGGAAAACCCCCACCACACTACCAAAAGTGAGCTTGAGGAGGCAGCACAATCAAAGGTTCTCATCCTTCTAAGGGATTTTAACCACCCTGACATCTGTTGGAAAAGTAGCACGGTTGGTTGCAGGCAATCCAGGAGGCTCCTAGAGTATCTAGATGTTAACTTCCTAAGACAAGAAATTAGCAGTCCTACATGAGAGGAAGCGTTGTTAGACCTGTTGGTCACAAATGCAAGTGAAACCACCAAGGATGTCAAAGTTGAAGTCAGCCTGGGATGCAGCAGCTATGCCCTACTGCAGTTCATTGCCATAAGGTAGATGAAGCCAATGAAAGCCACAGTTAGGACTCTAAATTTTAAGAAAGCAAACTTTTGGCTTTTCAAGGAGTTAATAAATGGAACCTCGTGGGAAGCAGCCTTCAGGGACAAGGGAGCAGAGCAAAGTGGTAGATCTTTAAGGATGCTCTTTATAGAGCACAAAAGATTGCAGTCCCCACATGTAAGAAGTCAGAGAAGGAGGGCAGGAGACCACCATGGTTGAACAATGACCTGATGGTCAAACTAAAAGGCAAGATGGGGCTACACAGGAAATGGAAAAAGGGACTGGTGTCCTGCAAAGAGTTTAGGGCTGTTACTTGGGTGTGTAGGGATGAGATCAGGAAGGCCAAGGCACAGCTGGAACTGAACTTGGCAGGGAATGCTAAGAAAAACCAGAAAGGCTTTTACAGGTACACATTAACCAGAAATGGAAGATCAAAGAAAGCATTCCCCCCATCCCCTCACCAACACTCCCACACACACCCCCATGAGGAAAAGCGGGGAACTAGTGTCAGCAGATGGGGAGAAGGCAGAGATTTTCAACAAATTTTTGCCTCCATCTTCACTGGCAATCCCTCTCCTCGTGGCTCTCATGTGGTTGGCTTACAAGTTGGAGACCAGAGTGACAAAGTCCCTCCCACTGTAAGTGAAGATAGGGTGTGTGATCAATTGAGGAACCTGAAGATCCACAAGTCCATGGAACCTGGTGAAATACATCCTAGAGTCCTGATGGTCAGGACCTGTCAGTGACACAGTTGCCAAACCATACTCCATGATATTTGAAAAGTCCTGGCAGTCAGGCGAAGTCCCTGGGGATTGGAAGAAAGGAAATATTATACTCATCTTTTTAAAGGGTAGAAAGGAGGACCCTGGAAACCACCGACTTGTCAGCCTCACCTCTGTGCCTGGGAAGATCATAAAACAGATTGTCCTAGATGCCATGCTGAGGCACATGGAGGACAGGAAGGTGATTCATGACAATCAGTGTTTTACTAGAGGCAGGTCCTGCCTGACTAAACAAGGCTTTCTATGATAAATTGGTTAAGTCATTAGATAAAGGACACCCTATGGATGTGATCTATATGGAATTCTGCAAGGCATTTGGCACGGTCCCCCACAACATCCTGCTCACCAAGTTGGAGAGATGTGGATTTGATGGGTGGACTGCTCAGCGGATAAGGAATTGGCTGGATGGTCGCATCCAGAGGTTGCTCAATGGCTCGAAGTCCAGGTGGAGAGCAGTGACAAGTGGTGCCCCTCAGAGGTCTGTGCTGGGACCTGTGCTATTTAGTATTTTTATCAATGACCTAGACAATGAGATTGAGGACATCAGCAGCAAGTTTGCAGATGACACCAAACTGTGTGGTGGTGTCAATGGGAGGTCCATGGATGGGAGGACCAAATGGATGGGAGGTCATCCAGAGGGACCAGGACAGGTTGGAGAGGTGGGCCCAGATGAACCGCATAAAATTCAGCAAGAGCAAGCGCAGAGACAGAACAGTCCTTACTATCAGTACAGGCTGGGGGATGAGGTGTTAAGAGAGCTGCCCTGTGGAAAGGGACTTGGGGGGTGCTGGTGGACAAGAAACTGGATGTGCGCAGACACTGCGCACTTGCAGCTCAGAAGGGAAATCACATCTTGGGCTGCATCAAAAGATGTATGGGGAGCAGATCCAGAGAGGTGATTCTGCAACTTCACTCTGCTCTGGTGAGACCTCACCCAGACTACTGCATCCAGTTCTGGAGCCCTCATTATAGGAAGGACATGAACCTGATGGAGCAGGTCCAAAGGAGAGCAACGAAAATGATCAGAGGGTTGGAGCACCTCTGCTACAAAGACAGACTGAGGGAGTTGGGGTTGTTCAGCCTGGAGAAGAGGAGGCTCCAGAAGGACCTAATAGCAGTCTTCCAGTACCTGAAGGGGGCCTACAGGAAGGATGGAGAGAAGCTGTTTACAAAGGCCTGCAGTGACAGGAGGAGGGGCAATGGGTTCAAGCTTGAGAAGAGTAGATTTAGATTGGTTGTTGGGAACAAATCCTTTACTATGAGGGAGCTCTGGAATGGGTTGCCCAGGGAGGTAGTTGAGGCTACTTCCTTGGAGACATTCAAGGTGAGGCTTGATGGGGCCCTGGGTGACCTGATCTAGTGGGGATGTCCCTGCTGACTGCAGGGGAATCAGACTAGATGATCTCTAGGGTTCCCTTCTGGCCCAGACCATTCTATGATTCTATGATATAACAGTATTAACAGGACAATTATATTTAGGGAAGAAAAAAAAAAAAAAGGTTGTGCAACACACTCTTGTTTCCAGCCCTCCGTATCCGCTTGTTCAATGGATTTCAAGCAACATCAGCCGAATCTAGTATTATAAACATCTGAAGTGCTTACTACTTCTAGAGACCTGCAGGTCTTCTAAAGAGATTAGGGTTCAGTGCATCTTTGCCAGCCTTAATCCACTTCGCCAGAAAATAGGCATATAAAACAGGACACGTGCCACAAACCTAAACCAGGCAAGAAACATAAAAGGTCAGTCAAGGAGAATCTCTAAGGAGCAGGATCAGACAAGTAAAATGCTTTACATAAGGGTATTACTCCACATAGTGGATGCAAAGCCCAATCAAATAATCCTTGCTACAAGAATATATAATAAGATTGGGACCTGGATGGTTTTAGACTTAGGTATCATTTACTTGTTCAACAGCTTCTAACCAGCTATGCTTGTGCAAAGCCAGTGATGAATATCAAAACTTGGTGATGATGGAAGTCATCATTTTATATGCAAAGGAAAATGGAGACCAAAGATCATTATTACTGATCATGATGTATGAGAGTAGTGGACAACAGAACTTCCCTCTGAGAAATGGCCAAGCTTCATTCACAGTAATAAAAATAACCTTTGTAGATGGAAAATGTAAAATCTCAATAGAGAAAGCAAGCACACTGCCCCATTTCAACATTCATTTTTAGAAGAGAGCCACCTGTCAAAATACAGTCAGTGTGCAGTTTAATTTGCAGTATCATAGAATCATAGAACCATAGAATGGTAAGGTTGGAAGGGACCTCAGGGATCATCTAGTTCCAACCCCCTGCCATAGGCAGGGACACCTCCTACTAGTACAGGTTACTCAAGGCCTCATCCAGTACTGTGACCTCCATAAACAATGGGGCAGCTTTTCTTTCACTACTTTTTAAAACATCTTAGGATAGTAAGTGACAAGTGGCAGACACTGGGGAAGACAGCATTTTGCATGTCAAGAGCTTGACAGGCAAAAATATTGACTAAGTCAATCAATACCACTTTTTCTGAGACACATTCAGCCACAGCATACTGTGGCCTGCTGCAGGGATGCACGGCAGCTGGAGAGTCATTGCACAGCACCACTTGCAGCAAAGCTGTGGGAATATAGGGCTGTCAGGCACAGGGCAATTCTGGCCCCTGCCATTCACTCAAAAAGTAGCATACATACTAAATGGGATAAACTATTAATAAGATGGTAAGTCAAGCTTTTAAGTTGATGGTGGTTAGCTCCAAGACTTTTATGAGCAATGACAAGACTTTGGGAGCAACTCACTTTTTTCAGACTGTGCCTGAGCCAAGCAAGACAAGCAGCAACACCTCCTGCCTATTCCAATGATAGAAAAGTAGGTCAGTATCACAAGGCCAAATAAATATCACTATAAATTCTATCCCTGATAAGCTGTCCAAGTTTATTCTTGTTTTATTTCATGTTGCTCAGGTTTCATTCAAATCCTCTTCTGCACACTTTCTGTATGGTTTCACCAAGGGCAGATCTTGCCTGACAAATTTAGTGGCTTTTTATGATAAAGTCACAGCAACAGCGGACAAGGGAAGGGCAGCTGATGTCATCTACCTAGACCTGAGTAAGGCATTTGACTCTGTCCCACATGACATCCTGGTCACCAAACTGGAAAAACATGGACCTGATGGGTGGAGCACTGCTGGATAAGGAATTGGCTGGATGGTTGCACAGAGAGAGAGTGGTGATCAAGGGCACAATGTCCACCTGGAAACCAGGGACAAGTGGTGTCCCTCAGGGGTCAGTGCTGGCACCAGTGCTGTTTAACATCTTTGTCAGTGACATGGACAGAGGAATGGAGTGCACCCTCAGCAAGTCTGCAGATGACACCAAGCTGTGTGGCACAGTCGACTTGCTAGAGGGCAGGGATGCCATCCAGAGGGACCTGGACAGGCTGGAGAGGNAACATGAGCCTGCAGTGTGTACATGCAGCCCAGACAGTAACCGAGTCCTGGGCTCCATTAAGAGCAGCGTGGCCAGCAGGGCAAGGGAGGGGATTCTGCCCCTTTACTCTGCTCTCATCAGACCCCATCTGGAGTCCTGTGTGCAGTTCTGGAGCCCTCAGCACAGGAAGGACATGGAAGTGTTGGAGTGGGTCCAGAGGAGGGCCACAAAGATGATCAGAGGGCTGGAGCAGCTCTGCTATGAGGACAGGTTGAGAGAGTTGGGGCTCTTCAGCCTGGAGAAGAGAAGACTTGGAGGGGACCTTATAGTAGCCTTCCAGTATCTGAAGAGGGCTACAGGAAGGCTGGGGAGAGACTATTTACAAGGTCTTGCAACGACAGGACAAGAGGTAATGGGTTTGAGCTGGAAGAGGGGAGATTTAGACTGGATTTAGACTGGATGTTAGGAGGAAGTTATTTCTAGTGAGGGTGGTGAGGCACTGCAACAGGTTGCCCAGGGAGGTTGTGGCTGCTCCCTCCATGGAGGAGTTCAAGGCCGTGTTGGACGAGGCCTTGAGTGACCTGTACTAGTGGGAGGTGTCCCTGCCTATGGTAGGAGGTTGGAACTAGATGATCCTTGAGGTTGAGGTCCCTTCCAACCTTACCATTCTATGATTCTATGATTCTGTTCCCCACAGAGTGCCTGGTCTGTGGCAATACAACCCCTGTGCTTACTTCCCCTTTCCAGATCTGAGATAGTACCAACCAAATGTAGTCATGTGCCCTGAAGCGACACACAGACCTAATTTAAGAGAATGTTTAAATAACATATAGAAACTACTGGATCTGGACACATTGTATTAATGACTGGTATATGTACCACATCTAGAGACAGGTTCCTTCTAGGAAAATGAAGGCTTGAGTCACTGCACCAAATTCTCTTTTTCCATGTTTACCTACTGAAATCAACCAAATCTACCAAATCCCAGGTATTTATCTCAGAGCATAGTGACAACAGAACAGATTAACTATGTCTTGTATTATTAGTCTGGAGAAGAGGAGGCTCAGGGGAGACCTTATTGATGTATACAACTACCTGAAGGGTGGTTGTAGCCAGGAGGTTACTTTCTTCTCTCAGGCAACCAGCACCAGAACAAGAGGACACAGTCTCAAGCTGTGCCAGGGGAAGTTTAGGCTCGAAGTGAGGAGAAAGTTCTTCACTGAGAGAGTCATTGGCTACTGGAATGGACTGCCCAGGGAGGTGGTGGAGTCACCATCCCTGGAGGTGTTCAAGGTGGGTTTGGACATGGCACTTGGTGCCATGGTCTAGTCTTGAGGTCTGTGGTATTGGGTTGGGCTTGATGATCTTTGAGGTCTCTTCCAACCTTGGTGATACTGTGATGCTGTGATTTCAGTACCCTTTCTAAAATGCAAACATGAATGTTTGGGGCTGGCAAACCTGACTCTTGTAGTGACTACTAAATCCAGTTATTCTAGTGACTTCTGATTGAAACTTTCCAAAATTCACAAATTGGGTGCTAGATGATCCTGTTATTTTAAAGAATGCATTTGCTGTTTCCACTTCTCCCTTAACTATTGGGTGGTACTTGTTTTCTGCAGCTCTCTATTGTTACGTACATTATACTGTTCTAAATACATTCAGGGAGTACACACATAAACCCATGGCAATATCGATGGGATACACAGTGGAGCCACACGATGGATTGCAAACATCTATGAGAAATACATTTCATAAGTAACTGAGATTTCCTCACCTGTGGCTGCCCACAAACAGACTTCCCACTTATATGGGAAATAGTCTGACTCCAAATACCTTAGATGTCTTTAGCAGCATCACTGGCTTTTAAAATAACATTAATTTACTGTCTTGTACCTTGCCATGGGACTCCTCTTAACTAACTTTATACCTTTATGCAGTAAAGATGTCTACAGCTGAGCTAGTCACCAGAGGAATTCATTAGTCACAAGGATAAACTGGTACTATTGATGTTTATCTTAGAATAAGACAGGTCCAGTGTCATCAGTGACCATGAAGATATCACTGGATGAGCAACTCTGATGTGGGCATTCACACTGCAGACATTTGTGAACTAGGAGACCTGTCAGAGGTGGTTTCCTGAAACAGATGTTTCAGATCAGAGATAGAAAAGGGAATGTTTTCAGCTCCTTGGAAGAACTTGCCGTTTTCTTTTAATCTTTGAAAACTCAGGAGAACCATTAAAAATTGTGTTCATATTGTTCATGGAAGAGTTCCCTTAATTCAGATTGAAACATTTCAGTTTACTTGGATTACTGGTAAATTAAGGACTTTCAGAGAGGGGGTAAGGAGTGCCTGTAAATCTCCAAAATCTAAAATTACTCTTTCTGTAGTGAGCGGTGGGGCTCTGCAATATAAATTTCATCAGCATTGTTTTGTTACAGAAGCTTTACTCATTTAAGTAGGTCATCCCCAGAGAAATATGAATTGATCTATAATGCACACCACACCTGGTGGCAAAACTGCCCATATATACATATATTATATTCATTTAAACTGACAGGAACCAGTACCAAGTCCCTGGCATGTATCTGGTCCACAGTAAATTATCTTCCTCTTCTGTGTTCCCATCATCTTCAACAAGCCTGAGTAGGAACAGGTAACCATACAAAGGTATTAACCAAATAAATAGGGAAGTATTGCTGAGAAATGTTAGCAAAGACTAAGATGACTGATGGGAAATAATCTTTCCTAACTCTGTGGGTTCTGAATATGAAAGTAGTTTCAGATTACAGGATGATAGGTGCTGATTTGCTAACACTGATTAGGCTTATGTATTGTCACAATTTCTTAACTGTTTACTTACTCTCTCTGCATTACAGCAACACAAAAACTATTTCCCCCCCACACTCTTTTGTATACAGATTCAGTTATTTTCAGATAGAATGAAAGAATCTACCTGAGATGTCAAGTTAAATCAACAATCTGCCAGACAGGAGTTAGGAATAAATCCTTTCTTACACAGTACAAATACCTGTGTTCATTATACTTCTGAACTGACAGCAATATGACACCATGTTTTGATCACTTGCCAGTCAAAAAAAATTGCTCCAAAATAAGTCCACAGAGGGCAAGCATAGCTTTTTACATACTGCATAGCACAGGTTTAACTCATTTCCAGGCTAAAAAGTGTCAGTCTTGCAGGTAGTATTAGAGACAAAGACAGTTTTCATGTCCTGCAAACTCTTACAAAAGATAGAAGACAGCCTTCTCATTTCACACTGTCAAGGGGAAAAAAAAAAGAAAAAAAAAGGAAGGAAAAAAAAAAAAAAAAGAAAGAGTCGTGCTTTTCTTGTTAATCAAACATCTAAAACTGCAGAACATGGTAGAGGATGGCTGGCTGACTGTACATACTGCTTGATTTTTCACTTGCTCCATGGCTATGTTTTGGCCTGTTCCAACTAGATACTCCACAAAGAAGCCTGAGTGTGGTTTGGGAATAGATCATGCCAGCAGCTACTCCAAATAAGAGTTACAAACAAGAACTTCAACTGCCTTGGTTTCCTCTGGTGCACCCCAACACAATCCCATATTTTGCACTGTCCCACACAGCATTCTTACCCCTTTGTGTACCATATATTGAGTCACACAGAACAAATTCTTCACTTTCCTGCTATCAAAACATTCTCCAACAGCACTCAATATGTCTCTTAAAATAAACATTTCAACTACCTAGACCTGAGAAAGCATGCATAAAAATAATTACATCTTAGGACACATGGGAACAGGTTCAGTGGAGACTGTGGTCCAGTGCTGTTTGGATGTGCACAGAGAATCAGCATATTTTAGAGGCATTTGATCCTAATTAGGACAAACACAGCAGACTCTCTGCTCTGAAGTAATTTTAGCCAGTAGTCAGAACAAATAAAACAGCCAAGCTGCATCCATATATCCCGTAACATGTAAGACCTGGACACTTATTCAAAGCCAGAGATTCACATAGGAGATGAAATATGTGGGAGCCCAAAGGTAGGTTGCTCATTAGCCTTCTCAAGACTAGTCCCTCCATTTTTCCTCATATAATCATTCTATGGTTGTAAAAGTAAATATTTATTAGATGGTAAAAAACCCAAACCCCTATGGTTCTGAAGCTTAAATCTATGTACCAATGTGTACAGAAATGTGACTTTTCAAAAGACCAGAGTTACTGAAATAAAGCAGACTGTTTCCTTCTCCCTGATTTTGATCAGAATTTTCCTTTTCATCTGAATAGCCTTTTGTAAAAATGAACTGCTAATGACATGTTACTGCAAGGAGTTTTCATTTTGGTAGAAAATTCCAGACAGGTTTTATGTGAGGACTGCACACTCAGGTGGACAATAGATGTTCATGCTGATAAATAGCTGCTTTCAGCTGTAGAATTTAATTATCTCATTCTCTACAGCTGGAATTATTGTGTGGTGATGTGTTTGTCTTCTGACACCTTGGGGGGTGGATGAAATGAATTTTCTACATTCACAGTGCCAAAGGGACAGTTTGAATAAGAAATACTGCAGTAAGACCTGCATGACTATGTCCTCTGGCATAAAGGATGAGTCCAGGTTCTTTAGACCCTGTTTTCCAGCAGCTCTTTCAGACTGGAAGCATTTCTTTAAATATGTTTTAGGAAAATAACACTCAAGCCTATTTTGAAAGATGAAAGAAGTGAACTAGTTTATATTGGTTGACTTCTAGACCACATTCCTGAAGCCTTTCCTTTCACTTTAATAGGCTGATGGGGTCACTAATCCTACTTATTTCAGTTTGTCAGTCAATAATCACTTAGGTAGCACTACGCCTTTGAAGATGACAGCTGAGACAAGATCTGATGCACAGTCTTCCTGGCACAATCCTAAATACCCATCAGAGGTGGCTTAAAGGAGCAAATACACTATATCTGATAATGACACGTTCACCAAGTTTATCATAAAGAAGGTTTTGGGGAAGTTTACAATACTGATATGCAATGCCTCTACTTCAGTGATCAAGGGCACAATGACCACCTGGAAACCAGGGACAAGTGGTGTCCCTCAGGGGTCAGTGCTGGCACCAGTGCTGTTTAACATCTTTGTCAGTGACATGGACAGAGGAATGGAGTGCACCCTCAGCAAGTTTGCAGATGACACCAAGCTGTGTGGCACAGTCGACTTGCTAGAGGGCAGGGATGGCATCCAGAGGGACCTGGACAGGCTGCAGAGGTGGGCCCAGGCCAACCTCATGACATCCAACAAGGCCAAGTGTAAGGTCCTGCACCTGGGTAGGCACAATCTTAAGCACAAATCCAGGCTGGGTGGTGAAATGTTGGAGAGCAGCCCTGAAGAAAAGGACCTGGGGGTCTGGGTTGATGAAAAGCTCAACATGAGCCTGCAGTGTGTACATGCAGCCCAGACAGCAACCGAGTCCTGGGCTGCATCAAGAGCACTGTTGGCCAGCAG
>VWZE01022783.1:450919-478035 GCA_013396675.1 Eubucco bourcierii | reverse complement strand
AAAAAAAAAAAAAATTACACAGTGCCTGTCAGAATTTCTATGTCAAACTACTTAAAACAGAAATTCTGAGACGCCTATCTCCACCGTATCATCAGCTAGAGGCCCTCAAACTACTCTCCCCTTACTCACTGCCCTCTTCCCACACATACATACCCTGTCCCCATCCAGCAAATTCGTGCCTGATCATACTCCTCCTGGTTATTATTATTTGTATTGCAGCGGGACCTACTAGTTTCTGATGAAAGCCCAGATGAGTAAGGCAGTCATTGCACCTGCACCAGTGACACACCAGGTTGTGCACAGCTAAAGAGATGAAAAAAAAGACAGGACAAGAAGAGCGGTTCCAAGTGTAACAACAGTTATGCCACGTACAGCCTTTAAAGCTAAGACAGATGGCTGAGTCTGTGCCAAACAGGTGTGACAAAAGTCACAAAAATACTGGGACTTAGCAGCAAAATACTACCTCATGAGATTCTTGTGCACCTTGCTCACCTGGATGCTGAATCTGCCTTTCTTTCAAGTGAAACTTTCTAGGAACTGCTGATTAGTTGGGTTTCACCACAGGCAGGCAGCAATATTTTTTTTCCCATAAGCAGATTAGTTCCAGGCAAATTAAGAGGTTTGCCACTTAAAATGCTCCTCCTGACCGGGTCTGAGAGTTACTTCCATAAATTCCTTTTCCATGAAACTCTTGTAATTGTTACAGTCTCTCATATAACCTTTTTTGTGCTTAGCAGAACCAAAGGTAATTCCGAGCATTACAGGCAGCTCACAGGCAAAGTACGCAGCAGCCTAAAGCAATGGGATCCTGGTGGCTGCAAAACAGCTCTGCTCCCCATCTCCTTTGCCTCTGCCAGAGCCTGGGGATGTGGCACTGCTTCCTGCCGCTGCAGATGTGGAGTCGAGGCTAGCACACCCACCCAGAAGCAGATCTCTTTCCCAGCTCTCTCCTTCCCCCTAGTTGTTGTCCTGCCTGCCTGTGACAGTTGCAGATATAGTTCCATCCTCTATGTATTCACCCTTTGTGCAGTAAATGCCCAGGCTGGGGATGTTCCTATTCTGCTGTCTTTGGGGTTTTCTGGTGGTTGCTACTACATGAAAGTTTTTTATTTTGAATGAATAGTAAATATGTCTCAGAGTTCCTTAAGCTATCTCATTCCCATTGAATATCTTATTTATAATATTCTGTAAACTTCACCACAGAAAGCTCTGGATGCCAACAATTGACCTGACTTTCTGCAGAGGTATAAAGCTACTGAAGTAATCAAATTGGTTGTGTTATCTTAATGGACTCAAAAACTTGAAGACACAATGGGAAACAGCACAGCTCAGGTACAGGAAGTAAAAGACAAGATCACCAAATCTCCATTGCTTCTCTTTATTTTTTTCTTTTTCACTCATTTTTTCCCCTGCTCTATCCTTGTTCAAGCAAATAACATATAATCATAGAATCACAGAATCAAGCAGGTTAGAAGAGACCTTAAAGATCATCCAGTCTAACCTATCATCCAGTCCTATCCAAACAACAAGGCCATGGCACTAAGCATCTCATCCAGTCTTTTCTTGAACACCTCCAGGAACTGCAACTCCACCACCTCCCTGGGCAGCCCATTCCAATGACAAATCACGCTCCATGAAGAACTTCCTCCTAACATCCAGCCTATAACTCCCCTGGCACAACTTGAGACTGTGTCCCCTCCTTCTTTTGCTGGGTGTCTGGGAGAAGAGACCAACCCCTTTCAGATAGCTGCAGACAGCAATGAGGTCACCCCTGAGCCTCCTCTCTTCCAGGTTAAACAATCCCAGTTCCCTCAGCCTCTCCTCATAGGGTTGTGCTCCAGGCCCCTTTGTCTCCCTTCTCTGGACACGTTCCAGTACCTCAACATCTCTCTTGAATTGAGGGGCTCAGAACTGGACACAGTACTCAAGCTCTGGCCTGACCAGTGCTGGGTACAGGGGCAGAATAACCTCCCTTGTCCTGCTGGTCACACCGTTCCTAAAAAAAAAGCTTTATATAACCTGACAGAGAATAAAAAAGGACAGCTCTCACACCAACCAATGACCTGAGCTGTAATATACTGGATAAAGTAGCTCCATCATCATAAAGATATCACCTGTGCCTCAGGACAAAATGGGCTATTTTAAGAATAAAGAACAATCACCGCATGAATATAAAAGTGACTTGGCATTAGTCAGGAAATTGCAGTTACATTTTAAATTCAGTAACATCCGTGCTCTGATCTGAGACACTCAAAATGTCACCTTATGCTTCATGCATATTTCACCCCTTTTAACTTGAAGGACTAGATCCTCAGCTGCTACAAGCTTCCTCTGTGCAGTCATGCAAGGCAGAGCTCTAACCACCCATGGGAAGAAGCACTCATCTGAAGCTGCCTCCAGCAGCCATCTGGCAGCCAACCCTGGCACATTGCCATCAGTGCCAGCATTCCCCCACTGGTGGAGAATGCAAGCTGGGGCAGGGGACAAGCTTCCTGAGTTCAATTAGAGTGATCTTGTCTGGCAAGTGGTTTGCAGGGAAGCAGGGATGACTTGTTCTGCTTGGATCTAGTCTGGTCTTCAGTAACCTTCATATACCAGGCAGGGGGGACGGTGAAAGCTCCCCATGACTTCCCTTTCCCACATCTTGCGTGAGTGATGTTTTGACTTACCTTGTGGCAATGAAGCATGAACTACAAGGGCCAGATCCTCAAAAGCCTTGTACTTTGCATAGATATCTATGGCAGAGAAACATGAGTGCTGGGAAGATATAAAAACCTACCCAATGAGTGAGGAATCCTTTTATATCACAGCACAGAGATCAAAATGATTTGCAAAGCAGTGAGGAAACAGACTTCAATGACACATTATAGGTACGAAAGACATAAAATTGGATACACATAGCAGGCACTTTTGGCAGAACCCTTGCAATGACTGCCTGTCCTCTTTCCATGTTTTCTGTGTGTGCTTTTTGCTTTCCAGGGATCTTACATCAATGGACTGTACAAGAGAGAGGAATAACCAGAACTGACATGGATTTTTGTTGAACAACTGTTTTGTTTGTGAGATTCCATCTTATTAGAATCACGTTGTTTAAATGCCACACTGGAAAAAACAAACAATCCCAGCAAATCCAAAACAACAAAACAATGTAGGTTACTTGATTTAATTATATCCAGTCTTGACTTCATGCATCAGGAAAAATAGGAGAACATAGGATCCTGTACCTGTATCACAATCCCATCTCTCATACATGTAGAATAGACAATGTTTTGGGTCAGAAGAGACCTTTAAAGATCATCTAGTCCACCCCCCTACTATGAGCAGGGATATTTTTCAGTAGATCTGGTTTCTCAAAGCTCCATCCAACCTGGCCTTAAACATCTTCAGTGATGCAGCATCCATAACTTCTTTGGACACCCTGTTCAGTGTCTCACTACCCTCACTTTAAATTCTCAGTCTACTCTCTTTAAAGTTTAAAACCATAAAATGTGTTCTTCCTGCACATGGAATTATCTGATTTTAAAACCTATGCATCTACATTTAGCCTCTGTATATACATTTTTTACACTGAAAGAAAGTATCATTGTATGCTAAAGAAAATAACACTGGCATATATGCATTTCTACATTGCTTTCACTTTCTGGTGGCTCTAAAACTTTCTGAAATCAAAGTGCATACAAGAGACCAACCAGCTCAAAGCAGAACACAGCATACCAGAAAACTGCGGTGGCACACCAGCATACACAAGGTACCTGTGATGTTTGGACATCTGAGGACACACAGTATTGCTCAATGCTTAACAGCACAGCAGACAGACTCTCAAGTAGAGAAATTGTACCTCCTAACTAAGTAGCCAGCTGGGTAAACCACTAGTATCTCCCAGTCCCTTGTGGTATACGCTCACAGTGGGCAGCTGGCTAGAGAGCTAGGAGATACCAGGGATCTGTCCAAATAAATACTGCCCACCAGGCTTGAGTTATGTCAGACAGCATGTGCTGTGGTACGGCAAACCTGTGTGCAGTCAGTAGCTAGGAAGAAAAGAGCAAGGACTTGGCAGAGAGAAGTCCAGTGAGGAGTGGCATGCCTGGTATTGGTAGCTTGGAAAAGTTCATGTTCATCCACTCATGTGGATGCAGCTCTCTGTGGACTACTTTTCCTACAGCCTCTTCTGGGGAACGTCCCTCCATAGCATTTTGCCAAGTTACTGCTGGTAAAACAGGACAATGTGCAACTACAGGAGGATTTAAGGCAGAAAAAGATTAACTAGCTGCTTTGAAATCTGGCGAATGGAGCAGCAATGCACAAGAACTTCTCCTTCCTTTCAAAAAAGAGTATTCCAGTACCTGAAGGGGGCCTACAGGAAGGCTGGGGAAGGATTATTTACAAGGTCCTGCAATGACAGGACAAGGGGCAATGGGTTTAAACTGGCAGAGGGGAGATCTAGACTAGATGTTAGGAGGAAGTTCTTTACAGTGAGGATGGTGAGGCACTGGAACAGGTTGCCCAGGGAGGTTGTGGCTGCTCCCTCCCTGGAGGTGTTCAAGGTCAGGTTGGATGAGGCCTTGAGTAACCTGTACTAGTGGGAGGTGCCCCTGCCTAAGGCAGGGAGTTGGAATTAGATGATCTTGGAGGTCCTTTCCAACCTTACCATTCTATGATTCTATGATTTTATTGATTCTATACTGATGAATACAGGATCAAGATAAGATGGACCATGTATTTTAGGTTCAATTATTTTTTAGCAGATATTCTTATTTTTTGTTTAAGAATTTCTGCAACATAGATTGACAAGTTTGAATTGTCAATTGTCAAATTGTCAAAAGAGAAAGGGATTGGTTTGTATTTTTGCCAAAGCAAAATAAGTAAGTATTCAGTTCTGGAATGTGTGAAGCCTTGTGGTTTGCTGATTTATTTATTTATTTGTGCTTTTTTTTTTTTTCCTTTTTTTTTTTTTTTCCCCACCAGAAGGTGATTTTACCACTCATTTCCATGGTGCTGTCTCCAGCAGCAGCCTCCTAAGCATGCTGAGGCAATGTATTTTTAAAAAGTAATGAGAAGCCAAATTTCAAACAGGGGCCTGCAGTGGCTAATGAGATGTTTAAATATGGTCTCAGCTTCTATTCACATTTGAAAACTGGATCCCTGTTTAGTACCTCCCTTGGCAGCCAGTCTTACCCTGGTTTCTTATCTGGTTGGCTTTAGCAGGTCTGTGTTCTGCAGAACTCTCCCATTTAGGTGCAGTGATATCATGTACAGTGAAGGGCATTAAGTCAGCTCAGGGTAGCCAGAGAGCAACAGGGGAAACAGAATTGCTGCTCAGTGCAGAGCACTTCCCCAACATTTTCTGTGCACAGGCTCTTGTGCTGCCCTGGGTTTTTTCTCTTTCATTAATGGTTGCTTTTGTATTATGCACTAGGTGGAGGAAGTAGGTACAGGCTGACTAAGAGAAGGGTGCAGTGACGACACATCACATCTTGCATCAGCAGAAGGACTCCGAGGACTAGATGTCTATGCTGATTGACACACAGCCACGTTTAACATGGTTGGTGCTAGCAGTGAAGTTCTCCTGATGTGGACCTCTTTCACACTGCATTTGTCTTGTGCATGTCATCCTCCCCTCACCCATCACCACGCTTCCCGATTTCCAGTATGTTAATATGCCCAGAGGGCAGAGTGTGCCAGGATCAAACTGTAGAACAACCCAATTTGCTATGTTGTCCATGAAAAGACAAGTGATGCAAAACATGGGTGACATGTTGGGGATTTTAATGAAAGGCCACACCAAATTTCAATATGTGCCTTAGGACGAAACAGTGAATTAAACCAAACACAGACTTGATGCATTAAAATGACTAAAGTTTCCTAATGATTTATGTATTAATCTCACAATGCATCATCACCATTGCTTAGTCAAGAACATTAAAAAAAAAAATAAACACAAAGCTTTTGCAGTCTCAAATTTCTTTCTCACAGGAATGTAGTATTTCAATTCAATTTCAATATTTCAATATTCAATAATTCAAATTTTGATAATGTTGATTGATTTTGCAGTTTATTTTGAAACAGCTATAGAAATATACTGCAGAATACAGGTATGTTTTTTATGGTTATCAGTTTCTTACTTTTTCCTACGTTAAACCAAAACCTGAGTCTTAAATATTATTTAATAGATTTAAATGGACTTCCTGACAGTATTATATATATTTATCTTATGAATGTGTTTGGCTGAGTCTCGTCAATTGTGGTTTTCCCTCAACACACACACAAAAGAAAAAAGAAATTAAGAAAAGGCAGAATTGGAGAAATCAGAACACATCTGTTACCACTCAAAACCAGCAACTTGCCAGTTGAAATAAAAAACACCATACACATTAGTAAAAAAAAAATTAAACCCTAAAATGTTATCTTACATGCTTCATCAGATGCTGTTACAGCTATGCTTTGTATAGTAGCTGTCCTGTTACTGACTAGCACTGTAAACTACTATACAGTCACTCATTTCATATACACGCCTGGGTATTTCAGGTCTTTCCTGAACAATTACACTCTTTCACGTACATTTATTCCATATACTTGATATGCAGCCTTTAAAAAAAAGACATTAAAAATATATACATATAACAGTCAAGGTAGCCTTAGTACACCCCAAGGTATTTGGAATAGCATACACTGGAAGCTGCAATTAAAGGTCTCAAGCAGCAGGGACTCCTAAAATTCCCTCATGAGCCTGTGGTGAACATGTTAGAAAGTAAGAGACTGATAAATGAAATTAATGAATCCGCACAAGCTGAAAGGCAAATCCTTTATGTCTTAACTGGTTACACAATCATACTACTTCAGTAGCCAGCGGCTGGTGGCACTTTCAGAGCAGTCACAGGATCATAGAATCATAGAATGGTAAGGTTGGAAGGGACCTCAAGGATCATCTAGTTCCAACCCCCTGACATAGGCAAGGACACCTCCTACTAGTATAGGTTACTCAAGGTCTCGTCCAACACGGCCTTGATCACCTTCAGGGAGGAAGCAGCCACAACCTCCCTGAGTAACCTGTTCCAGTGCCTCACCACCCTCACTGGGAAGAACTTCCTCCTAACATCCAGTCTAAATCTCACCTCTGACAGTTAAAACCCATTGCTCCTTGTCCTGTCATTCCAAGACCTTGTCAGTAGTCCCTCCCCAGCCTTCCTGTAGGCCCCCTTCAGATACTGGAAGGCTACTATCAGGTCCCCTCAAAGCCTTCTCTTCTCCAGGCTGAAGAGCCCCAACTCTCTCAGTCTGTCCTCATAGCAAAACTGCTCCAGCCCTCTGATCATCTTTGTGGTTCTCCTCTGGACCCGCTCCAACACTTCCATGTCCTTCCTGTGCTGAGGGTTCCAGAACTGCACACAGTACTCCAGATGTGGTCTGACAAGAGCAGAGTAAAGTGGCAGAATCCCCTCCCTTGCCCTGCTGGCCACGCTGCTCTTGATGCAGCCCAGGACTCGGTTGCCATCTGGGTCACATGCGCACTCTGCAGGCTCATGTTGAGCTTTTCATCAACCCAGACTCCAAGGTCCTTTACCTCAGGGTTGCTCTCCAGCCACTCACCACCCAACCTGTATTTGTGCTTGGGATTATGCCTACCCAGTTTGCCCTTCTCCTCTGACCCACAGAAAAAGGTTGATCATTGTCTCAGAGTTTCCCCCACGCCCTGCAGTGAGCCACTTATTGCCATGAACTGCTTACACACAAGCTTCCTCTGACATCATTCAACACTGGTAAAATAGCATTTTTCTCTTAAAAACAGAAGTATAAGAGTAGAAGTTCAGAGTTGGGAGATGTTTTCTCTAAAAGGTAAAACACTGGTGATGATCACAGTAGCTATATTCTCTATATATCACTGATTCCTGCCTTGTGCTTAATCTGCAGTTCAGTAGGAGTCACTAGCTGGAAACTAGGGCTAGGTTGTGTTTCGGGATTTTTTTAAAACCATGCTTTCCAACTTTCAGCACTTCACTGTATAAATACCAAGCATTCAGTGACTAGCCTGTTGTTACAGCTTGGAGGAAATGCAGAGAGAACAAACTTTAACCTTCTTTGGAGGACTACATTTAGGGAAGGAACTTGGAATGTCTTTATAATAAAAGTACTTCTGAAAGTCAAAATAAATAAGGGCTTGCCATTCTGGGCATTACTGTCATCTAGATGGAATCAATGCAAAACTTCTGACTTGGTTGACCCCTCCTTCTAATGGCAGGAGGTGAGATGTTAAGAGCTTCTCACTCTATGGATTGCCTTGAAGCATGCAGCTCCATTGCTGTGTTCCCAGCACAGTTCTGAAATGTGTGAAATAAGGATGCAAAGCTGGGTTCATCAGAATCAGTATCCTTGAAAAAAATCTGCTTTTTATGTTTGTGTACAATTGGTGTTAATTGCAAATGTTTTTGATGATTTTAAATATTGACGGCAAGTTCAAGTTGTAATTACTGCAATTCCATTTTCCCAGAAAATATATCTCTATATAAAGAATTATATAAATTGCCTCTTCTGAAGCATAATTTTTCTAGAGCTGGTTCATATGATGCCATGTTAAGCACTTGCTAATATCTGAAGTGGTATTTGAGCATAATGGTATCCCTTTCTTCAATTAAAAATCTCCATAAAACAAATGAATGAGTAAATAAATAGAAGTGAGTAAGGTTTTTTTGCATTGCTGCTGCCAAGAAAGAGATCAAGGCTCCAAGAATTACATTCTGTGCCTTGTGACCCTTTTGATTGATGGGCAAACAGCATGGTCTCATGCTTTTCATATTATCTCTTGAATAGTCTGGATCTCTGGTTATTGAAAACTGTCACACATCTTCTAAGATTACCTCTTGGGTTATAACAAGAAGAGAATTTGAGCTCTCTCCTTGTGCCTGGTGCCTAACTCTCTTTTAATAGAGCTTTTAAGTTGAAGGTGTCTTCCTATGGTTTCTTCCCTTCCACCAGAATGTCCATAGGACCATAAAGTGGCCCACTAATAACTTAGATAATCCCTAATCTTATGTCTGTTTTGATAAAAATATCTTAAGTCTATTTTTGCAAATCAGCTGCAGATTCTGGGCTTTTCATTCTGGGACTGAAAGGGATATGTGGGGTCTGCCTATGCATAATGAAGTGCTGCCACTTCAAATCCAGTACAGTGCATGAAGTGTGATTAGCACATTTCCAGAAGGCTACAGGAAATGTGTTGTTATATATGTGAAGATAATACAAAATATTATTTTGTGGTGGGCTGAACCCACTGCACTGCCTTGCAGCTGAGTAGGCTCCAAATGTTCTGCAAGTGAGAATGTTCACCACACTGAAGGACTTGCATATCTTACCAAGGGAAACATGGCTTGGATAGGCATGCAAGACTGCAAAACCCTTGTTCCTCCAAGATATCAATAAATACTGCATAGAAAATCCTATGTCATCATTCTCTGTCCACAGAAGCCACACGGTAGACTATCAAGTCTGGCACAATAAAATAACTTTGAATATCAGTTGTTGTTTGTTGAAACTATTTAACAACTTCCGAGAACATGAATATCACAGCTTCAAAGTGAGAGGTTAAAGTGACTAACTCTCAGCACATGAATTGAGACAAGGAACAAACTCATAAAGACGACTATTTGTCAAAAACAGTCATGAAGAGACTTCCTTTCTGCTTGTCATGGTAGGCCTAAGCAGACCAAAATAGGCTCATACATGTCCTGGCTTGCCCAGGAATGTTTTTCTGCTCTCCCTCTCTCTGTTTTGGGGAAGAAGCAACCGCAGGAAAGAGGACAAAGAACCTGGAGCCACTAAGTCTGGGGACCCTGGCCCTTTGCAGCCTGCGGTAAACAAGGTACACAGGCTCGGCTTGTGCATGTCTTACGTAAGGCCTGTGTTCTGCCCTAAAAAGGGTAAAGTAAGCCTATGGCTTCACCTAATAAGTTCAAGCTTGGCAAAGTGCCTTTCTGATTGGTTATTCTGTGTCCAAAGGCCCATTAGTCTCAGGTTGTATGGATAAAAGGAGATGAGCAGGAGGCACAACATGTGCTTTGCCATTGTATCCATGTGCTCTGATTATATTTGAGCTGCTTTATATCCTGAACTGCCTGGAAACCGTGTTCCAAGAGCTTACCAGGAACAGCCTCTAAATGCCTCCACGCAATCTGCCTGCATAGCCAGTGTGACACAGCACGCTTAGACTGCACATGGCAAGACATCCTGCCTGCACCTGAAAAGTCTCCTGCCAAGACAGGAAGTCCTGAAGATACACAGATCATCCAGAGGAGATCAAGACCAGGTCAGAGATTGTCTGCCTCCTTTCCCCAGCACCCTGGGAAGAACCAGAAGTCTCAACAGATGACAAGAATTCCCTGAAAGCATTTTGGTACTGTTTGAAGCTGTAGCTAGCCCCGCAAGTCAGGAGATAATGTTTTGTGAGTAAATCCTTAAAGCCTCTTGTAATTCACTATCGCCTTCTGCCATAAGCAGAAAGGAGCTTCTCGAGTCCATCTAGTGAGCAAGCAGTGTATTGACTGCAAGCGATACGCTAACCGCAAAGCCTTCTCTTCCAGTTCAATTGAGTTCAATTAATGTTATATATTATTACTAGTTATTTCTAGATCCTGTTATTACCTGTATATAAAGTCTCCATAACTGATGCAAAGAACTGGTTATTATTAAAATTAGTGATTGGGGTGGTGTGAGTTCTGAATATTGAACATTAATAAACAATACTAATTTTTGAAAATATCATCTCGCATTAATTACTCCCCCACTACATTAACTGGCACGGTGAGCAGGGTGTGCACAATGATGGATACACTGCATAATTTGGGATATAAAATAACAGGTTTGGATCTGGAATGGGCAGCTAAAAATTGCCGGCAGCCCAAAATTTTCTTTGAAAAGCTCGCAGCAAACCTTCAGGAAGATCACGCTTTAATCCTGGCTACCTGCTTAGTGCAAACACTAAGGGAGTTAAAAAATGTGGATAAAAAAATCCTGAGTCTAGAAAGAGAACTTAAAAACCTAGGACAAAATCAGAGGCTTTTTGATTTAGTTTCACTGCGTATTTTACAAGATGCAAAAGCAGCCTGCTTTCCTCCACCATCTTCCCAAAGGGACAGCGGTGGGGAGGGCTCTGTGTGTGTGTGTGTGTGTGTGTGTATAGGTATTTGCTCATGCATTAGCAAAAACAATAGAATCAGCTCTGCCTTCAGCAGGGAAAACCATTAGCGTCCTATTCAGTTGAAAACAGTTTCAATTCAGCTAGAAGCCAGGGCAAAAACAGCTTCAATTCACCTAGCCTCGAAAGAGCAAAAAAGCCTAAACACTTTCCTGCCTGTAGCCGCAGCTGACACCGCCTCCTCCAAGCCGCCCTTTGTAAAAAAGCCGTGCTGCAAAGCTCAAAGCAACCAGGAGGGAAAACGCATCGGCTTTCCGAAGCTAAGAGACGTCCACACTGCGAGCCTTCACTTGCGCAGTGCAACCTCCCGTCCGCCGAGCCCTGCCGAGCCGCGCTAAGCCAGTGAATCGGCTAACCGCAGCCTTAAAGGCACAGAGCACGAAAAACCTCACTGCGATTCAGCGTATGAACCCAGACCGCCTGGAAGCAGCAGATCCCACAAAGCTTCACCGTGCCTCAAACCCCAGCTGCAGGCAGGTAAAAATCGTGACACATCCCAATGTAATCCAAAATGGAAATCCTGGGGAAAAGCCGCAAACTTTAAACAGCAAAAAGCTGCTAACCCAATAGCGTCAGTTGAGAGCACATGTGATAAGCAGCACAAAGAAAGCCACGAGGCAGCATTGCATGGCAAAAAGAAAGTGCGTTTCAGAGACGTGTCTCCAGTTTCTTCTTAATCCGAAAGTCAGAGTTCCCAGAGGGACAAGAAAAGGCATCGCACCAGAAGGATCCACATTTGAGATCCCAGTTGTTACAATGACCATGTCAGCAAGATTACAATCACCGTAATTGGTTTTACCCACCAAGGAAATATTATGTTCAGAAACTACTTGGTCATGGGTTACCAGAACATGAGATAAGCCAAATGCCTTCACGGTTACTGAAGATGGCAATACTGACGATATTTGAAAATCAAGTGTGCTGTTGGGAGCGAATTGTTCTTCCTGACACTGAGGAACAGCTGTCACTGTGACAGAAATCCATCTCCATCTGGGGGATGAGGAATTGAAAAGCTCCATGCATATTCTTTGTTCCAGTGTCACAAAAGCCAAACCCATCACCAGTCAAGGGAGTAGGGGGCTTAGAAAGAGTACCAGGTATTGGGCTCAGAGCAATAAAGCTCCGAACAGCTTGTTATTAAAATTAGTGACAGGGATGGCGTGAGTTCTGAATACTGAATATTAATAAACAACATTCATTTTTCAAAATATGATCTCACATTAATTACCCCTCCACTACATTACTGCTAAAAGACCTTCCTAGGTTAAAGAAAGCTGAAACGCCAGCAGGTACAGGAGAGATTAAAATGTGAACGTTTTCTGCACCCACAAAATTATATACAGTCCAGACCTGTCAGGAAAGGCTTTTGTTTGTGTGAGATAGTATTTCAACACTGTCCCTCAGCCAGTGTCAGAAAAGATGAGAGATTTAAATAGGTGTATGAAAGGGGTCTTATGAAGAGGGGAGGAACACACACAAGCCATCTTGAGCCATGAGAAAACCCTGCAAGAATCAAACAACAAACAGTGGCTCAAAGTGGACAACAGCCAGTACTGCAAAATGGTTATTTCAACGTACCATAAGAAAGTTGCAGCAATCACCTTCTCTATGGTTTAGCCTTAGAGTTGCAGCTTGGTTTTACTCTACAAATTTCCCAATACCATGTCACCCTGGAACACCACAAACAGAGATCTGTAGTGGAAAACTAAGCATTTCCTAAGAGAGAGCATGGCATGACTTGGGGGCAGAAATGTGTGAGACCTTTTTCCATTTGCAAACACACCAGAAGCAACTGAAGTCAAGTAGGTTTGACTTTCCAGGAAACAATGAGAAATTTCATGTCCAAATCTTGAAAAATCAATACAGTCACAAAGCTACCCTATCCCAGCCCTCACCAAAGAAAGAGAAATAAAACTGATTGATTCCTGTTCTCACTTCACATTCTGAACACCTCACCCCCTTCGAACCAGGAACAAAAAGATTTAATGTGAATGTGCAGTGTTTTAATTTGCACATTTCTGCAGAGCCATATTATAGCTACTATCACTGTTAAACTTCTCTGAGATGTTCCTGTGAGCCACAGTGATCCTTGGTCATTCTTGGGAGACTGAGACAATGCTGTGTACAGCTACTCTCCACCTCCCATGACAAGAACTGTAAGACAACCATAGCACCTGACACATAACAAGTACACAAGAAATGAAGCAACAAATATACAAATATACCAGACATTCCAGTGGTATTAGAACTTGTGGGGCTAAAATATTTTACAGTGATTTATTTTATTTAAATGTATACTTTTAGAGAGCTTGACTGAGCTGCATCAAAAGAGTTGTGATCAACAAGACAAGGGAGGTGATTCTCCCCCTCTACTCAGCTTCTGTGAGACCCCATCTGGTGTACTGCATCCAGTTCTATTGTCATTAGTATAAGAAGGGCATTGAACTGCTAGACTGGATCCAGAGGAAAGCCAGGAAGATAACCAGAGGGCTGGAGTACCTTTCCTGTAGGGACAGGCTGTGAGAGTTGGGCTATTCAGCCTGAAGAAAAGAAGATTCTGGGGAAATCTTATAGAAGCTTTACAGTACCTGAAAGAGTCCTACAAGAAAGCTGGGAAGGGGCTTGTTACAAAGGCTTGTTGTGATAAGACAAGAGGGAATGGATTGAAGCTTGAGATGCATAGATTTAGACTGGATATTAGAAAGAAGTTCTTTACAGTAAGGGTGGTGAGACTGAAATGGGTTTCCCAGGGAGGTCATGGATACTGCTTCCTGGAGGTGTTCAAGGCCAGTTTGGATGAGGCCTTGAGCAAGTTGTTCTAGTGGAAGGTGTTCCCACCAATGCCAGGGTGGTTGGAATTAGATGATCTTTACAGTCCCTTCCAAGTCAAACCATTCTATGAATCTGTGATGGTCATAGTTAAAGCAATGGAGAAGAATGTTAAACCTGATCTAGTTGAGGATGCTTCTGCTTACTGCAGAGGGCGTTGGACTAGATGACCTTT
The DNA here is from genome assembly GCA_013396675.1 of Eubucco bourcierii. Classification (NCBI taxonomy): domain Eukaryota; kingdom Metazoa; phylum Chordata; class Aves; order Piciformes; family Ramphastidae; genus Eubucco; species Eubucco bourcierii. The sequence continues at coordinate 463,846 of VWZE01022783.1, read as the reverse complement.
GGAAGTCCCTTCCAACCCAGACCATTCTCTGATTCTATGATTTGAATAATTTGCCATGCCCTGAAATCCAAAGCTTTTAAGACTGGTTTAGACTTAATGAGTCCTTTTGCTCACAGGGAGATTTTAAACTAACCTTTCCCTCTCAAGGGTATCAAGCTCTCTTCACATTCTCAAGTCACTTTTGCCTTGTGTGTCACTGGAGTGCAGAATATTAACTTTCAAATTATCACTGAAGCAACTTTCTCTTTTGGAAAATGGCATGTCTGTGCAATCCATTGTCCTGTGTGCCACACACAGTTGACATCTCCCATTCAATTCACTGTACAGGGAGAGGCTGAGAAGCAGAAGCAACCATACATCACACAGCTCCCAACATGTTGCAATTTTGAACTAGTTGAGAAACAATGTGTCCTACTAAATCATTAACCATTATGAATAACCTTTTGTTAAGACCATTAATTCCTTTCAGAAATGAAGGAATTTAACATTGCAACACGCAAAGCAGCTACATTTAATTTCCAGGAACAGAATAAAATCTGGCATTACCTTTGTGATAGCAGTATTACAGTCGAGAACACTGAACCCGAGAAGTATTTTGATCGGACAGAATGAAAGTGCACCAGTAAATGCAAAATTAAAGCTTTCCAAATTTGGCATCCTGTCATTAATATTTTCCTAATAGCAGTTGCAGGAATGGATAGGGATCACCTGTGGCCTGCAACACAGATAAAATACTGCAGACAGACTAAAATTCTGTCTTTGAATTGTTGAATTAGTCTGTTTATGCAATAGTGCATTAAAAAAAAACCAAAAACAAAAACAAAAAAACCCACCAAAAACTATAGAATTTGAGATCTGTGCTTTTACCAGTACACTCATTTTCCAGGTCAGCAAATGTATTTTTGCAATTAATACTCATTGGTGTAATCAGAAGGGATAATTTTGTAAAGTAGCTAATCCTTTGGCATTTTCACAGAGAGCATTTTGCAAAGAGGGATTGGAATACCCTGATGTGTGTACGCTAATTTGAATACTTACTTTATAGACAGGAAAATTTGGTAACCTACAGCAGGAAGGACATGTTTAACCAAATACAGCAGTATGTTGCAGTTGGTATTTGATCCTGTCAAGGGAACATGGTTTATCTTGCAAATTGAACAAGAATATGTAATAAATGTCATTTCAGGGAAGCTGCTTAAACAATACAACTCAAACAAAATCACATGTTCCTCAAGTAAAATGAAATCTATAATAATATGTATGTGTCTTATTGTCTAGAAGAATAATTTTTGATTAAAATTTCTGTAGCATTTTAGTAAATTTACAAATTTTACTAAAAGTAAAATTACAAATTTAGTAAATTCACAAATTTAGTAATTTGTGAAATTAGTAATTTCACAGGATTTTAGTAAGCAAGTGTCCAGAGACACAGCTTTTTATATGGAACTTCTGCACTGACTAAAGTGAATTAACAAATAAAAAGGTAATACACAAAATCTTTCCTGCTTCCTTGTAGAAATTCTCCTTTATTGTTTAAAAATCTGGAAATGAAACAACATTACTATGCTACTGCTATGCTACATCATCTTCATGTTTGTTTTTGCTTGAATCAGAGATATGATACATGCCATAAGATCTTCCAGTCAGAGAGAATTAGGAAACTGTAAGTGACAGATTGGTTTTGAAAAGGCACTGGAGGAACCAATTGGATTTTTTTTTTTTTTTTAAAAAAAAGGATTTTCATTGGAAAAAATGTTGTCATGTCATCATGATAACCATTGTCATCAAACCATTCTTAATGAAAAGAATCTGTTTTAAACAAATACCAGGCTTTAAAAAAAAAAAAAAAGTAATTTGAAACTGATGAAAATACCTTACTTCAACAGGATGACTTAGAAATTAGATGTTTGGAGGTTCAATTTGATCAAAATTTACTTGAAAGTATGAATGAATAATGTAGTCTGAAGGATAATTACAATAACTTAGAAACAACATTCTGAAATCACTGAAATCAAAGGGTTTGGTGTGAAACATACATTAGTATTTTCTAAAAATAATTTGACATTTGACAATGTTTTCAAAAATCTTAGCAATGCTAATGGGACAAAACCCACAAATTTCTGTCCTAACTTAAAACAACCCCATTTACCAACAAACAATACACACATGCAAGAAGGGAAGTTGAAGGACACCATGCGTCTAACAACAGGCGGTCTCCAGATACTTTACTAGACAGCTTTTCCCCTCAGTGCATGACACCTCCTGTTAACAGCCCTTACCAATTGCTTAACAGAGGTTGGTTGGAGCTGCCTATTCTCCCCAGCATCTTCCCAGGTTCTGGGCAGAACTCTTTACCCTATTTTACACTAGCTAAGATGTGCATGTAGCCACTGGGATTTTTGCAAGTCTTTTAATTCAATCTCTATTGTCTCTGACGTGATTCATGAACTGAGGTTATAGTGAAAAAATACAGAAATTATCTTGGGATTATACCAGTTTGGACAGTTAAAGAAAACAATAGCTCTTTCTATGGTTGGAGAGCAGAGGAGTGAGCAGAAAAAAATATGTGACTAACTGTTCCTGAATATACAGGAGACATGAAGAAGAAAAGGAGCTGTCCTGCTGTGGCTGGGGAGTTCATATATCTGTGATTCATAGCATTACAGGGCCCATTTGGCATGCAAAAAGAGAAGATGATGAAAGGAACAGTTAGTCATGGAGAAAAAGCAAGACAGAACACATAAACATGGTAACCTCTGGGAAAAGAAGCACATTCAGGTGTGACCCATAGCCTGAGAAAGGGAATAAGGCATCTTATTTTTTTGTTTTTCTAAAATGCCTTCTTAAGTAAGCAGAGTACTTGAAGAAGCATCCTTCATCCCAGCCTTGTAAGTGTACCATGAACTCCACTGTGCTGTTCAACCTTTCCCAAGAGGATGACATAATGTTCTTCGAGATTTTGCTAAAAGCAGATAGCCACATTCTCTCATGATAATATTTCCTCTCCTCACACTTTAGAAAGTATTACTTAAGGTAAGCATAAGACAAAAAAGGACATCCCAGCGATGCCGTTAAGAGTGTGCCACGTACTACCCTCAGCACGAAGTTGCTGAAACCACCACTGCTAAAATGCTTGCAGGTAGATAACGTTTCTGTTAAACTTTCACCTCCTTGAAAACAGTTGTATTCAAAGCAGGCATGAAGTAGAATGATTTGCCTTAGGGATCCCCTTGTCAACTCATGTGTTTGCTGTTGAAAATGGTCTGGATCTAAAAGACCACAAAGGTGTTTGATGTTCTTCATATATCCTTCAGCATAAAACCTGGGAGAACAGTCATTGCTTTGGTGCGTTTGCATTTTCAATAACACACATGAAACAAGCAGTCAGTTTGGAACAAGCTCTGTCCTGCCTTGATGTATCCATACTGTCTCATCCGGTGTGTGTGAAGAGATGGGCAGGAAGGGGAAGAAATGACAGTTGTAAGGGATAAATAGGACCAGAGATAGAGGCTTGAAGAGAAGAGGAAGATAAACAGAAATGAGGAAATGCACTGGTGGGCAGGAATAAGACACTCACAAAAAAAGGGGGAATAGTTATGAGATGGAGAAGGAAAAGACAACAAAGACAAAAAATGTTAAAAGATACAGGCGAGGGTGAAATGGGACACAGAAATTAAGTAGGCAGATATGAAAAGTGAGAGAACAAAGGACGAAAAATATTACTAAATTCAAAGAAAATCAAGAATAAAATAACCCTCTCAATAAAAAGGATCTGGAAAGAGAAACACGGGATGAATCAGACTAGTAAAACAGCAGAAAACAAGCCAAAGAGGAAACATGGAAGACAATAACACAAGCTGCATTTAGTATTGCTCAGGAGACAGACCTTCCAACAGTTATTCATCATGCTGCAGTTCTGTGGTTACCATGATATGGATGATGTTTAGCTTCTGAGCAGATCTCTAAGCAGCAGGTACAAGCAATGGGAAGCAGTGACCACAGCTATGACTGTCAACCCAGAGTCTCCTGAGTGGGAAAATGATCCCATATAAGAATCTGTGGTCAAGCAGAGAACTGAACCTCCATTTACTGTCTTCTTCATGTCAAGACAGTCTTCTGCCTTTCCTTTTCTACCATGTTTGATGGATGAATCCCTCCTCCACCACTGCCACCTCCAATCTGGACACTAGCCTGACAAAAACCCAGGAGTAATTTGATCAGACCATGGTAAACAATTCCATGGCAATTCCTCCAGCACAGAGTAAGGCCTCCTTTCCACACTAGGAATAAATTACTTCAGGCTGTTTTGCTGCCTTCCTGGCAGTTTAGGACTGCCAACTAAACTGGGAATATATACATATGACTTGGAATTAATGATGGTCAACTAATGCAACTCAAAATAAGGAAAATGCTAGTATAGGATCACAGAATCATAGAATCATTTCAATTGGAAAAGACCTTTAAGGTGTTTGAGTCCAACCATCAACCTAACGCCACAACACCCATTAAACCATGTCCCAGAGTAATTTGTCTACACAGTTCTTTAACACCTTTAGGAACAGTGACTCCGTCACCTCCCTGGGAAGCTTATTCCAATGCCTGATCTTTCAGTAAAGAAATTTTTCCTGATATTCAAACTAAACCTCCCCTGGGTGCAATTTCAGTCCACCTCTTCTCATTCTATCACTTGATGCTAGAGAAAAGAGACCAACATCCATCTTACTACAAACTCCTTTCAAGTAGTTGTAGAGAGCAATGAGGCCCCCTCCAACTCCCCATGTAAACTAAACAATCCCAGTTGCCTCAGTTGCTTTTCACAAGACTTGTTTTCCAGGCCATTCACCAGCTTCATTGCCCTTCTCTGGACATGCTCTAGCACTTCAATGTCTTCCTATAGTGAATGGCCCAAAACAGAACACAATATTTGAGGTGTAACCTTACCATTGCTGAGTACAGAGGTACAATCACTTCCATATTTCTGATGGTCAAACTATTTCTGATACAGGCCAGGATGCTCTTTGGTTTCTTGGCTACCTGAGCACACCGCTGGATCATCTTCAGACAGCTGTCAGCGAGCACCCACAGATCCTTCTCTGCTGTGCAGATTTCCAGCCACTCAGCCGCAAGCCTGTAGCATTGCATGGGGTTGATGTGATCCACTGCAGAACCCAGCACTTGGTCTTGTTGACCCTCATAAAATTGACCTCAGCTCATCAACCCAGTCTGTCCAGATATCTTTGCAAAGCCTTACTACTCTTAAGCAGATCAGCGCACCCACCCGGTTTGGTGTCATCTGCAGACTTACTGAGGGTGCACTCAGTCCCCTCATTCAGATCCTCGATAAAGATACTAAACAAGATTGCCCCAAAAACTAGACCACATCATTGTCCAGCCACCAACTGGATTTAACCCCCTTTACCACAACTACTTGGGCCCAGCCTTCCAGACAGTTTTTTTTGCCCACAAAGGGGCAACTATCCAGCCAAACCCTGAGCAACTCCAAGAGGATGCTGTGGGAGACTGCGTCAAACACTTACTAAACTCCAGGTAAACAACATGCACAGTCTTTCCCTCATCAAGTAAGTGGATCCTTGTTGTAGGAGATCAGGTTTGTCAACCAGGACCTGCACTTTATGAACCTATACCGATTTGGCCTGATCACCTGGTTGTCCTGCACATGATGCATAATGGCACTGAAAACTATCTGCTCCATGACCTTCCTCAGCACCAAGGTCAGACTGACAGGTCTGTAGCTCCTTGGGTCCTCCTCCCATCAAGACTGCCTCCCAAGGGACTCTTGTCAACTAGTCCCCAAAACAGGTCAAAGTCTGCCTGCCGGAAGTCTAAGGTGGCAGTTCTGCTGACCCTCCTATTTATTTCCCCAACAACTGAGAACCCTATCATTCCATGATCGCTGTGCCAAATACAGTCCCCAATCATTACATCACACACAATTCCTTCTCTGTTCACAAACAGCAGGCCCAGCCAGCCACCTTCCTGGTTGGCTCTGTCACCAGCTACATTAGTATAAAATGTTTAGAAAGATTTCCCATCTGCATAAGCAGGAAAAAAAGAGGGATGGCAATACTGGGAAACTGTGGCAATTCATGGTATGCTATCAGATCACATTGTTTACCATAGGTGTCTTTATTATACCATTAAACCTGTGAAAGAGTTTTTGAAAAGAAAAAAAAAGCCGGGAGTATCTTTTTCTGCCTGAACCAAGAAAAGCTTTGGAGTTGAATCCACAGCCTTCTCTGGGTGCCACCAGTGTGCCTGTGTGCCCAGAAAGCAGATACCATTGCTGGCCCAAAGCAATTCAGAGCACCCATGTGGGAAAGAGCAGGCAGAATCAGTCGGAGTCAGTCATCTTTTATGACTCCTTTTATATCAATACAGCTGAAATGAAAAGGGCAGGGTTGGTGCAGAAGCTGCAGGTAAATCTCACTGCTATATTACTTTTTTTTTTTTTTACATCTGATTGGTCACATTGATGTTCAACTGTAACATTCGTGGTTCCTTTGAAATATGAATAATGATTAATCATTGGTAAGAATGACCCTAAATTAAAGAGGCACAGTAGAAGGTTTTTCTATAATCAAGGAAATTACTGTTATCTAGAGACACAGAATAGCCATACTGAATTTTGCATTTTGCATTATAGCCCCAAGAAGTAGTAATTACATTACACTCTCTCCTTAGCCCCCTTGCATGGTGCCATCCAGCACATGCCCATAATAAACAATTAATACATACATCAAGTGAAGAGTTAGGGTAATTTCCCGTGGCTGTTTTACAAGCAAGAGATTAAAATGTGACTACCCTACAGAGTTTAAACAATGTGCTTGTAATAAAATTGATGCCTTAATATGTAATCAGAAGTCAAACAGAAAGTTTGACATGCTTAATGCAGCATTCATATGTAAAATGTCTGCAGTGGAAACAGCCCAGCCCTCTAATGTCAGCCTTTGTTCCAAAATGAAACCTCAGGCCAGGCGCCTCTGAACATGCATTGAAGATTCCATCCAAGGACTGAGACAGAATTTCTTCGTGGAAACCATGCAAAACCCAGACTGGCTCTGTGCAGACAGAAACGCTCTAGGAGTCCATTAGAAGACAGTCTCTGAGGGTGCATGTGGAAATTTTGAAATGCATCTCGTTTATCCTGCCTATTCATATAATCATAGAATCATAGAATGGTAAGGTTGGAAGGGACCTCAAGGATCATCTAGTTCCAACCCCCTGCCATAGGCAGGGACACCTCCCACTAGTACAGGTTACTCAAGGCCTCATCCAATCTGGCCTTGAACACCTCCAGGGAGGGAGCAGCCTCAACCTCCCTGGGCAACCTGTTCCAGTGCCTCACCACCCTCACTGCAAAGAACTTCCTCCTAACATCCAGTCTAAATCTCACCTCTGCCAGTTTAAACCCATTGCCCCTTGTCCTGTCATTGCAAGACCTTGTAAATGGTCTCTCCCCAGCCTTTCTGTAGGCCCCCTTCAGATACTGGAAGGCTACTATCAGGTCCCCTTGAAGCCTTCTCTTCTCCAGGCTGAAGAGCCCCAACTCTCTCAGTCTGTCCTCATAGAAGAGCTGCTCCAGCCCTCTGATCATCTTTGTGGCCCTCCTCTGGACCCACTCCAACACTTCCATGTCCTTCCTGTGCTGAGGGCTCCAGAACTGCACATAGTACTCCAGATGGGGTCTGATGAGAGCAGAGTAAAGGGGCAGAATCCCCTCCTCAATGAACAACTCTACACAGTTAGTTCCTGTGTGATGAGACATTCACCATGCCATTTGATGTCTTCCTAACATTAGAAATATCCCATAAATATTTACCCACAATTTCCTAAATAAAAGCAGTTTGTCAGAATACAGCCATGCATTTTTACCTATCTTACTGGCTGTTCATGCCCTTGCATCTTCATAAGCACTCAAAGAAGTGCAGAGGGTGATAAAAGTCAGGGTTTCAGCATGTGCAGTGAATCATCAGACTGATGTGTGAGAGGGCAAGCATTACAGGAACAGGAGAGATAACACAGCCCAGGACAGGGAGGCAGATGGGGAAAACTTGGAGAAGGGCTGAGAGAGGTGGGAGTAGAGCAGGACAAAGTAGAGGACACCGTGAAAGGAAAGGGAGGATGGTGTACCTACAACTGCAGACTGGCCTGGGAGATCTGCAGGGAGGAAAGGACAGCAGACAACGCGGGCTAGGAAAAGCTTCAAGGTAGTCAGGCAGGTGGGGCTAGCAGTGCCCTGCAAAGGCAAGTCGGCATCACCAGCTCAACAGGCAGGGAGCTAGCAGCCATGGGCATCTGTCTGCACCCATCTGAGGCCAAAGTCTATGCATCCTCTTGAGGGCAAAGACTACTAGCATTCACCCAAGCCATTTTAAAACGTTGCAGTTCTCGAGAGTCTCCCTGATTAAGCAGTGAGGGTCCAGGCTCTGCACCACAATCATCACCACAGTACAAGCGAGGCTTTCAAGGTTCAGAATAAAATTCAGTTCATAAACTTAAAAATCATTTGTATCTTTGACCAAAGAGCTGCAATCATTGTTCAAGACTGAAAGCTATTAGGTAACTGCTTGAGAATAACCATTTACTAAAATAAAAGCACAGACACCACACCCCACACCTCCCCCACTATTCAGTATTCACAAATAATTCTTCTGGAGTTTAATCTGCACTCCCTTACTGCAGATCAATGAATATAAAAAACAGATTGGTACCTGCTTTGTAAGTCGTTCAGGTGCAATTTGCCTACATAATGGGTGGCTGATGAGACAGTGATGATCCTAGCATTGTGACTGTGCGTTCCTGATTTCTTCAGCGTGTCCAAGAGGAGGTTAGTCAACAGGAAGTGTCCCAAGTAGTTCAAGCCAAAGTGCTCCTCAAACCCATCCTCTGTCTTCCTTTCAGGGACCAGCATCACGCCAGCTGGAGGACAAAGTAGAAGTAATATGTGTTGATTAATTTCAGAAAAGCAACAAGCTAGAAGGAGCATGGCTCTCCTGCTGCTGAGTGTAAATATGGAATTTAGAACAATGAGTGAAGGGTAAAGCCAACACCAACTGATTCCTGAGAGAAAAATGTCAAAAAAACCCACTTCATTTTTTTTATCCAGAAAACGGCTAGACTGGCTCTCTCCCTTCCCCTCTCCCTGCAGGACTGTGAGGATATGTAAGTTTGTGAAAAGTGTTTTGAATTCAAGCCATTAAAAGCTGAGTTATGCCAGAATGCAATGTTGCAGATCCATAACAATAATTAATCCATCTATAACAGGTGGTAGCTGGGTGATTCCAACAACACTCCCTCCATCAAAGAGCTCAGAGCAGTAGAGGCAAGACTAGGCTAAGCAACGGATCTGCTTTCCCAGACAGGTATCTGCTGAGTTCTGGCTGGAGTTTAAAGATCTGTTGAGTCTTCATCTGAAATCTGCAACTTCTATCTCATTGCTGTGGGTGAGAAAAGATGCAGTAAATTTACTCAGTATATATCTCAATTACTGTGCTTACAAGCAGCTGCATATTGAAATGAGGTTCTGAATGCTTATTTTGGCAATACTTTTGCATCTATCCCTACAAACCACAATTTTCAAACTCAGTGCCTAAAGTAACCTACACACAATGTTGATTTCAGCATCTTGCAGAGAATCCTGAGCTCATGCATAAATTATACCATGTGCTGAGACTGTGTGGTAGATAGCTACCCAGCTCAATCATCATGTGGACTTCAATGTTATAAATTATTCTCATTTTATTAAAATTTAATTATTGCACAAGTGGACCTGACCTTTGTAATCTAAACGTAGATGAACACAGTTCACGGAGAAAGTTGTAGGCCATTCGTCTTCCCTCCAGAATACATGAATGTGACACAGCAGAAAGGCCACCTCTGGCCACAGACATTAGAGAGTGTCGTCTTAATCTTTGTGCTACTTCATGTGTCCCTTTAACATTTCATTTCTTGACGTCAGACTGATGATGGCATATTAAATTATCATTATAAATTGCACATGTCATGCACCTCTTCGGTAGGGGGTCCCATCACCCACCAGTCCTGATTTGTTACTGCCACTTGGGCTGAGGAGGAGACATTTTCAGGATGTTTTTAGCATAGCAACACACATAGAAATGCATGATTCACTATGGGCCACCTACAGCTTAAAAGGCCTAGATGACAAAGAAATAACTGGCCTTGTCTGAGTGTGCAGCCCTGAGTAAAATATGGGCATTTTGCAGAAATGGACACTAACCATTTCAATGCTAGTCTCTACTGGCTGTAGAGACTGTGGTTTTATACAGGTAGTGGAGAAAAAACATGAGAAAGGTGGGAAAAGGGCAATGGTGGAAGACAGAAAAGAAAGTAAAGGTGAAGAGATGCAGTGTAAGAGGAAGGAATGAGAGAAGACAACAGTAAACAAAATGGTTGGGTGTAACACAGTGTATCCACATACAAAGAACTTAAGACTGAACATGAGTGATGTTGGCTGATGGCACAATGAAAGAAATACAACAAAAATTACATGACAGGGCTCTACAAAAGCACCAACTGGGATCTTCTCTGTCACTACAGCCACATTCCCAGATCCCACACAATGACAGGAAAACCCAGCTGCCAGGTGTGGTTTCTCTGCAAGCCAAATCTCAACTTTAGCAACAGAAAAGCACAAATTAGAGGGCATCTGTTGGGGTGGGCTGTTGTATTCTCTTTCCTTCACAGCATTTGCTATGAGGCATAGTACACCGGCTCATGGAATTGAAAACAGCTTTTCATTCCCTTCATAATCTCCATATGTGACACACGACATCCAGAAAAGTGACTGGAACTGCGCACCGGCATGAAGGTTATGAACAGACATAAACTTGAGACAAGCCCTATTGTGAGTTTTTCTCATTTTCTGTGAAGAAAGAAAAGGCAAGAAGGGCAACAACCCTAATCTCTCAGATCAAGTTTCAGCCTGCTACAGTGCAAGTTTCAGTAAAGACAGAACTTAGCATGAGCTGTTGTAGGGCAGATGAGAACACTGCTGCATCTCCAAGCACTGGGGCTGGTACAAGAAAACAATTTGCCTCTCTGTGAGGCTCATTCTGCCCTCCAAAGCTCTGATACTTGCCAGAGGAAGCAGTAGCAGTTTGCCAGAGGTCTGTTTGCAGCAGCACTGATAGAATGCAAGCCCAAGAAAAGGCAGCCAACGTAAAACAGCCCTGCACAGCAAGTACAATATGAACCCCAAATACTGCTTCTGAATATGTCCAGGCTGCTGCAGGGCTTGCTATAGTACTCTTTCACACATGCACACATGCACACATGCACATGCACACACACACACAAGTTGGCGATGGAGGAATTCGTTCAGAAAGAAGTGCAGTAAGTGGTTGCTGCAGACATTCAGCTTTCATAACGATCAGAAAGCAAATCTGGGGAGGCTGCCACCACTTATATCAGCCCAAAGGATGTCTGTGCTACAGCAACTGCCCTTTCAACCTCCAGAGAGGAGTGGGATTTCAAGGGAACAGAGAGGTTTTGCCCTCCACCCCAATTAGTCTCCACCATCTGTGCAGCACATTCTGGAAGCAAATGGCAGATCTGAGCTCAGGTTGGGAGACAAAAAAAAATCAATTATGCAGTGCACAACTGTTAAAAAACACATTGCCAAAAACGATTTTGCTCATTCTTGAGGAGCTTCCTTTAAGTAGAAATTGTGGTTAAGTCTTTGAGCAGGCACAATCACATCACTTGCACATGCTGCTAGGACAGTTCCATTTTTGTCTCCAAGAACTGGTCAGATAATATTAATCCCAAACATATTTAAAGGCTTTTTTTTTTTTTTTCCTTGTCTTTCTTTTTTTTAAGACTCTCATCTTTGAGATGGTTCATATCAAGGGTATGAAACAATCTTGCCCTGCAACTGAGGGCAGTTTCTCTTATTTGAGCAGAAGCCATTTTAGTTCACTGAGAATGAGCATACAAAGGAATACCCAGCAGGCAACTGAGCCTGACTGCTTCTCTGACAAAAGGCAAAACCTTGTAAGTGTAGCACCAAGCTCTCTTTTTTAAATTATTAACTACCTAATATTCAGTAGATACTAGAAGTGGCATGCTATTGATTTTCTTCTGTCCAAAAACATCATTATCATCTTTACACAAGGGTCTCAAATGGTAGCTGAAAGAATGAATGTTGCTTCTGGTTTTAATTCTTTCAATTAATCCAGTATTATTTGAAACATTTTTTTAAAAAATAGGTTTGGTTGGTTTACTTTACCTCTTCACTGTAAACTAAGAATGATTTTTCTTATCCTTCTGGTTTGGAATCCGTACAACCCATCATCCTTCTGATTCAGTATGGAATCCATACAACTCATCCTTCTGATATCAGTAGTCTCCTCAATTTTTTGGAGTGTATGTGAAATTTGATGTGACAAGACATGGACCATTAATGTCAAAACACTTCAGTTCCAATTCAACTTTCATATACATTTTCCCCTTTGAGTTAGCTGGACTGTTTCCAGGTTTTGGGTTGGGTTGGGTTGGGTTTGGTTGGTTGTTTGTTTTCTTGTTTTTTAATGTCACCAGTATCAATATGGCATTATGTGCAGGTTTGGGAGTTTCCCTCCTTCCCACCAACACACAGCTATGAATTCACCAGACTAACTCCTAGGCGAAGGACAGTGTGCAGCTTCCCAGCTGAAGTCCGGGGCCACATTCACCTCCTTCCCTTAGCCCCAAAATTCAGTGACCTTAACAAGGAACAGCATGTTCATCCTGGTCACCAAACTGGAAAAGCATGGACTTGATGGATGGACCACTCGCTGGATAAGGAATTGGCTGGATGGTCGAACCCAGAGAGTGGCGATCAACGGCACAATGTCCACCTGGAGACCAGTGACAAATGGCATCCCTCAGGGGTCAGTGCTGGGACCA
>VWZE01022783.1:429965-450346 GCA_013396675.1 Eubucco bourcierii | reverse complement strand
TTGGAGGAGGCCTTGAGTGAGCTGTACTAGTGGGAGGTGTCCCTGCCTATGGCAGGGGGTTGGAACTAGATGATCCTTGAGGTCCCTTCCAACCTTACCATTCTATGATTCTATGATTCTATGATTCTATGTATGTGGGAAGGAGGAGAGAGTTTCAGCCTCAGATGTTCATAGCAGCTTCATCTGCCTCTCTGCTTCCCTGCAAACAGTGAATTCATTCTCCCTAATTTTCTTGTATAGCCACTCCAGTTCCTTTCTGTCTGAATCTCGTAGATCTCACTCCATGACCTCCAGGCACCTTCCAGTCTTGTGCCTGGCTCACCCTTTTCTCTTTCCTGGAGGCTGCTTTCCTTATGGTGCCACAATCCATGACTCTGAGACTTCCACCAGCTTCCTCATTCTCTTTTCAGTGGCAATTAAACTGGATGCCAATTAAATTCTACAAGTTACACCACAGTCAGTGGCCAAATGGAAGAGGCATTCCAATCACATCATGTTCTCATCTTTGTGACACATCAGAAAACTCACGAAAAAGAAATCAGTCGAGAACTCCCTTGCTGCTAGAACAGGTCCAATCAGTTTGTACATAACTCTAGTCCATGAGGTAAGAACTCAATCCTCATGAATGGTGTCTAAGCACTTACAAACTTTGACTGAGACCTCTCCTGAAGTTCAGACTAATGTCTGCCTTTGTCATCACTACTCACCCCAGCTCCCTCCCCCTATATTTGATCTCTTATTAATTTCCTCATATTGAACAAGAGCATGTACCACATTCATAATTTAATTTTGTTTATAAGTCTTTCAATCAACAAACACAAATGTATTAGCATTCCTAATGGCTCCCACTTGACAATCCTGTTCCCCCCAATCAGTTCTTCACTACATCTTTTGCTGTATCTACCTTATAACCTCTCAGTCTTCAATGCCTTTTCTATTTCATTTCTCCAAAGTCAGGATTCTTATATAGATCTGCTTCTCCTGGAACAAACAATTTTGTCCCACCTGCATTCAAATGAGAGATCTTCCTCTTCCATCCTGCAGGTTTTGTCAGCTCTTACAGAGAGATGTGGTCACTAGCCACTTGAAGTCACCAGATACATCAGCACATCAGACATGTCTGGAGAGACACTTGTGTCCTCATAGTACTGAAATCATGTCTCCGCTCCACAGTCATGTTATACCTATCACCTTCCATACACCTCTCCACACTCTGTAGTCTGCTTTTCATACCATAGAAGTTTGTCCTGGAGATCAAGCCCCCATTATCGACACTGAAGTGTTCAGGAGGAGCCCGAAATGAACCACAGTGCCCATCTCCCCCCCCAGCTCAGAGGCAGCCATAGGGAGAAGACATGAGGCTGGTGCTCAGTCTTGGTGCCAATGTTTTTGCATGCAGAAATACCTACTCAGTCTCAACTTGGGACGTGCTTGGTACAGGTAAAATATTTAGCAATTAAAACACAAAAGAAAGTTTTTCAAACTACAAGTTTCTGACTCAACTCATCCTAGGACTATTCCATGGGTGGCAAAAGGTGTAGCTGTCTCTAATACAAAAGCAGAGGCTTGCCAGGATTCAAGTTGTTGTCTGAAATAGATAAACTCTTTTATCTGATATTGGGGAAAAAAGAAAAAACACAAACAAACCACACAAAACCAAACAACCCCCTGACACAATAACAACAACAACAAAACAAAAATCAAAACAAAGAAAAAACACCCACATACAAACAAACAAACAACAAACCAAAACCATTAACGGAAATATTTGCCATGGATACTTCTAGCCCAAACATTACAAGTTTGGCTAACTAGTAAAGAACTGAAAATTGAGTAATGTCTACTGCTAGTCTTCCTAGACTCACCTATTACACCCACAGGGATGCAGTGGACTTTATTAGCTGTGCCAGAGAGGATAAAATTAAGCATCTTCCCAGCAAAGACAAGCTCTTTGTTCATCAAAACATTTTTATGAAAACAAATAAAAAAACCACAGAGAATCCACATTCAAGGACTCTGAGAAGAACAAATCCCAGTATGTTCAGCACAAAACTGATCTGGCTGCAATACCTCTTTAAGAACATATTCACTTTCTGATTTATTGTCATGCTGCTAGAGAGAGAACACAGAAAGGACAGGTTAATTCCTCAGAAAATGTACCAGATTAAAAAAAAAAAAAAAAAAAAAGAAATATGCCACATAACTGAGGTTTTGTTTTTACACTAAAATAAATCAGAGCATTCATAGTTGTGTCTATCTGGAAAAAAAACAAAATACAAAATTTTGTTTTCTAAAAATATGCCCAGAAACTATTTAGTTATTTGAGTTGGCACAATGTTGAATTACACGACTCAATCAGAAAATAGGAAAGTCAGCCTCGGTTTTCTAATTCAATAGGAAGTTCTCTTGGAAGAGAAGTATCTTGTTTTTCAGCTTACCTAAAAAATACTCATAAATAAAATGATATGAAAGGATTAGGTAAG
Organism: Eubucco bourcierii; assembly: GCA_013396675.1. Classification (NCBI taxonomy): domain Eukaryota; kingdom Metazoa; phylum Chordata; class Aves; order Piciformes; family Ramphastidae; genus Eubucco; species Eubucco bourcierii. The sequence continues at coordinate 447,863 of VWZE01022783.1, read as the reverse complement.
AATAAAAGATATCTCACTCCTGACTCTCATAAAAGCCAGTGGTAAATGTTCCACACTTAAGCAGAACCAGTTGGTTTTTCTAATTCATCAATAGCTGAATTTTATATCCGTCTTCCACTGATAAAACATTCACATTCAGGACATGAAAGAAAATGGGTCAAGAACCTGCAGCATGTGGAGTCTGAGATACTTCCTTTTTCACAAAGTGTTTGATATTGCAGACAGAAAAAGGTTTGGAAATCGTTAGAAAGACAAAGATAGTATCAAATAAAAGTCAGTTTGAAAGCCAGAAGTAGCCTAAAATTACTCTTCTAAGTTACTGGTTCTAAAAAAACCTAACCTTTTACCAAAAAAAAAGGATATCTTTATATGTGATTCATATTCTGACAGACAACAATGACATGCAAGTATAAGAAAAGTTCTAGCTGATGACTGTTGCTAAAAATCTGGTGCTAAATAAATGTTGATATTGCACAAAACTCTACTGCTCTGAACAATCTGGATTGGATACTGTCAGCAGTATCATGGTCCTCTGATACACATGCCCAGACAAGTTACTTCCGAGTACCCAAGAGTAATGTGTTATCAGAGTTTTTATGAATCTTCTAGTTTTGGCCAATCATCCATTTTAAGGCAATCCCATCACCACCTCAAATTACCTTTCATAGCTCTAAATATCCCCTAAAGGCTCAATTCTCCCATGTTGTCTAGTATCTGTCATCCATTACACACAAGTAAAGGATCACTTGCACTTGTTCTCCTGTCTCTTTATCTCTGTCCCTCTACACATTTTCTCTCTCTCAGCTTTGCTTGCATATTGTCTAACTTGTCTCGGAGGAAGGATAAAAATGAAATGTGAATGTGATGCTGTAAGCAAGACACTGGAGCAAGATTCATGAGATAACTGATCCTGATTTCACCACAGTCTTCCTGTGTGGTTGCAGGAGAAGCACTATCTTTTATGAAATTTGAGTTCAACTGGGGTCAACGGCAACCCTCCTCACTAACTTTTGCTCAAGGCCTTCTTCAGTGTATTTCTATTTCTCTGGGGCTTTGCTCCTTTTCATCTTATAATCTGTGTAGACTGCAACTGCCACTGAAAAAAAAGATGGTTCTTACCTAATGAAATGAGAGAGGATCTTTTTGTAGATGACACTGTGATAATGTAACAAACTATTGTTAAGCCTAACTAAATAATAATGCCTATGGGTAGCTAGGTACTTATAAAACTGTTTGGTTTTGATACATCCACTTGTTACCATCCATCAAATCTCAACACTTCTTCTGAAGGATCTGATCCTGCAAATACACAAACACAAGAATAATTTAATATGTGATCAACCCTGACAATATCCATGGGATTACGCAGATGGCTCCCTGCAAAGGATTATGGCTGGACTATGTGTAAGTAACAGAAAGAAATCATAGAATCATAGAATGGTAAGGTTGGAAGGGACCTCAAGGATCATCTAGTTCCAACCCCCTGCCATAGGCAGGGACACCTCCCACTAGTACAGGTTACTCAAGGCNTTGGTGTCATCTGCAAGCTTGCTGAGGGTGCACTCCATAGGAGTGTCCTCATAGGAGAGCTGCTCCAGCCCTCTGATCATCTTTGTGGCCCTCCTCTGGACCCGCTCCAACACTTCCATGTCCTTCCTGTGCTGAGGGTTCCAGAACTGCACACAGTACTCCAGGTGGGGTCTGACGAGAGCAGAGTAAAGGGGCAGAATCACCTCCCTTGCCCTGCTGGCCACGCTTCTCTTGATGCAGCCTAGGACTCGGTTGCTGTCTGGGCTGCATGTGCACACTGCAGGCTTATGTTGAGCTTTTCATCAACCCAGACTCCAAGGTCCTTTTCCTCAGGGCTGCTCTCCAGCCATTCACCACCCAGCCTGGAGTTGTGCTTGGGTTGTCCCTACCTAGGTGCAGGACCTTACACTTGGCCTTGCTGAATTTCATGAGGTTAGCCTGGGCCCACCTCTCCAGCCTGTCCAGGTCCCTCTGGATGCCATCCCTGCCCTCTAGCAAGTCGACTGTGCCACACAGCTTGGTGTCATCTGCAAACTTGCTGAGGGTGCACTCCATTCCTCTGTCCATGTCACTGACAAAGATGTTAAACAGCAGTGGTCCCAGCACTGACCCCTGAGGGATGCCATTTGTCACTGGTCTCCAGGTGGGCATTGTGCCCTTGATCACCACTCTCTGTATGCGACCATCCAGCCAATTCCTTATCCAGTAGTGCTCCACCCATCAAGTCCATGTTTTTCCAGTTTCTCACATACTTACCTACTGATACAGCTGTTACTGCCCCCTAGGAACTAATGAGAGAAGTCTGTAGAGACTTCCTCATTCTATCAATAGATTGAGACTGCTCAAATTTTCCTTGGAGTATGAAATATGAACTTGAATTAGTCAGCAGTTCCAAAATATTGATTTTTAATTGGTTTCAACATGGAATATATTAACTGTAATCTGTCTATAATAGGCTAATAACATCCTTAAATCTCTATGTTCTTTTTGTGTGTTTGTTTGCAAGCCAAGGAATACACTAAATGTTCTTGTCATTTTCTCCTTCTCCTTTTCTTAACCTGTAGCCAAAATCACAAACTATTCAGTGAAGTGCAACAGAGAAGGCAGTTGGTATTTAATGGCCGATTAAGAGTGTGTGTGTGCATGTGTGTGTGTGTATGGCATCCATAAGTATTCTGCTATCAGGTGGAAGATAGAATCTTAAATGAAAAGGGTGAGTGGTGGCAGGATCGTGGCCATGACAGGGATCAAGTGCACAGAGCAACCTCTTCCACAAGGAAGAAGAGTTCTGTTTGTTGAGGTGGTGGAGTTGCTTTTTATGTGGAACAGGCTGCCCAAGGGGGTTGTGGAGTCTCCCTCTCTGAAGATTCTCAAAACCTGTTTGGATGCATTCCTGCGTGATCTGGCATAGGTGATCCTGCTCTGGCAGGGGGGTTGGACTAGATGTTCTGCTGAGGTCCTTTCCAATGCCTAACGTTCTGTGATTCTGTTGTGATTTTGGTGTTAACTCTCATGTTTGTAAGATTTTTAAGGGCTGTAAACAATGTACGAACAAAAACATTAATTAAAAGGTGCTGAGAAACATTTCTAGCATGTAGAGAAAGTTACTGACTTCAAGTTAGAAAAGTCCTGTCTGGCATGAAACAGTGACTACTGCTCTTGGATTTTTATGAAGTATTTTGTTACCTCTCCCTTTTGCAATAGAAAGATAGTAGACTTTCTAATGAGTCTTAACAGCAATACAATTTTAATGAACATATTAAATAACCCTAGTGTGCATGCAGTAATTTGCTAAACATTTTTCAACTATTACAAAGAGATAGTACTTTTCAAAAACAAAACAAAAAAATTGGCACCTATTTGTTAATTAGCATACTGGAAGACACATTCTTCTGACCTGCCATCAGTTTTCTGAACTGATGGTACTGCATCCATCTTTCTGTGTTTCAGAGTTTAGCTGTTTACCTTACTTTTTTTTTTTTTTTCCACAGAAAATTAATTTGTTTTCTGTGTTACAGCATTTTTCTCTTTTTAGGATTAGCCTGTTACATTAAAAAAAAAAAATTATGTAATGCTCTATTTGCATCTTTAATATGTTTTATTTATTTTAAAACCCAAGAGCTGAGCATGCACATTACTGATGCAGAAAGCATAGTAATGAACAACAGGCCTTTATTTTTCAGCTGAAATAATGAGTGCATTCAACCAAATTTTTCCTTTTACATTAGAAATTAGAAAGTTAAATGTGTATGGTAATATCGGCTATAACAAAAAGAGAGGAGGTGACTTTGGTGCACCATTTTGAACACGCTAAATGTTCTCATAACATTTCTTAAAGTCCCTAAATTAGTTGGATACCTAAAACATATTGAAATTTTTGTGTGACTTAGGTGTCTAGTTCTAGGACAATACTTTGAAGCTCAGGATTTTTGTATTAATTTTATTTTTGCTTGAATCCTTGAGATAAGCAGGTGATAGAGATTTCTTTTTTATTTTTAAAATTTTTTTTAATCACCAGTGACCTAGAAAACCGCTGGATTTCATAATGATCTTAGGTCAGACATAGTATTGATTATTTAGATTATTTACCTAGCATGAACTACTATTCATGTCACATCACCTGGTTTTATTAATATTTTACCATTGATTTCATAGCTTGTATTACTAGAACTTTCCTCAATTCATCTTGAAATGTTTGGCTTTTTGACAGGTTCTCACAAGTCCACAGCAAATTTCATATACAGAATCATAGAAACATCCAGGTTGGAAAAGACTCTCAGGGTCACCAAGTCCAACATATAACCCTACTCTACAAGATTCACCTTAAACCACAGCCCTAAGCATCACATCCAAACGACCCTTAAACCTCCAGGGTGGGTGACTCAACCATCTCCCTGGGCAGCTCATTCCAGTCCCTGACCACTCTCTCCGTGAGAAACTTTTTCCTAATGTCTATTTTAATCTACCCAGTCTCAGCCTGAGGTCATTCCCCCTTGTTCTGTCTCAAATTACCTGTGAGAAGAGACCAGCAGCACTCTCTCCACAACTTCCCTTAAGGTAGCTGTAGACAGCAATGAGGTCTCCCTTCAGCCTTCTCTTACTCAAACTAAACAGGCCCAGCTCACTCAGTACCTTCACATACACAGAGAATACATATTCAAGAAGATAAGATGTGAGAAGATCAGTAACATATAGACATGATTGTGTCAATCAATTTAAAAGACTTTTTTTAAAAGCAATTAAATAATATTAATATAGTATGGGGGAAAAAAACAGTGTGGTCATTTTGGGCATTTTTACATTAAATGTATAAAAAGGCATGGTCTTTGATAATAAAATGCTTGGTCCTATGAAGATAAGAGAGGAAATTTTTTTACTATGTTGCCCATGGTCTGATTCTGAACTCATGAGGCCAACACAAAGTCTGATTTTCAAAGCTAATGCAGACTTTCCATTAGCCCAAAGAGACTTCGGGTTAGATTCTCCAAAGTATACAACTCTCTCTAAAAGCATTGTGCAGATGCCTGGCTCACAAGTTCTTCCTCGTATGCTAAGAGGTAGAAATACCTCTTATCAAGAACACTAAATGCTTCCAGATCTATGAGAAATAAAACAGTACGAGGTGATACTAAGGAAGCTACTGTTCTGGACACATACGCTGAGGTATAAGAAACCCATGTCATTATGAGATGTACTGCAAGACATCTAATTGCCATGCAAAATGCAGTCCTATTGACAAAGACATTTTCTCACAGGAAGTGTACACACTCACTGACAACATGCCCAAGAACTCAATCCCATTAGACATTAAATATTGCAAGCATTGTCTTCTTCCAGACACTCAAGTTCATGTCCAGGGGATCATGCAGTGAAGGCAGTGGAGCTGGCAACCATGATGAGGCTCCTGCGTGAATAGTGCCTCCAGCCCTGCAGTCCACAGTAGTCTGAGTCTTAGTGCATTGCATTACAGTAAAACAACCTCCCCCCCAAAAAAAACCAAACAAAAACAAACAAAAAAAACCCCACAAAACAAACAAACAAACAAACCAAACCCAAACCAAACCAAAACAAACAAAAAAAAAGGAAAGAAGGGAACTGGAAAGGGAAAAGTCTACCAGCCCTAATGTCAGGATTTGTCTTAAAAAAAAGCAGAGCGGAGCCATTCATTTCCATTTAATTGTAGATTCTAATAGGATTTTTTCAAAAAGATTCATCTTGCACAGTGCATTTTGTAACCCAGAGTAAGTAAAATCAAATGCCTTTCTTGTAGGTCATGAAAATATAGACTGATTCAGGTAGATACTAGTCCCAAGGTTCTTTCTTAAAGGAAGCTTTTATTTAAAGAAGCTTCTGACCCACAGTCTTTGATCTCATCATATAAGGCATATTGGGAGATCCATTTTCATATAACTTTTTTTCTTGACTAAGGAGACATTTAACTGCAATTTTCATCCACCTAGTTTCAGCAGTAGTTAGGGCAGAACAAACCCCTTCATTCAAGAGGGCTTCCCTGCTATGCCGTTGCTTAGGCCCATCAGTTTTCTCCCAAACCCCTGCAGCGGTCATGGCTTTCCTTATGCGGACAACTAGTGACAGGGGCAGTGGATGCCTGCAGGCAGGGGATGCATAGATCTCAAATTCCTTTTTTTCTACAAAAATACGTTTTTTCAAATAGTGTTTCTCCCATCTGTGTAATAGTCTGTAGCCTGCATCTTTAAAAGTAGGCATGTAAAACTGGAAAAATTTTGTAACCGGGATTACTATTTTTAATTATATGACAATTAAAGTAACAATAGTGGCCTTTTTTGACTAATCAAATAAAAATGAACACTTAATTGAACATTTCATGAATGTTTCATATCAGTCAGAAAATAAAGTACTCTTGAATTTTTATTGCAATAGCTGTTTGTGTTACTGAGAGTTCTTTAAGGCATCAACAAATGAAACAAACCCATTTATTTAGAGGACATTTGCTCTCACCACATCTGAAGGATGCACAGGAAAATAGAAAATGTTATTTGGCATGCCTTAATAAAAATTCATGCAAATAACTGGGTCAACAAGAACATCATATAACAGCAGAAAACTTCTAAAAAGAAGCCTAAATATTTGCTGGTGGGTTTTTCCCCTAGTTAAACAGACAGGTGAAAATTCCCCTTTAGGAAAGTGCATGTAAAGCATGCAGGATTTCTGGAGCAAAATTACTGTATGGGCTGGTTTCCAAAAGTACTGTGGCTAAGAAACATAATTAGATGCCAAGTATGGAAATTAAAAAAAAAAAAAAAAAAGAAGGTTTAAATCCCTAAGAGTAATGAGATTCATTTGATAATTGAATTCAAGATAGACATGTCCTTTTAATTTATTCTTTGACCAGTAAGAATGTAGTTTTGTGGACATCTTTCCAGTAGTACTCTGATCTCAGCAGTAACTGCTTTGAGGTCACTAGATAATTTTCCAGGTTATATTCCAGGTGGATTAACCCCTCAATCCAGATAACCAGGTAACCATAGTCAACACATGTTCATATAGGGAAAATACAAGGGGAAAGAAAGTAAATAAAGGTGAAAGCACAGGTTTTCTACAGACAGAAAGTAATGTTTTCCTTATCATTTTTTAAAAATTATTTTTACTTTGTATTAGAAATTCTCAGATTTTTACTCAGACTTTTAGTACTAGACAGCTAAAAAACACAGAAAAGGAATAAGACTTGCAATAACATCCTGAGCAGAGGTGGCACCAGTGTTCAGTCTGCTCAGTTGACAACCTCCCAAAAAACTGCAATTTAACCTAGAAAGACATCTTTGTTATGGCAGCCATATTGTATGTAACCTGCTGTATGGTTCAGATAACCAATCTGAAATGTGAAATGATAGATGAGAGCCCCGTTTGTCACAGACATTTGAAGGGAAACAAAACAAAACAACAAAACTCACCATTATTCACCAGGACATGGAGTGGACAATTCCGTGCTCTAAACCGCTTCACAAATTGCCGTATAGACTTCATGGAAGTCAAATCACAGTATGAAAACTCCACTGGAAAAGAAGAGGAGATGAACAAAACCAGTGTTAAGTTAGTTACAATAATATAAAAACACAGTCATCAACAAGGACTCCTGTGATAATGCCACCAGGAAAGTAAGGATTTTAAAAATAAACTAAGTGTTTCAAAATTATGGGTGAAGTTGGTTTCAGAAGTCTTAGGCACAGATACTATAATCTCCTCTGGTTTGCTATATGTCATAGTGGGAGTTCAAGTCAGCTAGATGTTGTCAGCTGTGATTCTATGTAACTCCACTCCAGCCAGACCCAATACTCTAGGGCTCTGAGGTGGATTTGCCTGAATCTCCTCCATAAAGTGCATTTTCTAAGAAAGACAAAAAGGTGTTTTAAGAAAGCCCGATAGGATGGAGTAGCCTCCAGTGACAGTCCAATAGAAAGAAATGTGAAGGCTGTACAATGCATGTTCCCCTTGCTCACTGTGTTCTTGCAGGGTGAGTTCTCACTGTCCAGTTTGATTTCAACAAAGTCCCACATTTCCCAAGCTGTGACAATCTCTGCACAGATATGTGGTCCCTAGAATGGTTTTGGCCATCACAGCCACATCCTCTCTTGATCTTTTCTTGCTCCACTGAACCCTTTTACCTTGTAGCCTGAGGCCTGCTCCATTGCGCCCCAGAGGAAGGAACAGCTTCCCCCATCTATTTTTATTTAAAAAACAGCCTTCAAAAGAAGGGAAAAAAGATAAATAGTTCTTCACACACACTAAAGAAAGCTTTTCTGACAGAAACATTAAACTGATTTGCAAACAGTCTCCAACACAGGCTGTGACAAGAGACCTTTCTTACTCCTTTCTCCAGTCCATCAGTGATGTTCACCAAACTGTTTTATCCTGTCACAACCAAGGCTGGAAGCTATAATGCCTCTTTATAGTATGTCTGTACAATAAGAGTTTAGGAAGGCCTGCAGACACAACAGCAAGATAAATAACAAAAGACAATCACAGCTGTTATTAAAATAATTTACAGGAGAGCAGAGAGCAGTTCCTTCAGCTCCCTGCAGTCTTGCAGTTTGAGGCTTTAATAATCCTTATATATTTTGAACCTAGACACCATAAGTCCTCTGAAATTGTCTTGGTGAATGTATATAAATTACTCAGTGGTCTTTCCTTTTTTTTTTTTTTTTTGGTTAAGAATGCTTAGATTCCAGTTTTAAGTCTATAAACACATTTTTTTTCAAAATGTTTCTAAAGTCACAACATTTTGACAACACTGACCCATGAATAACAGTGGACAACTTCTTGAGCTTCTTATAGAGCCACACTGCTCTTGATGCAGCCCAGGACTCGGTTGCTGTCTGGGCTGCATGTGCACACTGCAGGCTCATGTTGAGCTTTTCATCATCCCAGACCCCCAGGTCCTTTTCCTCAGGGCTGCTCTCCAGCCATTCGCCACCCAGCCTGGAGTTGTGCTTAGGATTGTGCCTACCCAGATTGTGCCTACACTTTGGCCACAAAACTGGTGAAGGGACTGGAAGGAAAACCTTATGAGCAGAGGTTGAAGGGGCTGGGGTTGGTTAGTCCAGAGAAGAGGCGACTCAGGGTGGAACTCTACAACTACCTGAAGGGAAATTGTAGTCAGGTGGGGGCCAAGGTCTTCTCCCAGGCAACTTGTGACAAGACAAGAGGGTATGGCCTGAAGCTGCACCAGGGGAGATTTAGGTTGGATGTTAGGAAGCACTTCCTTATGGGAAGGGTAATTAGACACTGGAATGGACTACCCAGGGAAGCGGTGTAGTTGCCATCCTTGGAGGTGTTTAAGGAATGATCGGATGTGGCACTTAGTGGCATGATCTAGTCAATGTGGTGGTGTTAGGTCATAGGCTGGACTTGATGATCTCAGAGGTCTATTCCAGCCTCAATATTTCTGTGATTCTTTAAAACAACTTATAGGAGAACAAAACCAAACAAAATCCTACATCCACTTGCATTTTGAGCACAATGAGAGAGAGTTGTCACAAATGCAGTAAGCATTTATGCTGTTCCCCTGTCCTTGCGTACTCAATGGCCTCTGGTTGCACTCCAGAATCTCCCCCATTTTGCATTAACAGCCAAGATTCACAGGAATTAGATGTCAATTTCAGTCATGCACAGAAAACCCTAGCATGTACAATTGTACCTACGCTAGTTGATCCTTAATTCCAGATGTGGTTATGGTGGCAACTTGCAGAACTTTTGCTCGTAATCCTTCAAACTATTATAACTATGTGATTGTGGACAAAGATGTTTGCTGTTGCCTGTTGGACATCTTAGAAGTCCCCCTCAGTCTTATCCTCTGTTCTTTATTAGTCTGAATTTGTCTCTTTCTCTGGAGACTTTCAAAACCCGCCTGGATGCATTCCTGTGCAAACTACCCTAGGTGATCCTGCCTTGGTAGGAAGGTTGGACTTGATGATGTCTGGAGGTCCCTTCCAACCTCTAAGACTGCGATGTTGTGAATAATTTTGTTGCACTTTTTCAGATGATATCCCATAGGCTATTAATAGAAATGATAAACCATGGCTACCGCTAGCACAGATTTACTCTTCAGTCTGATGCTTGTGATATGCCATTGAAGAAAAAGACAGATGGGACACATCCATCTGGCAAAGTGTGTGAGTGCAGTGCCATGGATCAAAATAATGAGCATATTGAAACACGTACAGTTTGGATATGGTCATTAAAAGATACACTCACAATTTTGGTTAGCCTAGTTTGTCTCCAGCCTTCCAGAAGGCAAGGAAGAGCACATAAATTCAGTTTCTCCTTCTTAAGAGTCATCCATTCTAGTACCACTAGCTTTAAATGCACTCTAAGAAGGTTAGCTTCCTGTGCCTAATGTCAGCCTTTGTGAAAAGCCTCTGAATGTCACCCTCCAGCCTATTCAGTGGAAAAAAAAAAGAAAAAAAAAGAAAAAAAAAAGAAAAAAAAAGCTCCACATCAGTGTTCATGACATAAACAGAAATCCACATTGGGCAAACATTAGGAATCCATACTTTTTTCCTTCTTTATTCCTCAGGATGATATGAAAGCTGTCTGCTCAAAGACCTATTCTAAAAAAAAAGGGCATTTCACAGTGCCACTTCTTAACTATGTAGCTTTAAGCTACTGTACTAAGAGAAATGGGGGGGGAGTCTTCAGCTTTCTGATTCTGCATGGAAGAGAAATAAAAGGTAATTTGCTCTCAAAAACTGAGCAGTCTGGCTTAGGTAAGAGAACTATGTGGCCTAGTCCACTAGTCCAGTGATCCTACAACTCGTTAAATTCAACAATCACCCAAGTAGCTCTTGCATAATCAAAATAAGGAAAATTCCAGAGTAAGAACAATTCCATCAGCACCAGTAGCTCCCAATACTAAGTATCAGCTCATCATGGGAGAGCTCTGTGAACAGCTTCACAGATCTTGTTGCCTGAGCACTGGGATGCAACAGCAGCATACAAAGGAGGCAGTCCATGTAAAGCAACAGATATGCCCATGTGTGATGGTTAACTGCACAAGCAGATAGGAACATTATTTAAATATGCTACCATTTTAGCACAATTCCTACATACAGGGCATGGTCTGTATTTTCCAAACCTGCAAGTAGTGCTTTGCTGTATAATATCTGACATTTTCCTGTTCAGCAGGGATGGGGCTTGAAAAGAAATAAGCAGCCATCACCTTGTCAGAAGATTAATCTTAGGAGATGGTGGCAGCATGACGAGAGGAGTGGTATACATAGCCAGCTCTCAGAATGAGAAAGGTTATCTCATCTTCCTGTGAGAAGATACTGACTCCCGATTATTGACTAGGGAGTCTTTATTTCTGTTAGAATAGCAAATAAAATAATAAACACATAGAAAATTTCCACATATGTTTGATGGAAATTAGATGCTATCTCCATTTTCTTCCTCGTGAGTTCAGGTGCTCATCACCCAGGTTTCTGACTGCAGAGAGACAAAGGCCCCCTGACATCCTTCCTTGTTCCGATAGTAATATTTTGTTTTTATCCCACCAAATAACTGTTTTGGGAAACTCTTCTGTCATGATTTCTATCTATAAGTATCTGTCTATGGGTGTACATTCACACAGGTTGAAAGAAAACATGGTTTTTGCTCTTCAAGGGACCATTTAGAGACCCATAGAGAAATTGTAAGACAATGACATGGCCTCAATGGTTTCACTCTAGGCCTGATATTTGGAAAACAAAAGAAAAAAAAAAATGCTGCACTGGAAATACTTCTCATATTTCTTTCAGAGCCAGTCTTCATCCTGTTCACAGTTAAGTATTTTTCCTTCCCTCTACAGGGAGCAGAAACAAGAGCAGAGGACCAGGTAAACTAACTCTGTCTCATCATCACAGAAGAACTCACAGTGAGAATCTGCAGATTAATGATTTATGGATAGAATAGAAGATGGTTTAGAATATTCTCATTACTATTATTACCCTTACTGCAGGAAGGGGTGGCCTAGATGACCTTAAAAGATTCTTTCAACCCGAACTATTCTATGATTCTATATACTTTCAGATGTACTTTCTTCTTGCTCTCTGGAGAACAGATTTTTATATTAAATTTCTAATTTAATTTCTAATTGCTACATTTTGTGAATTGTAGATATGTTTCTTTTTCTTTGTGGGTGACATTTACTCCTTACAGTGCCTCAGCCCTACACTGTGAATTATACCTCATTTAAAGCCTCAAAATATATGGCACATATGTGACATGCATTAGAGTGTTCTCATACTGACACTTTCCATAGGGAATGAAACTCAGAGCATTTTGGAAGTAAGAGCATTTTGGAAGCAATATAGAGTCAACCTACTAGAGAAGATAAAAGTCAGCAAGGCTTTTACAAGATAGCAAAATGAACATGTACTTCAGAGAAAGCTAAGATCATGAGTCTCACCAGAAATAACGCCAAGCCCTCAACTGATTTAAACTGGTATTGTTCTGCAAAGTATGTGAAGGTATCATTTGTTTTGAGTTTCTCAGCTCTGAACTTGCACATTCTCACTGCATCTCAGGGTGCATGGCTTAAAAATTAAGATGTCAAATCGTATAATTTGATAATCAAGGACACATATACAAGTATGAAAGAGTAACAGTGATGATCAAAAAAAGCCCAGAGATCTCTTGCTGGCAACCTTCTCCTTCAAACTACTTTATTATACATCTACTCTGACTAAAACATGACTCAACACTCTTGAGTTGTGCCTCTCCTGACTTGCAGAATTTGTTTTCTATATGAACAGGTCACTGTTCGCAAGCAACTGAAATTTTTTTATTCAAAACATCTTCTCCAAGCTATCCAAACCCTACCAAATTCAGTTTCATTTGCTTCCCTCAGACTCCCTAGTTTTTAATTTTATAACATGAAAGTCTTCACCTTATAAAATAAAATACCAAAAAGAAGCCCTCACATTCCAAATGTATTCATTTCAGAGAGAGAATCAACATGAGTTTCAGTGAAGAAGCAGCTGTTCAGAAAATCTGGGGTTTGCTAAAACAGGACTACCTTAATTGCTGACACTCATGGAGCCATAATATCTGTAGAAAAGATTTTTTTAGTTGCTACAGTAATGATTCTTCAAAACCAATTAGCCTGCTTTTGGGCTGAAATAGTTCAGTACTGATGATGCATCAGTTCCCACAGTGGCCAAGAACTGAGCTGAAACACTTGTTTGTCTTTGGTGCAGGTCTGTCTTCCCATGTCTTCTCATGGATGTAATTAGCAAGAGATCTGAACTGGCTTTGTAACCTTCAGTCTTCTAAATTTTACCTTCTATTACTGATTTTTAAAAATAGGTTAAGACCTGTGCTGTTTTGTGGCAAGTATCGCAGGTTTCAGTCAAAACTCAAAATGCAAACAGCACGTCCTAGTTGGCTGTGAGGGAGTTTCTTTCCATAAGCTAGTATCAGACACATACTTGGAGATCTGAAAAAAAAAATCCTTTCTAATAGGATTGTTTGTCAGTGCACTGTCTAGATATTTTGTACATGAAAACAATTTTCAATACACAGCCAGACATTAATACCAGGGAATCATTATGTAAAGGGAAAACAACTCTCCCATTGGCTACATTTCCTGAAAAGAATCTGCATTTTATGAGTATAGCTGCTTACCATTTCAAAACCACCAAAATAAAAACCTTACACATGAAGATATTTTTAATAAGCTTTGGTACTACCATGAAAACACTTCAGCAGATACTCTACCCCACACCCTCTGAGGTAACATAGAGACTGGTAGTGTCTCCTTTGTAGTACTTCAAGGACCAAATCCTTGAAGAGTCAAAGGAAACAAACCAAAGAAGGGAATAGTCTTGAGATCTGTGGTAATGGGTTGGACTTGATGATCTTTGAGGTCTCTTCCAACCTTGGTGATACTGTGATACTGTGATAATAATATTTCCAAACTCTGGACATGAATAACTTTGAGTTGACTGAAATACAACATTATTTGCTCTAGACATGAGAACTATCCATGACATACTTCTGCAAAAACTACCTTCCTTTTCCCCAGAAGTTTAGTGACTTTTCCACCATGTCAGTCTTAGCAGCTCAAGGTGCTTAGAAGCTCAAGCAGCTCTCAGATTCATCTTCAATCAATTTTGGTGGGGGGTTTTGTTTGTCTGTTTGTTTGGGTTGGGTGGTTTTTTGTTTATTTGGTTGGTTGGTTTGGTTGGCGTTTTTTTGGAGATGGTCCTCACATGGATCACTGAGTCACTCCTCCCCTGTGGCAGCAGAGGCTGCAGAGCTGGCAGAGAGGAGGCAGCAGGAGTAGGCAGCTGGGGTGGAGAAGATGTAAAAGGCAAGAGCTGTTCTTTTCCATCAATGGGGTAGCTTTAGAGGCCAGCTAGACCTGTTTCTGATCACCGGTTATGGTTGCTGCTCCCCTCTCACATCTCTGCCCCTCCTTGCTCCACTCACATAGGTCTGCTGGTTCAACTACTTCTCCTGTCTCATGACAATCAATACCTCAGATGTTAGCTGGATTATATAGAAGAGTACCAATGTTGTCATTCTTTTCCACTCCTCCAACAATCAGAATACGTAGGTTGACTTTTTTGTTTTTCTCCAGATCTGATGTTAAGCTGCTTCTCTTTCATGCTTAAGCAAGCTTAGGTCTGTAGAGGGCTTCTAAGATATGATTCACCTGACCTGTTTCACAGAACTAGTTTAGGATGAGATGAATCATGTCCTACGACTGTTCGTTCCCCTCCACAGACTGCAAAGGGAGCTTGGGGACACTGACTCAGATCTAAACCTCTGCATTATAAACCTCAAAAATTAGATTATTTGAATCCTGGTGTTCAGTTTCAATTAATAATGAATAGAACAAGAGAAAAATCAGAACTAGGCATGAGGGCAGATGACTCGGTGTTATTCACCACACTCAGGATTAGGCAAAAAACCCCAAACAACTCAAGGGTGAGAACTTCCAGGAGGATCTCGACAAAGGCTTGCAGCTATCCGGGTAACACAAAGAAAATTCATGCTGGAAAAATATAAGGAATCTTGCAGGGAGTGTTTAAATTCTGTTCATGTTGTGAATGCCTCTGAAGTACCTGTGACTTCTTGACAGAAAAACTGAGGTGTTGTTGCACACTCTAAGCGATGAACGTATCCTGAGAGTCGAAAAAGGCAAAGATAATTGTAATGGTTTGGTTTGGTGTCACTGTGTACATAGAAGCACATAACTGAGACTAAGCTTAAGCAGACTGCAAGACATTATAATTTCTAAAATAACAACAGTATAACGATGCATGCCAGGTGAGAACTAGAAGTTTTGCTGCTGCTCTTTAAATCACACAGCTCTCACAGATACTAATCTGCTGCAGAGATCTTACTAGCTAGCAAAGTGATAGGATAAAGATGTGCAGAAGAATAAAATAGCAAGAACAGAATCAATCTCCTCATTGCTGATTTGCCCTGTACACTGGATTTCACCTCCTTTCTCTTTTTACTTCTATATGAATAAGCATTTCTGATTATTTTATTTTATTCATATGAGAAAGGTTGCTATTTCCCCTTTGAGATGGATCCATCTTTAGGAAACTTTACATCTCTGCACCCCACATCAATTCTGTTTTGTTTCATTGCTATTCCTCTCATCTCACCTGTCTTGCGGGCCCTCTAGAACTTTCATGATGACCAGTCTAATGTAGTGTCCTATGCTGGTTTGAGGCCAACTGGAATATTTTAATGAGAAAAAATAGGTTATAGGTTGTGAAAAGAAAACAATGGTGATGTCTACATGCAGTGTTGTGACTATTGCCTAGAAAAGGCAGACCTTCCTACCTAAATTTTCTCAAATACTGTACACAGATGTACACAGACTCATACATGTCTTATGCACTTAACAATGCTATACATCTCTTTTTGCCAATCCAGTGAGCTTGGCTGCCATCGCTGTAGCACAGCTGACACATTGCTCTGTGCCCTGCACACCTTCTGCAGGTGCAGATTTCATATCTAGAAGAGTATCTTACCAACATTTTAAAAAAATTGGTTTAGCTGGTTAAAGTATCTCAATGAAGTTCAAAATCTAAATGGGAATGCAAAGGTTCTAGAGAAAGCTCCAGCACAGGAAGGACATGGAACTATTGGAGCGGGTCCAGAGGAGGGTCACGAAGATGATCAGAGGGCTGGAGCAGCTCTGCTATGAGAACAGACTGAGAGAGCTGGGGCTCTTCAGCCTGGAGAAGAGAAGGCTTCAAGGAGACCTGATAGTAGCCTTCCAGTATATGAAGGGGGCCTACAGGAAGGCTGGGGAGGGACTATTTACAAGGTCTTGCAATGACAGGACTAGGGGCAATAGGTTTAAACTGGCAGAGGGAAGATTTAGACTGGATCCTGTTCCCAGCTGCTGGAAGGAGCTCTCTGCATGCTGCAGACAGCACAGTAGCACAAGGCCCTGATGCATTTAAGAGCTGTCAAGTATCATCCTCTCTCCAGTAAGCCTGGAAATTATACAAGTCAACCCATATTAGAGAGGGATAATATTTTAGGCAAAAATTACCCCCAACTCTTTCTGAAAAGCTCAGTAAGGACATAGCCTACAGACAGCAGGGTGGAAAGAATACATGGAATAGCTGAGGTATAGCTACATTTGTAGCACAAGGCTCCTCAAGCAGAGTGACTCACCCTACACTGGATGTTGCATAGATCAGCACCAGTATAACCCGCCTTTCTGACCTCCTGTATGAAACAGGGCTTGACTCTACAGTAACTCATTCCTAAGGCAAACCTGTAATTTCTTGATGAGCTATGGCACAGTTTGATGAGCTACTAGCTGAGGAAAGTCGCAAGAAACAAGGATACTGCTTCTTCTCCTTAGGGCTATCTTGAGACTGAAAAACCTGTGTGGCTACAATTTCATCTTCCTCTCAACGGCAATTTTCTTGATAACCAAGGGGGTGGAGACTCATTCATGATACAACAGGAGAATGTCTTTTTTCCCTTCTGTGTCTCCTTGGAGAAATATTTAGATTTACAAACTGCAAGTTGCTTGGTATTTCCTAAACAGAGGTTCACCTGATACTACCCAGACACTTCCACGTGTCTCTACCCAAAGAGTTTAGTATCTGTCTAATAACATATCTTCAAAGTTTCTGGACTTCACAGTTAAGGAGTTGTAATTTGCTCCTTTTTGATAGGCACAGCTACCTATAATATACATCCAAACAGTCTGCAAGGATGACTTCCCACAACATTCAGCTCCCAGCATTCTGTTTTGAAATTACCTTCCCAAAGAGAATGAGGTGAAGCAGAAAGACTTTGGGCTCACTGACAGCCATTGTCTATTAAACTGTTCTAAAAGTCCTGAAGAAAAAGGTAAATCAATCATGAGTACTTCCCGTCCCTATTTTGGACACAACTGTGTTCTTGTTCTCTGAAGACATCTCTTTAATGTTGCCTCAGCTAAGTCAATGGGAATGAAAGGGAACCCTGAGCCAGACTGAGCAGAGAATAATTTAAGACATTTGGACAACCTGGAATGTAATTTTCCTGGAGGGAACTTTCCACACCATTGTGTTTTTGCAGAATAAAAGACTTGTTACAGCTTGGCAATGCTTTTTAGGAGATTTAAATTTCTGGCAGAAATCAAACTCTTTAAGATGCTTGGCTTGCATTGTTCCAAATTACTACATTCTTTGTAGCTCTAATGAACCAATTTTTAAACACTGCTCTTTTAAGATAGATTTTCTTAACATAAGCAGAAGTTACACTGTCTCTGCATAGGCTGTGACTCACAGTTATGATTTTATACAACTTTAACACAGGACTGTTTTCAAAACTCTCTTAAAAACTTTGTGTATAAAGCCAATACGTTTGCAAACATTTTCA
>VWZE01022783.1:373892-429901 GCA_013396675.1 Eubucco bourcierii | reverse complement strand
CCCAGAATTATCAATGCTGACACCTATTTTATCACTGGCAACCATGGCTTGCAATATCCAGGCAAATTTTTCTTATTATTTTTTTTTTGCCTTAGTTGGAGTGAGCAGCAACCACTAAAAGGCAAAGAGTGTATAACCAAGGTTTGCAAGTGACCACTGACAGCATCTCAAAAGTTACAGGTTACGTCTCGTCAATGAACTTGAGTAAAAGACATGCTCACAGCAGGAAGTCCTTACACACTCCTCTACACCGACAGGGTTAGTTTGCCCACAGCGAAAGCAGTTTCTTACTTCCCTTTGCCCCTGGTTTCCTGACTACTATGCTTGGTGGCTAAAGTGAAGGAGCTTAGGAGTGCTGCTTGTTTTTTCTCCTGGGAATAGGTCATGGTGCATTTTGTGTAATACCTGGGCGGACAGCATAGCCTAAAGCAGAAATCTAGGACATCTTCCCTCTTTTGTGTCATTTTTCTACTTCCTTCTATTGCAGTTCCATTTTCATATTGTTTCAATCCCTCTTTAAGATCTGTTTTTCCTTACAGTAAGGGAAGGTAGAAAGTACACATCCCCCTCCCAAACAAATTCTGTTTTCTGGGCCCTTTCAACAAAAGGAGGGGAAAGAGAATGTACCTAATACTTGAAAAACAGAAGGAGTAATCTTTCTAGTAGCTGGAAATACAGCTCAAAAAGAATGTGTGCCTGGCAGAAACATCTCATTTATCATTTCAAATTATAAGATTGTGTTTTAATTACAATCAGGGAAAGAAGATCAAAGTATTAGTGTGGAAGTGAAAAAAACTATGACTGTCATAAGAAAGAAACTTGCAGCTGCTATAGGTATACAATTTAAATAACCTATCTGTGGTCTCTCTGAATTTATCTGAACACTCTTTGTGTTATACAGCGGTCAGCTTGTGATAAAGCCACTCATTAACAGTCACACTTGGGATCCAAGAGTGTTCAGAGATACTCTTTGCAAAGATAAACAAATAAATAAATGAGAGAGATAGGTATTAATTCTGAAAGGCACCACGGGTAAAAAAGTCTTGAAAGTCAAAGTGCTCTGCAAGAGCACAAGCAAGGTGGAAGAAGAAACTTCCATTTGTAATGAAAATCCAGTGTTTTAATCCAACATTCTACCAATGTAACTCCAAAACCAAATGCAGGTCAAGAACCATGCCTATGTGTTAGTGGAACTTTAGAAGTACCAACATACTTCTAAGGTTCCACTAATACATAGGTATTAAAACTTAGTTTCCTTAGGACACAAATGAATAAGAAACAGTAGAAAAAGATCTAATATTGTCCAATTAACCAAAACATATCACTTCCAAACTTTGACCAGGTTTTACTCCTTCCCAAAGAGGAACATAGGCTGCAGATCTTTTTAAAAAATGATTCTGGAGAAGCCACTAGTCATAAAAAAATCTGGCCTAAGCATGCAGGTGAGCCAGGGAAGATTATCATGCAACATGACTTACATGTCTAAAACTCCACAGGATTAGAAGATCCACAGAAAAAGGTATGATTATTTTCTATAAATAGGGGTATTCTCACAGGCCCTTACTGCAGCTAGGGTTTAGTGAGTAAAAGAATGAGCTGTCACATGCAGGAACATCAAAGTAGGCAAATGAGACACTAGCATGGCAAATGCTATGACTTTCAGTTAACCTTTTCACAGTTTTGCACTTCTGCAAGGCAGTGTGGGAAGCACATTGATGTGTACAGGGATGGCCTGACATATGAAAACTTGGTCCATGATGATAACAAAAGAGGACCACGGCCTACAAGGAGTGTCTGTGGGAGCTGGGGCTGTTCAGTCCAGAGAAGAGGAAGCTGAGGGGAGGTCTCATCATCAACCTCTGCAACGACCTGAAGGGAGGTTGGAGCAAGGAGGGGGCAGCCTCTTCTCCTTGGTGTCAAGCAACAGGACTAGAGGAAATGGTTTCAAGGTTCAGGTTGGATGCTAGAAAACATTTCTTCACTGAGGGAGTTATCAAACACTGGAATGGTCTACCCAGGGCAGTGGTGGAGTCACCATCCCTGGAGGTGTTTAAGCAGTGTATAGACCTGCCACGTAGGGACATGATTTAGGACTGACCCTAAACTGGATTGAAGGTTGGATTGGATGTTCTTTCAGGTCTCTTCCAACTGGATGTTTTCTGTAAGTGTGGAACTGAAAAAAAATTGTTATTCAAAGCTCATATCACATTACCTAATCTACCTGAAAAGGATGCAGCAGGAAAACACATTATGAACTTTAGAAAAAGCATTAAAAACTCATCAGACCATGCAAAAGACACCTCTGTAATTTATAAGTTATTTCCTGACCACTTATCATGCTTATTCCAGCAGTCTTTGTAGCATTAGCTTGGAAAAGCATTCGAGGCTATTTCAGTGTTTGAGAGCTGCTTGAACCCAAGGTTTCAAACAATTCTGTGAGCAAAAATAACTGAGTTTATCAAGATGGGTAAAATACAGTAAAATAATTATATGCACTTGTAATTAATTTTGTATGTATTGAAATGCAAAAATTGATCTGTGACAAATAATTATTAAGAACTCTTAAGAGGGAAAATACAATGACTATTCTCTAAATTGATTTAATGGTTGACTTACTTTAATTAGTGGTAAATTATTTATTGCAAGTTCCTTAATCATTTTCTATTAACACAAGAGAGCTTCAATCTTGGTTGAGCTATAGAAATCACTGCCATAACAAACAATAAAAGCTGTTATCTAATCCATATGGTTTTGTCTGGCTTTGTGGAACAGAAAGCAAAAGCGGCAGAAGACTCTCATTTTTATTTTACTGTACAAGCAATCTATCTAAAGTTAGGAAACATGGAATGAGCAGATTGTCACAAATCATGAGTACATCTGCATGCAGCATGTCACATCCCTTCATAAATCTATCGCTTTCTACTTTAGAAATATTTTTTTATGAGAAGGTTGATCCATAATCTCACTTTTCCAGTTGGTGGAAATTTTTTTCTGACTTCTGGCCTAAATTATTAATGGTTGCTTTATGTATCTTATTGTGCTGGTTTGAGGCTAATTAGAATACTTTAATAGAGAAAATTATACTATAGGCTGTGAAAGGAAAACATGGTGATGTCTATTTTACTCATAGGCTTGCTGAGATTGTTGGGAAAAATAAACCAAAACATAGATAAGGCATTTGCTGTCTGTCTCTCTCTGGGGGAACAGCGTCTGGGGAGGTCTAGCAGCTTCTGGCTCTGATTCCTTTTTGTCCGATTAATCTTCACTACCCACTTTTCTTCTAACCCCCCTGGCTGATCCTCCTAATTCACCTTGCATGTAAGGCAAACCTTGGGGTAAGGTACAGGGGTGGGGAGAAGGTGGAAGGGTGGTTGAGAGCCCCTCCTGGGGTCTCTGATTTCTGGGAGGGGAGTTGTGTTTCTGTATTCCCTTTAACTTGTATATTTCTGTAACTATTCCTGTCTATAGTGTATATCTCTGCTTGTACATTGTGCTGAGCTGTAAATAGAGCTTCAGTCCTTAACTTCCAGCTGGCTGAGTTCTAGTCTGGGTCATTTTACAAAGTGTGGGGGGCAAGGAACTCCCAAACCATCACACTTAGTAGTAGTAGTAGTAATAGTATTACCTTTTACTATAAATATACTGGGTTGGGGGTTTTTTTTGTCCCATTGACATATACACAGACAGCAAGGCTATCCTCTCTCACATTCAATTATTTTTGGACAGAAGCAGACAAGTTCATTTAGTCTTTTTTTTTGTTGAAGTACACTTTCTGTTTACCTCAGAAAGCCTTATCTATTTCAGCTTGCATTTGCCTTTGTTGAAAACACAGAGTAGGACAGTATCCTGTATTTTACATGGAATTCAACATAAGCTGGCACTGATATTTCCTATTTCTTTTGGGTATAGAACACCAAACAAGAACACCATTTATCTTTTTTGCAAATGTATGAAAGTCTTAAGTCACTATAGCAGTGACTTCTCTTCATCACCTTTAGTCATTCTAATAACACTGAATCCTTTGGTGTCCTCCTTTTCCTTAGTTTTTTTGTTTGTTTGTTTGTTTGTTTGTTTTTGTTTTAAAGAGATTAATTTTGTGTTTGTAGTGAAAACTTATTTTATGTTACGGACGGGGAAAATCTTTTGATAACAGACAGACAAAAAGCATCTTAGTATTAACAGTTTGTGGCTTATTAGCATGGCATACTTTTGCTGAATTTCATTGCACCACATAAAGCTTCACTTGAAATTATTAAAATTTAATATTGAGACATTCTACTAAGCCATGATGGAAATTCTGCCATTAAAATTCTTTTATGTCTCATCATACCAATCCAGGGAAAAATCAAGTATGACAGGATTGGAAAAGTTCACATTTAAATAATGCTCTTTGTCTTCCATACAGGGCATGTAGAAAAAGTTCCCATCACTACCACAGCAACTCTTTATCATACTACCCCTTCTTCTTTTCTAGATATTTGGGGAAATAAAGGAAGCAAAATGAGAGAGCAGAAGGGCATTATTTGGAGGTGAAGGTTACCAGTCTTACAAAATTGCAAAAACCAAAACATATCTAAAAACAAACAAACAAACAAAAAACCCAACAAACAAAAAAAAAAAAAACCCAATCCAGAACCACCTAAAAAACAAATCCAGAAAACATGGCAAGCTATGCAAGGGGTGCAACAGCAACAATTAATTGTACTTGAATTAGTTGGAAATAAATTAGACAGGAAAATTTGGAACTTTGTCTCAGAAATACTTCAGGGGCCATGAGAAATTATGAGAACAGATAAACACAAAGAGGGTTGGGGTTTGGATGGTTTTTGGTTGTTTTTTTTTTGTCTGGATTTGTGTGCAACATAGATTTCCTTCTTTGGGTTTTATGTTCAGATAGTTCCTGCACTGATCCTCTGCAAGCTTGCTTGACTTTACCCACAGTGGGTAACAAATATGTCTGCCCATGACTGATGGCTGCATTTGCACCGACTGTTTACCAGCTGTATCTTATTTCCTCCAGTTACCTGAGAAGTCAAACTGACCCTCTACAGTCCTTACCTCTGTCCTATTATTTAAACATACATCTTGCTACAGATTCCTTCTCCAGGTTCTTCTGGATGGGGTTGGATTTCACAACAGTCAGTGGAGCATTAAAGAGGTAACTTCTAACCCACCAAATCTGGTGGGACAGACAAGTTTGCTTTGCCTCTACTCGCAACTTCATGAGTCCAATTATGACATCTTAACAGGACTCATTACACACCAGCAATGTCACTTGTGCACATATTCTCACTCTAGTATAATGCTTATTGATTTGAAAATGCAGGACATGTCTAAATACATGAACAGCAAGTAGGTTCTGTGTGGTTTTTGTTTTCTGCATTTCCATTAACAAAACTCTGCTATGTTAGAAAGTATTTTAGTGAAATGCATACAGAAAACAAGCAGAAGTTGCTTTAAAATCAGAGTTAATTATGCATTAACTGCAGATCTTGTATGTAAAGCTTTGAACACAGTTCTTAACACATTCATCATGGGAAATTTTATGATGAAAAGAAAATAAAATCCTTTTACTACTTCTTACAGTTGCATTAAACCATTAATTATTTGGCTTATTAATAGTTGGAAATTTAGTGAGGCATTAGCATTTGGGTATTCTGTCTTGCACTCTGATTCATTTGGAATATTACTGACACACAGGGTTAACACAGCTCTATTCCTACTGAACTGAACAGGTATTTCACCTGGGATATGGACAGGATAAGAAGAATAGCAATGAAATCTGGAGAAAAAAAAAAAGGCCCACTCGGTTCCCTAAAGAGAAGCCTCTAGCACAAACCCTATGCAGTGCTTTGGAGAGTTACCCAGCTCTACATTTCTCAGATGTAGTAGCTAGTGATACTACTGTTTCCTGTAAATGTGTGTGTCCAGATATAATGAAAACTATCTATGACAGACTGCATTCCTTGTGCCTGTCATTCTACTTCTAGTATGATGCTGAAAAACTAAATGGATTTACCTACCCCAGTTTTGTTCTTTCCTAAGAACCCACTGACCCATCGAGCTATTCTGTTCTACATGTTTTCCTATTCACATCCTAATAGTTTTGTCCACAACTCAGTGAGCTCATTAATTTATATTTTGGAACTTGAAGCAATTCTTTCAGAAAGGTAGGCTTACTTTGATCGAAGCCTAGATGAGATGAAAAATCAATCTCTTCTGGAAATTTTAATTCTAGATGTTTTATTTTGTGTTTTATCACCCTTGTTATTAAAGCTGATTCCTCATCTGGCCTTGTCTGCCTTCAACTGAGGTACATAGGTCAGCAAATAACCTCCTCACCCCGAATTTTCAAATCTAGTTCCAGACTTCACAGGAGACTACACATGATACAATCATTTTTGTAACTATTAGAAATGTTGTATTATAGATAGATGGTTTTCAGTTCTAAGATGTTTCGCTGGTTTTGTTATGCCTTTTTTGTGTGTGTGTGTGTGTGTGTGTCCTCACTACTATGAGCAGCCCTATAGTTTTAGTAGATTTTGCATTTTTTTTCTTTTAAAATTTATGACAACAGGCTGTGCTATTCCAGGAAAAATCTACAGGGCCCAACAGAAACTGAACACAGATTTTTTGCCTTGAGCATAAACTGGCAGGATACAAGCTGGCTCTGGCCTGGAGTTTGATGTAGAGCTGTGCATAAGCAAATACACTTGGCAAATACTTGGGTAACACCTAAGTTTCCCTCTAAGGCACTTTCTCCAGTTGTTCAGTAATTTCCTTGATCCACCCTTACACTTTCCCCAGTTTTTGCAATAACTTATGTGTGTGTATACATACATTTTGCTATACAGAGTTTGATTTTCAGTGTGTCATTAAAGAGGTATGTATATTCGCAGGTAAGCATGTTTTTGTGTGCTGCTTATTCTTTGGGTTTTGCACTGCACTGCACTGCACTGCATTCTCATTTTCCTTAATCTTAGGGTCACATTTTCTTTTATTCAATTTCAGTTTAGAGTTGGAATGGGATTTTTTAGGAAAAAAGGAGTTGAGGCATACTATTAATAGGAGTACACAGAAAAGGAGTTACAGCAAGTCTTTGACTTGCCTACTTACTTACTTTTGTGGGGCCTATGGCTATCCCAATGTTTTAACAGTGAAATTATTCTAATGCAAAGCAAGCAATTTAACAGGTATGTAATTTAGAGGGTAAGATTTTTTCCCTTTCTTTTCCAGCCCAAACTGTAGCTCTGCCAGCTATAGCCACCCCCTTCTCCCACCAGACGGCAACCTCTTCCAATAAAACATCAGGAGAGCCCATTTTTTAGCCAGCACTTTGCTTCAACACCACTCATGCGGCTCAGAAGCAGCTGACCAGATTTTTATTAAGCTTTTCTGAGTAATGAACCTTGGCATGGGATCAAGGACAAATAAGATATGAAGCAACTGAAAAAGAGAGAAGGCTACAATGATTTCTATCATTCCAGGTCAGGGATTCAAACAGCAAACAAATCAGCATTAGCTGCTGTGGGGAGGTGTCTCACAGAGCTGCAGTAAATTTCAGTTTGGAGTGGCTGGATGATACCTCCTTGCACACTCCTTGCCTAGTGAGTTTACAGGTGATATTTACTGAAGGCTTTCTCCCCAGGGTGTTTTTTGCACCCATACTGAAGATGCCTGCAGACTGCTTGGGCACCTGTGCTGCCCTGCATCATTGCACCCCATGCTGCCCACTGGCTTGCCAGGTGTTGGATGAGCCAAGCACCTTGCTTCTGCTTTGAAGAAGCCTTTGCTCCCTACGTCAGCTGGTATATAACAGGTTGACAACCTCCTTTGCCCTTAAGACACTAAAAGCATAGAAGATAATGGAGGCTGTACTGAAATGGTTTTTTTTGGAAACCCCGTGATGTTACAAAACAGAGTGAGAAACTTATTTTCTAGGAAAATGAATCCTCATTAGATGATAACTACAAGGAAATGGCTATGAAAAATGTCAGAGCTGTACTGCAGGGTTTCAGTGGCATTTTCCTCATACTCATTACTGAAATTAATTCACAAGACTTGCCACAATACGCTCATAGGATATAGCTGTAATACTTTAAGTGGTTGTTAAGAATTCAAAACATGGCAATCAAAATAGTTCTCTTTATATATGATTAGAACATTTATTTGCCTGTTTGATGCAAAATTAAGTAGTAAAAGCAACCAGGAGCTGGGAAGGCAGCCAAGAAATAAACCAGATTGATTTTACAAATACACAAAAATCACATCCACAGCTTTCAAACATTCTCTCAAAAGCAGAAAATCATCTCTTCAAGGTTACCAAACAATGTGGTTAGACAGGATGGTGAACCTGCTGTTAAACAGAAGACACAATTCGTCTGTGAGGTGTAGCTAATACAATTACCAGTTGCTCAAAATAGCATGCACCTCCATAAATCTGTCTCTCTTTGAGGTAATTACTCAAAATTATTCAGCAATGTCATTTTTCTTGATTCTTCGATTACATTGGATATAGAGTTGTGTGTTCAGAAAAACCATACCTGTCATGCAGCCCATGTTGGTTTTTTTTCAGAAAAGATGCATTCTCAGACTTCATTTTGCTTTTCAAATCCTCATTTCGTAAGATTACAGATCATGACAGCATGTCAGTTTTCTTTTGTTCATACAATACAATCAACTGCAGAAGGATTCAGTTTTCAAATTATATCTGTTTCTCCTACACTGTCATCATTCTCTCAAAGTCAATGTTGTCCAAACCAAGTATTAAACAAGTACTTATAGTAATGGCAGAGTATAAATTGCTGAAAAGGCATCGAGGGTGGTATATTCACAGGCACACTTTCCAGTGAAAGGCTGATTTTTCCAGTACCTAGTGGTCTCCAGAGCAATAAGAACAACTATTTAAAAAGTAGGCAAATAACATATTACAAACAAAAATATGTTAATTAAGCAAAGGAACTGTTTTTCCATTGAAGGAAATCCCAACTAAGAAATTTAAATTCAGCCTCAGAAAGGCAGTTGAGTATAAATAACACTTTGAGTTTCAGCCAGACCCGGGTCAAAAACTATTTCTTATGCCCATTGACTGAGAGAAGGCCACAGCTGTGCATGCAAAATTCACATTGCTCCTCATTATTATTATGTCTGAGAGCTTTAATCAATATGAAGAATCAGAATTCATGGCACATGAAGTTCAGAGGGACTCAGTGTCTTGTTCTGGCAGAAGCTATTGAAAATTAAAGTAATAAATCTGCCTTTGCAGGATCTAATCAAGAAAGAATATACTGCTGACAGGTCAAAAAAGTTGCTGAAATATTTTTCATAAGAGAAGATGCTTATGAGACAAAAGGATGTTTCTCCTCAAACTGTATGAATAAAATCTAGCAACTATATGGCAATAAATATCTTCAAAGGTTTTTGTAGCTATTAACTAGCCAAAATTAATTTAACTAAAACTTTTACTTGACGCTTAAGTGGTTGGTTAAACAAAGCAGCCAAATAAACCGTCTACTTGCATGCTTAAACTAGAGAATGGCTTCTGGAATAGATTTGATCCACATTAATTACTTAATAAAGCATCATGAATTTTACCTACATATATTGAATGGACACTACTCAGCAATCTCTGAACTGTAAGAGTTGCAGTAGTCTTTTTGGTTTTCAAATTGTGGTTCGGTTTTCCATATCATTGTAATTACTGCAGCTGCACTGCTGCAAACAAAATCCTAGACTCAAAGCTCTCGGCTATGACAGTAGATCTAAGCAATCACCATGGGATACTGGGCTAAACTCAAACAGGTTTCTTTTTTATGAGGTATATACATGAGCAAAAGCTAGAGCATGTTTAAACAAAGTAAATCAATTCAAGTCAAGCCTTCCTACTTATTAGATTCACACAGCTTATTACAATGAGCAAACATGCCTTAATGAAGAACACCCATCTTCTAAATGAGAGAAATAAAGCCTTGGTTGTGCTATTTCGGCAGGGCAGGGCATAGTCCCTGTTTCTGCCTGTCTCAGTGCTCAGAGAAGCATACTTACTACAAAATGAGTTCACTGTGGACTTTTAACTCCTCTGTCCATTACTTTTACTCCCACTTTGCTACCTAGTTGAGTTTTCATGGTTATCTGATGACTTTCAAGTGAGCACAGCACCCTTTTCAAGATGGCAAGAGTCATGGCCATAGTGACTTCATGTTTGGTTGAGTTTTTAAAATGATGAGATGGCTTCTTTCACTTCCCCTTCTAGAAAATCATAGAATCATAGAATGGTAAGGTTGGAAGGGACCTCAAGGATTGTCTAGTTCCAAACCCCTGCCATAGATAGGGACACCTCCCACAAGTGCAGGTTACTCACGGCCTCGTCCGACCTGGCCTTGAACACCTCCAGGGAGGGAGCAGCCACAGTCTCACCAAGTACTTCAGAAGCCCCTAAGCTGTAAACAAATACCAGCTCTAAAGGAAGACTCAGAGTAATATCATTAGCCAGTGGACACTGCCATGATCGTTTCCTATAATGAAAACTCCTGCCCTTCATGTATTTTCTTCCCAATCCAGAACGACCTGGATAAGTTGTCAATGTAAGATGTTCAACAATTGTGTCATTGTCGGATTGTGCCATTCCAGACACTACAGGAGTTTTCCACTGACTTGTCAGTTGCATGAAACAACTGTAATGCCTTGAATTTGTCTGAGGCAAACACAGCCACAGTAGAGCCTGTGAGTGGTCAGTGATGCTTAAAACCATAAAATATGTTTTTTTAAATTAACTCCAAAAGCACAGATTTGGAGTTAAAGGCTTCAAATTCAGAAGTTAATTACTCTTCTTAGATTATAACATACTTGAGTATGTTAGGGTACTCACATTACATCTTTGATGAGACACAGTGAGTTCAATTTACCTTGCATTTTTGTCACAGTATCACAGTATCACAGTATCACAAAGGTCGGAAGAGACCTCAAAGATCATCAAGTCCAACCCAATACCACAGACCTCAAGACTAGACCATGGCACCAAGTGCCACGTCCAAACCCGCCTTGAACACCTTCAGGGATGGTGACTCCACCACCTCCCTGGGCAGCCCATTCCAGTAGCCAATGACTCTCTCAGTGAAGAACTTTCTCTTCATCTCGAGCCTAAACTTCCCCTGGCATAGCTTGAGACTGTGTAGTTGTGAGTATGAAAAGCACATGCAAGAGAAGTGAAAAGATGCTATCCTTTTGAGCACTTAGCAACCTCTTAACCATTGTAAATTTGTCCAAATGATTGACTAAAGATTGACTCCAGAACAGCAACTGATTAGGTGAGAGTTCCTTATCATGGGCACTGGGCATTGGTCTGCAGTTCATATACATGGACGCACATCATCATATTCATAAATTAACTATTTAATTAATTATGTACATTTTTACAGCTAATTATAAAATACCTGCCAAGGACCACTATGCTAAGGAATGTTTCATATTCCAAGGTATTTTGATCTCTATGAAAATTACTAAATATGGAGTTAGCAACTAGATTTGTTGTTTACTGAAAAATTAAAAAGGAATATATAGAAAAATGATTGAAATATAACACTGTGGCTTCATGCAGAGTAGACTCAGAATTTCAAATGGAAAATCCATCCTGCCCAGAGGTTTCCCTTCTTATTGTCTTTTAAAAACCCACTACCTGAAATCATCATTTATTGTGCACACTGTATCTTCCATTCATACTCCCTCTCTGCTTGTGTCACCTTTCTGACCAAACAATCTGAAAACATATAATTATGTATGGAGAGAATTCAAATTAATATAATGCAAATATAAAGTGATATTGAATGGCATTAGAAAGCTCACCAACATTACTGAACAGATCAAATTAGCATTTTTCCACAACATTAAGACTCTGTCATGTAATACAGCTCACAGCACATCCCTTTCTCTATCTTTTACTCAAATTAACTCCAGGATTTTCTTTGCTTTCTGGTTTTATCCTAATGGATAATTATGATGGAGCAGTCAGTTGCTGCCCAAGAGTCCTAAACCACACCGAGCAATCAAAATATATGTTGAATAAATAATGTGTGCCACATGAATGACTGTTTCTGTCATGCACAGCAATATTTTAGTAGTCTATTTTTTTCCCCTCATCAGTCAAGTGTTACTCTCCTCAGTTGCAGATACTTGTGGATTTGTGGTTAGAGCAGTATTTCATCATTATCTGCTACATATAATACATCCATAGGCCATGAAATGAGAACTTTTCAAGGACACGTGGGTTGAATTCTGCAAGAAGCTGCAGAGGTGCTCTCATGTAAGGCACAAACCCTGGATAAATCTATTTTATTGAAACAGAGACATGTCACAACACGGCACTGCAGCATCCTCCAATTCAAGCATTTCAATATAGTGTTTAAACACTATATTGAATAGAAGTACCATGTTTTCACTTAATATGTATTTTCCTTTAGGCCTCCACCCTCAAGAAGACTTAAAGAGTGTAAGTGGTTTTCTTCTCACTGACAGAAATGTACCTCTGTAAGCTCAACGCCATCTCTTACTAACATGATGCTTCTTGGCTGACATTCTTTCCCTATGGTGACTTATATTTCCTCTTCAGACAGGAAATTCCATGCAAATTCCTTTATGACTTTGTGCAGTATTAGCACCATTAAACAAACAAAGAATCACAGGCAGAAGAACTCACTTACCTGTTTCATGTGAGGTACTGTCTTTCCTTCCATGAAAACGTGAAAATTGGAAAATCAGTTTCTTACACGTTGCTCAGGTTGGATCTTTACCACACCTCTATTTGTAGTGGTAGAGGGTTCCCACAAGAGAATTATTTCAATACAGTACAGTAAATGTGTCATATCTGAAGCACAAATCCCTTCATCTCTAGCATAGTGGAATTTCTTCCATAACATATTCAAGCTCTCACTAACATTTCATGGTTTCGTCATGATGCTTTATAGTGGAAAAAAGCCATAAATTAAAAGTTCTGCATCATACATTTTCATTCTTTTATAAATTTTCACTGAAATCACGTGATCTACCCTGGTGATACTGAGTTTCCACAAGTGAACTCAGGAGAGAAGTAGTCTGTATGATCAGAAGTATTTACAACACAAAGCACAAACTAGTTTGGCACCACATAAGTAACAGTCCTGCAGTGATACATGTAGAGTTTGATATTCTTTGTACTGAAGCCAATAACTAAAAGCATGTTTACTTCAGTGAGAGATTTTTGAGAAACAAAATTATAAAAGGATAATGGTCAAGGTCTTTGGAATCATAGGGGAAGTAAATGATGACCTAGACTAAGGCTAGGTTATATTACATGATATAATAAACTAGGCCCTGAGAAGAGAGAGAGTTGGATAGGAGGAGATAAAGCAGGCAGATGTAAGAGACCGTTGAAAGGAATTGTCAGAAGAATTTATATTGCAATAGCTTAAAATATGATCAGAAACTTGGGAAAAAAGATGACAGTGATTGTCACTGACGGTGACAATTTAGATGAGCAGAAAGCAAGATAAAGCATAAGACCTGGAGACAAAATGATTGATATATGAAATAGGTGAAAAAAAATATAGGGGGGGGGGGGGGGGAAATGGAACAACCAAAAAGAGCCAAACCACATACCACATAAGAGAAGTTTCTAAGCAGAGTACTTCTGAATCTCTTAGGTATCACAAAGTGTTGAGTATCTCTACACACTTAAAGAATCTATGTTCATTTTGAGATGTAACTACACTTCCGGAATATAGTCAAATAAGAAAGACACTAATTTAAAAAAAAAAATTAAAAAAAAAAAAATCAAAGTCTTCTGCTGAAAGACATGGAACAGAGCATGAAGAAACATTTAGCATCTCCTGAATATAGTCAAATAAGAAAGAAACTGATTTTTTTAAAAAAAAGAGAGAAGTAAAAAATAAGATAGACATAAAAGATCATTTGAAAGAGCTTTTGGAACAAAGCCTTCTGCTGAAAGGCATGGAACAGAGCATGAAGAAACATTCAGCAGATAATGATTCTGAAGGTTTCCAATGGTCTGTTTCAGAGTAGTCAAGATGTTTTGCCTCTCTATCTTGTCAGTCAGCCATGTGGGACTGAGAATGAGGAATTCAACCAACTGGAAGCACAACAAAGGACCAGCAGGAACTTTACTGACAACCACAAAAAATGAGATTAAAGGAGCTTAACAATTGCATCAAGTGCCTTCATCAGAACTGTAACAGGGGAATAAAAGCTGCTGGAGAAACAAGAGAAAAACAGAAGCTTTCTGTTCTAGACTAGCAAGGACAGAGAAATTAAGAATGCACTCAGACCAATTTCCTATTAGGAAGTACCACAAGTTTGCTGCATACAGTTTCATCTAATTCAGTGGCTATAAAGCAGAAGCAGGCATACTGTTTCAGATTTTAAATGGAGTTGCCTTTAGTGACTCTGAAAATTCTGTGGGGTTACAGTTACTTTTCTATGTTATTTCTGCATTTTCCTAGAGCTCTCAGCTGGATTCTGTACTGTGTCTGCCAGCACAATCAATAATTCTTGAAAGGTGAAATAGGAATGGGACTCGAATATCTGTCACAATCACCTCCATTTTATCTGCATGTAGTTTTTCAAGAAAACAGAAGTGAGATAAAGGAGTGATTATATCATTTACAGAAAGTGTATTTACTTCACTTGGTGAAACCCATTTTCTTTATGTTGCCCAAAAGAGAAAGAGGAAGACTGAGTCAATGAGCAATTCTGTTTCTAGAACAAACTGTTCCAAGTTGGTTAATATCATTGGTAGTACTAATTACATATACAAAATTACTAATATATGATATTTTGAAATATTACTTTGAAGCTTTAAGCACATGCCCCAATAATCTCAGATGAAATCATTCTGCGATCAAGGCATTGCTGATCCTGAGACAGGAGACTGAAGTTTAGTCAGACTACCTGTGCTGGTTTGAGGCTAACTGGAATATTTTAATAGAGAAAATTATACTATAGGCTGTGAAAAGGAAACAGTGGTGATGTCTACTTCACTCATTGGCTTGCTGAGATGTTTAAGAGAAGAAACCAAAACATAGATAACTCACTCTGTCTCTCTCTGGGGCACAGCATCTCGGTCTAGCAGCTTCTGGCTCTTTCTCCTCTCTGCTGAGTAATCTCACTAATCACTTTTCTTCTAACCCGCCTGGTCGATCCTCCTAATTCACCTTGCACCTAGGGCAAACCTGGGGGTAAGGTATAGGGGTGGGGAGAAGGTGGAAGGGTGGTTGGGAGCCCCTCCTGGGGTCTCTGATTTCTGGGAGGGGTGTTGTGTTTCTGTATTACCTTTAACTTGTATATTTCTGTAACTACTCCTGTCTATAGTGTATATCTCTGCTTGTACATTGTGCTGAGCTGTAAATAGAGCTTCAGTCCTTAACTTCCAGCTGGCTGAGTTCTAGTCTGGGTCATTTTACAAAGTGGGGGGGGCGGGGAACTCCCAAACCATCACACGACCTAAATTATACTTTACTTTCAAATTATATCCCTTTTACGAAACATGTTGTATTTAAAAGCAAAACCATACTTTTGTTATTTTATTGATGTTAGTGGTGATTTCGAAAGCATTACAACACATTGTTAAAAGTATTTTAAATGTAATGTATAGCACAACCAGTAAAAAAAATCACCAGCACAGATGCTCCTAAAAATATATCCACCAAAGCGAAAAAAGAACTAAACAAACAAACAAAAAACAGTGTAATTTGCTTTCAAGGCTCCTGTGTAGATAATACAGTATATTGTGCATACACTTATCCACTGAAAATTCACTCTGCTTTCTTTTTTTCTTGAAATCTTAAGTTCTTCACAGAATTACAGAATTATTGAGGCTAGAACAGACCTCTAAGATTAAGTCCAGTCTATGACCTAACACCCCCACATCAACAGAATCACAGAATTATGGAGGCTAGAATAGACTTCTGAGATCAAGTCCAGCCTATGACCTAACACCACCATATCAACTAGACTGAGTCACTAAGTGCCACATCCAGTGTTTCCTTAACACCTCCAAGAACGCTTACTCCACCACCTTCCTGGACAGTTCATTCCATTGTCTAATTACCCTTTTTGTGAAGAAGTGCTTCCTAATATCTAACTTAAACCTCTCCTGGTGCAGCTTCAGGCCATGCCCTCGTCACAAGTTCACAGTATCACAGTATCACAAAGGTTGGAAGAGACCTCAAAGATCATCAAGCCCAACCCCATACCACAGACCTCAAGACTAGACCATGGCACCAAGTGCCACTTCCAAACGCACCTTGAAGACCTCCAGGGACAGTGACTCCACCACCTCCCTGGGCAGCCCATTCCAGTAGCCAATGACTCTCTCAGTGAAGAACTTTCTCCTCACTTCGAGCCTAAACTTCCCCTGGCACAGCTTGAGACTGTGTCCTCTCGTTCTGGTGCTGTTTGCCTGAGAGAAGAAAGTAACCTCCTCCTGGTTACAACTACCTTTCAGGTAGTTGTAGACAGCAATAAGGTCTCCCAAGCTGCCTGGGAGAAGAGCTCAACCCCCACCTGACTACAACTTCCCTTCAGGTAGCTGTAGAAAGTTATAAGGTCTGCTCTAAGTCTCCTCCAGGCTGAACAACCCCAGCTCCCTCAGCCTCTCTTCATAAGACTTTCTCTCCAGCCCCCTCCCCAATCTCATCAGTCTCCTCTGGACCTGCTTCAGCACCTCACTATCTTTCTTGCAGTGAGGGGTCCAGAACTGCACACAGTGCTTGAGGTGAGGCCTCACCAGTGCCGAGCACAGGGGCAGAATTATATCCCTAGTCCTGCTGGTCACATTATTCTGTTTAACAGATACAAGCCAAGATGCCATTGGCCTTCTGTGCCACCTGGGCACACTGCCGGCTCATCTTTAGCCAGTTGTCAGCCAGCACTCCCAGGTTCCTCTCTGTTGTTTACATTGAATACATCGACTTTATGAAGAGAAAAGTACCATTCAAGCAATCCAGACTCTGAATACATAATTTTAAGGAGAGAGATGAGAATTACTGAATTAATATTTCTTCTTTCATCTTCATACATGAAAGTTATTGTCATAGGTATGGAGTATTCAAGAATAGAGTCATTCCTAATCTAATGTGGTATCAGGAATATTTGGTAGTATTTATTAATTGCATAATTTAGTTATGTAACAGAAATAAGGCACCATTTGATCCACAAAATCTGCACACAATACATTGGAGATTTCTCCACGGGTGATTTTTCAGGATCCATGTATTAAGAGAAGATAAAGAAGCTAGAGGCATTTGAACAGCATGACAGCTCAGAGAAATAGTCTGCAGACAATCTATGTGACACAGCTAGAATAAGTCCAGGAGTGCTCACCCAGCTGCAGCCTAAGGGATCTGCCATGCAGCCAGCTGCTGCTGCTATTTGACATCTGGGATCTGTAGCTGTGTAACTGGCATTGAAAAGTATTGAAGAGTTATGTGAGGTTAACAAAAATAAAATCACATCAGTCTCGCAATACCAGAGATATTTCTAAAGAAAGGAGTTTCGTTGCAAACAAAGACAGGCACAGTGTGTAAATGAAAGGTGAAATAAGGCCTGGCCAGTAAGTGTAACACAATTAAACTACTAGAGAAAGACACTAGTATTGCTAAAAGCAGTACCTTATGTCCACATCTGACCAGCAGTTTTTGTACTTGCTGCCCCACTTGCAAAGATTACCACGGCTAATTCATGCTGTGTGATTAGCACACATGGTTTTAAAGGCTGAGTCAGTGTACCAAGCAGTGTACCAAGGGAATCCAATTCTCCACTTGCAGAAAACCTCTCCCTGATTACCCCTGCCTACTCACCCACGTTTACTGAGCATGGAGAGAAGTGCAAGCAGGAAAGTGACTTGCCTGAGAATAAGCAGAGTGCTACTAACAGAGCTAGGGAAGATGAAACCAGTCTGCCATTGGGCATCCATGTAGTAAAGCAAACCCATATTTTCTGTGTTTCAGTGGTTTGCAAATCTCTACGAAACACAATAAAACCATCAGTCAGTACTTCCAGATTGTTGCACAGAGCTGCTGACAGGTTCTCTTTCTACAGCTTGTACACTTCAATGGTTAGTCTATATGTCTAGATAGTGTTTCATCCTCACATGACAACCATCTTCCTCTCATGACTGAGATACAAATGATTCAGATATGCCTGACACAAACTCCAAAAGCTTTTCTAAGTGCAATTTTATAGAATCACAGAATCACAGAATGTTAGGGGTTGGGAGGAACCTGCAGAGACCATCAAGTCCAATCCTCCTGCCAAAGCAGCAACACCTAAGGCAGACTGCACAGGAACACATCCAGTAGACTGAAAGTTTCCAGAGAAGATGACTCCACAACCTCTCTGGGTAGCCTGTTCCAGTGCTCTGTCAACTTCACAGTAAAGAAATTTCTCCTTGTGTTGAGGTGGAACCCATTGTTCCTTGTCTTTTCACTGGGCACCAAGCAAAGCGTCTTCTTTTCTGAGATGGATTAGCAATGTTTCCCGTTGTCGACTGGCAATGCTAGCGAGGCTTTGTAATCCTGCAGTCATTCTCTGAGAGAGGGATCTCTCTGGAAAAGATCATGGGTAGAAAAAGACTTCTGTGCCCCTGCACGTGTTTTTTGTTGCAGTTTCTATATTTACATTTTTGGGGAACTAGCTCTGGGCCTCATCTTGTCATTCTTATTCACAGTGAAGGGTACTTCGCTGCATGAATAGTCCCAAGGGACTACACTGAGGCAATCTGGATCATGCTGAAGAGCTCTTTCCACTGTGAGTGATTTATTTTTCTGTCTGGCTTAAAGACAGCTTCAGCTGAACTATTCATAGATGAAGGCAGTGTTCATGGTGGTGGCAGACTGTGACCTTTACATAGGAAAGAACATTTCTGCAAAGGGTTCTCTGCTTGTAGAAGGGGCAGATGGCACTGCCGTGAGCCTGGGGCTTTGAGAAAGGTGAGGCATGTCTGCATTACATTGATGTTGCTCATAGACACCCCACCAGTAAGTACAGACAAACACAGCACTGTGCAAATCTCAGTAGAACAGACAACATTTACAATTTGGGAAATGGAGACACAACCACAAAACATAAAGTTTTGGAGCTTCAATGTGCTTCTTCATTCTCAGATCATGCACCCAAGCACACTTATGCCAACCAAGGCCACAGAGAAAAGGTCCTTCACTAGTTCATTTAAGAAGTCACATAAGGAGCTACACAGAGAGAACAGAAACACAGAGAAGTATAAACCACACTGCAAAATTACAGCACATTCAGGAAAACAATTCTAGAACTCACTAGTGTGTTCCTGTTACACAGGCTTAAAACTGGCAAAGCTATAGAGAAACTTTGGTGGGCCCTTATCTAAACCACATACTCTGCAAATAGCACAACTGATTTTGTGCCCTTTTACTGATTCTTTCAATGATTCAAGTTCCCTTCACCCCTGTGGTGAAACAGAAACTTTAAAAAAAAATAAATAAATAAAATCTTAATATTACAAATATTAAGGTTGTTCCTCTGTGCCTGTGATGAGTAATGCTCATGTTCTGGAGGATCCAGCAGTGTTGCCACCAGAAAAACCTACCGTCTTCCTTGTGAATAATGACTGCGTCCAGTTTGCACTCAAATCCTGGCTGGCATTTGTGAGTCCTTACAAACTTCATCCAGTCCCAGAGGACAAAGGACTGGATGAGGGCTAGCATCTAACACACAGAAACTGTAGAATAGAAAAATTCTTTGGATTTGGGAAGGGAAAAAAATTGTCTGGCTGTTTCTGGGTTTGCACAATGAGGTTGTTAAAGATAACCTTGAATGACATCACGGCCTTTCCTTTTTGGGTCCTCAAATATTCCAACCCAATGGGCTAAATGTATCAATGCACAGGATCAATGCCTTAAAAAGCATAAGGAGGGGGAGCTAAGAGGATTTCTTTTTGTTAGAGTTACCCATGGTTAATGGCTTTGCTGGACTAATGCCAGCTACAATAACATATATATATATATCTCCTGAGTTTGTCTTGAAGTAGAAGTTGTAGTATTTGTTAAATTACACTGTCCTTTATCTCATGTTAAATATATATATATGCACACACACACTCACACACAAATGCTCTTTTGTTACAAACATACACAAATTGCTTTGCAGCAGGTTGAAATGTTTCAATGTTTATCCTCCTGGGAGTCTTTAAACTGGTTTCATTAATTCCAACAAACTCTTATCTTTCAGGTAAGGAAAGCAGCAAAGGAACAGATAGAACGGAGATGATCTCAGTTAACTATGGTTGTCTAGACAGGCTGTTTGTTGCCTAGCCCTAGCTCTCCTCAAAACAGGTGTCTTGGTGGAAAAAACTGCCTTTCAAATGTGCAGGTCTCTCTCCTGTCACTAATGAAAGTGTTCAGTAGAAGAGTTTGAAGAATCCCACTGTGGAGGTACAGCTTCCTAGTCAGTCAAGGCCTGATGTGATTTCCACACCTTCCTGAGCCACATACCAGCCTAGGTATGTTAGGCAGAAATTACAAAAGATGGCAAACCAGAATACTAAGGCATTTCCTTGGTGTGCTGGGCTGTTGCTCTCCCAAACCTTGCACCACTCTCCATATCACCTGGGAGTTAACAACCTCCCTGATAGCCTGGCACAGTTGGATCTGGGTCATGACAACCTAGCACATTTTTATCTGGGTTGCAGCCAACAGGGAGGATTAAAACTTCAAAAGTCAGAAAGTTCTGGGTCTGTGTAACTGGCAGAATACAACAGAATCTTTCAATATGTAACTTGAGCCAAAGCAGAAAAAATACTTGATGAAAATCGGTTATCTTGGACCCTATAAAACAGTCATCCTAAAGTGAAACTCTTTGAGCTATCATGTATAGCAGGTAGCTGTGTCAAGCTGAGTGAGTGAGATGTCTCTCAGGCAGAAATTCTGGGAAGGGCTCTCAAGACTCAGTTATCATTTGTTGACAACGCTGAAGCATTGTATTTGCTCTAAACTCAAAACGGGGGAAATCCAGATTATAGGAGTTTCTGTTTCATCCATCTCTCTACCCACATGTTTGAACATACACTTTTGCTTTCATCAGTGTGGAAGTCTGTATACTCCACTGGATCCAAATAACTCTGTGTGTTTTTATGTTTTGCAGTTATACCTATACACATACACATATATTTTTGATGTAGGATATCTTGTAGCAAGTTGGTGTGAATTCTGTTATCAAAGCTGTAGTCACTGTTTTGACTAAAACATGTGCTACTGAATCATTTATCAACTTTGAATTGGTTCCTGATTGCAGGTTGATAAAATTACTTTTTTCTACCTCTTACCATCAATAAATCTTGAATTGCTGATAAATCATAACCCTGCCAAATATTTCTCCTGCAACACTAACTCTCAAATGGCTGAGTTTGTCTAGGTGAGTCATGCAGTGACAGGGAGCACTGGACAAGAGCAGAAGAGTCCAAGTTCAAGTCCCTAACCTCATCCTCACCAGCAGCACCAGTGCAGGTGGCCTGACTTTTCACCTTCTGACAGGCTTTTCAGTTCCTGACTGGCTTTTCAGTTCCCTAGGACCAGATCTGGTGAGTCTCATCTAACAGCTGCAGTAAACGTGTGTGAGTCTCAGCCACACAGAAGGAGCTGCTTTCAGCACTGTTTCAACACTTTCAGCTGCCCAAACCAAGAAAGAAGAGGGCTCATCTGGCCCATCAATTATTGCTGTTTCCCACATCAACTCTCTAACACTAACAGTTTAGAGATGGTAGCTGTCCAAACTATGCCTCAGAGATATTTCAGCAACTGAGAAGACCACAAGTTACTTAATACAGTTCACAAAGGCTTTCTCAGTCACCAAGTCCAGGCAGTAGTGTAGGTGAGGTTAGAAGCACAGTGTGCCCAGCATTAGCTATCCCAAAGGACTATTTCTCATAAAAGAGATACCACACTGGATAATGAAAGGCCCTACTTCTTTCAAGGAATAAAAATTCCATGAAGTGTGTTTGAATTCCTTACTCAGTAAAGGATCTGTTGCTATGTGAATGGTGTAGATTCTGGGAGGAGATCCACGCTATGTGTCTCCTGATGTCTTGGGAGTAAACACAGCTAAAAGTTGTACCTTGAAGATACTGTTTATAGTCTTTACGTCAGAAGAGACTGTGGTTTTGATGCAGATGGGTGGATGAGAGGCCTCTGGTATACATCTCCCTCTAGAAGAATCTTGCTAACTCTAGAAATCTCCATCTTTCAGAACATGAAAATATTTTTATTATCCCTTGAGCACCAACTTAAAATTTCAGAAAGTCAAGGGTCTCAGTAATATTCCATACAACATATATTAGTGATATTTTATTCTACCCTATTTCCTGTAGTATAACTAAAAAAAACCACCCACATCATTAATGGGTTTGACTTGATGAATCCTTCAACTAATTTGGTGGTCAAATGCTGCAGATTATCCTAACTGCCCAAAACTTAGTAGAATTTAGCCTTACAGAGTATCCAGATTTCTGCCCTGTAAAAACAAAGGCGATGGTCAGCGTCGATGTGTGCCTCTGTCTCACTTCAGTACAGAGTGAAGATACCACCAGTCAGAAGCATC
The DNA here is from genome assembly GCA_013396675.1 of Eubucco bourcierii. Lineage (NCBI taxonomy): Eukaryota > Metazoa > Chordata > Aves > Piciformes > Ramphastidae > Eubucco > Eubucco bourcierii. The sequence goes on along the minus strand of VWZE01022783.1, from coordinate 407,287 downwards.
TCCTTTGCAAATTAGTTTACACATAGCTTTCCAAAAACAATTGGGACAGATTATATTTCCTCAGCCTCAAAAAGACCATGTGGATATATCATCCAAAGTCATGAGAGGGGCAGGTACTTTGTAACAGGTACCTTAACTGAGTCTAATACAGTCTAAGCACTTCTAAATAGGTTAGAAGGCTATTTGATCTGCGAGATAAGAAAACAATTTGATTCAAAAATATAAGACACTTCAAAAAGCTCCAATTAGGCCTGACAACAGCAGGCCAATTTTTAAGAGCAGTTACACATAACCACTTAATACTGCATGTGACAGATTCTTCCTAAGATACACCAGACATAGTTTTAGGGCTGCTTCTTCTCTTCTCAAAAATCTGTTGAAAGTTCTGCTGACCACCTTATCTTACATCTCAGCAAGCCCAGCTTTTCCAGTATATTGTTGGGTTTTTTCTTAAGTACACTTAAAATTTATTAGTTTGCTTATAGTGTACATGAAAGCTGAAAAAAACAAACAGCTCAAATCATGTATTTACTACAAAACTATTTCACTGACACAGCTGCATTTTTTCCCCACTCTTTGCTAGTGTCCATTTTTTCCCTCCTACACAGCTGTTAAGTGTTGGTCTTTTATACCACTTGTTTCTATATTGCTCAATATCCTGTCATGACTTATCCCTATTCATTAGGTACTGATGAGTGTGAAAGTAGCAAAACTGTAGCTAAATCTCCACTTCTGTCATTATATATTTTAGCTCCTCATAGTTTATGCCTGATCTATTACCACTGCACCATTTGAAAGTCTCCACTTAGAAATCACCTTTGAGTTAAAAATCAAACCATTACTTAGGTTACGTATCTGGAATTTTCCCTCTGAGCATAACATTGGAAGGTGCATACATAAGGACACAGAAGCTCTAAAGCATGTTAAAGATTCTCCCATTTCCCTCAGACCCCAGCCCTTCAAAGTCTGTCTGCAAATCTGAAGGAAACAAGGCAAGAAAGAATATTTTTTTCCTGGCCATATGGTCTGCACAGAAAAACAGTACCTTTGTTCTGAAACTACACCATGAAGAAGTGGGTATTGTTCAAGCACAGCAAAGATGATTAATATGCTGCAACAATTAGGCATCAGTGCTTATCCTACAGGTGGATTGAGAAGTCCAGGTGTTTGGAAAGCTGTCCCCTGGTGCCTCCAAAGATTCCAAAACCGCATACTATTTTTGGAGCTTTTTCAAACCAATGTGTTAAAACACCTGGGCTGTCTCAGCTCCTTCTGCTAGGTATCATTCCAAGGGAAGATTACATATGCCATATGTATGCTTTGGTATAATTCACAAAAATAAGCGATCAATGACAATGTGAGAGTGAGGCATTCTCAATTAAGATCATATCAGCTCAGAAACAAGCAATTTTGGGTTTTTTATTCCTGCCAATTCTTAATTAAAACAGGTAAGTAAACACTTAATACTGATGAAATAGAGTTTGGAAAGGCTGAAATTCCCAAAGGCAAGTTGTTATTTATATGTTACTGAAGAAACAAAACATTATTCACTTTATGAAACTTTACTATCGTCTTACATAAGACATTAATTTCTAGCCAAAATAAATCTTGATATATAGTTTTCCTGAGTTACTTAGCGAAATGAAGCCTTTGGATCTTCACTGCAACAATAAATATTGCATTATTAAAAAAAAATAAATAAATAAAAGTCCAAAGTACAAAGCATACTCACGAATTCAGAGGCTAAACTGACTGCAATTCAGAAGTCAAACTTTCATTCATCTTTAGAAACTCATCCTGTATCTCATCCATATTTTTCCTCTGCTTTCTAGGATTTGCACAAAGTGCACTAGGATATTGAAGTGATCTTGTAGTCAACGATTTAAATTACTTTTTAGACAGACTATGAAGATTTAATACAAACGAACATTTATCACACTAAAAACCATGAAGGACCTGTGTTTATACAGGTAATGTGTCCAATACAGCCAGCAGCACTCCAGCTGGAGTTGGCATCACAGTCATCCTTTTGTTATTGCCAGCTCTTCCATCATTACTGCTCCTCAAGGCTTGGATCTCTTTTTGAAACTCATTCTTGTGAGATAAAAATCAAAAATTAAAAAATCATGCATTTATTAGCATTCTACACTCATGCTAATATCTGTATCCCTTTCAGTTCAATATACCTGGTTAAAGGTTAAAGATACATATCACAGTATTTACAAACACCTTACAGGTTTTCTTGCTGGCAACTGTTGCCCTGACCTCTTCTCTCTTATAAAAAAAAAAAAAAAAAAAAAAACCTTTCCAAATAAGGTTTCTGATGAGTCAACACAGTTCTCTAACCACTTGCTCTTCCACCTTCTCATAGGACTTGACGGCCACACATTGAGGTAAGTAATACACAGGAGGGCTCCCGAACAAAACGCCCTGTGTTCAAAGCTGCTCCACTGCAGTAGCACCCAACCTAGTCTGCTGCCTTCTTGGTGCCTTCAGCACCTTGCTCATGCAACCTGCAAGCTTCATTCTCCAGTTCGGGAAGTTCAGTGCAACTGACAAGGTTAATCTGAGGCATAGACACTGGCCGTTTCCAGATCATACTAGTTTGTTTTCTTTGAGCATTTGCTGTTCTACACCCCACTGTAACACGAAATAAACATACCAGCCAAGGTTTTCAGTGTCAGGTTTGTCTGGGCCCCAAGGAGAACGCTTTCCTGTATACTTGAGTCTAAAGGCTGACAAATATCCCAGTTCATCAGAAGCAGAGTTGCTGCCTCTGTCTGCTGACAGTTCAGAGCACCCTCCGGAGAAATAACAGTGGTTCATATGCTTTGTACCCAAACAAGTGGTAGGTGCCAGGTGTTACGATTTATTTTTTTTCTGCAAAACAGGCTGAATGGACAGGTGGCAAAATCTGCTGACAATACAGAAACATTCAGCTTACCCAGAGCTTAGGAAGATCGTTAGGAATTTCCCAAAAGACCAAGCAAAAGTACACAATTAGGCAACACTTAACAGAGGAATGATTGCAGATAAGTGCAAGGTGTTGCAGGACACAGGAGAAAAATAAACAATGTTTTAGATGAGTGTGACCTCTTTGAAATAAGAAGCTCATTAAAGGACTGTTGTGGTTTACACCCAGCTGGCAACTAAGCACCAGGCAGCTCCCACTCCTCCCTCCCACAGTGGGATGTGGACAGTTGCGGGGTGGGGGGAAATTGTGGATTAAGATAAAGACAGTTGTGCGTAAGGTAAACCTTGGGGTAAGGTACAGGGGTGGGGAGAAGNAGAGCTTCAGTCCTTAACTTGCAGCCAGCTGAGTTCTAGTCTGGGTCATTTTACAAAGTGTGGGGGGCAGGGAACTCCCAAACGATCACAGCCTGGCTCAGCCTCATTGTATGAGGAATGCAAGATACAGGGATTACAGCTCCTTGTCAGGCAATGTAGACAAAATGCAACTGGATTCAGCTAGAGGCCAACTTTTAACAGCCTACTATAGACGTGAATTGCAGCTCACTGCTAAGCAGCATTTTCTAAGCAGTCAGACTACTTAGCATATATGAACTCTAGCATATACAGAAACCACACCACTATTAAGGGGTATTCCAGCTAGAAAAGACTTTAGAAGACTTCAAAGAAATTTCCTTGCAATTAACTGTGAATGCAGTGAAAATAAAACTATAAAACTATTACAAGGTACGCATTTTAAAATGTGCAGCTGAATTACAGTGCTTATTGACTGGAGAAATACAGAAATGTTGTTTGTGGGGGCTTTGATAGGTGCATATATGGATGGGAAGACCACCTGCATGCACAGCTATTTTGATTCAGATATGAAGACTCATGAGACTCGATGCCTCCCAGCACAAAGAGATACCTAACTGAGATCAAAGCTCCAACCGTCCTGAGCTACCCCTGAGTAATTGTCCAGGTGAACTGTTGAAATTGTCACTTCACTGATAAATTTGTCAAGCCTTTTACTAAGGCAGAACACTGAAAAAAACCCCACCGAAATACATTGTGCTGTTCAAATTCTGAGGTAGAATGATCGAATTCAAGTCAACAGAGAGTTTACCACCAATTTCAGGAGCAGAAGGAATTACAGCCCCAAAACCATTCTTTGGAAGGCTATAGTACTCTCCCTATAAAAGGTTGGAAATATTTAGATGCAATAATCAAGTGGCTTTGTAATTCATGTTTATTGAATGTAATTACACAAAATATTGGGTGCAGAATCACTTGATATTACTTCTGAGTCCTGTATAAATACCAAGTTCTGCTCTGGACATTATTACATATAACTTCCTTTAATGCCCAGTTTTTAAGGTGTGGGATACAGGTTAACTGGAGNAAAAAAAAAAAAAAAAAAAAAAAACAAGCAAGGAATTGTAATACTTCTTATTCTGCCTTTCTAAAGCATCAGTGTGGTTTCACAGGTTTCTATCTGCTTACTGTTCACGTTCAGTATGAACATAAAAACGCTCTGCAAGTTTTAATAATGCTTGAGAACATGGTCAATATATGTTGCTAAAAGCAGTTCCTATGTATACACCAGTGCTGGCCATGGAAGAGGAGAGGAAGAAAGAACAGATTTTCAAAACTTCAGTACTGGTGATCTGTAATGCCCTTTCAACTCTTGATTTTACAAAACACATTGAGTGCAGTGAGCCTCCAGTTTCTAGGCAGCAGGGGGGAGCCTTTGTCTCCATGCTGTGGCATGGAGCCGTGATATATTTCGGAGGTCTTTCTCTCTTGAGCAAGGCTTGTATGCCCTCTCCTGACATTTCTTTGCTTTTTGAAGATGCTTCATCCTTTCTGAAAGCTGGGAGACTCTAACTGAACAGATGGCCTTTATCATTAGCTGTTAAGCCACCCCTCTGCACTTGGAGTGCTGCACATCAGCACTTCCTCTGCAGCTGGCAGACTGCAGGTGCATACTCTCACAGAGCAATTCCTGCAAAGTGCTGCTTTCTGAACACAGCCAGCACATGCAGGACTCAGGGGCTTCAAAACACAAGGCCCTCCAACTAGGCCAGCCTTTCTGCCGCTGCTTTCTTGCAGTGTAACTCAAAGGCCCTCTTTTCTAACCTAGAGAAGGTCACAATGCTTCAATGTCTGACTATAACAGTGCTGGTCCAGGTGTGTTGTAAGGAGTGACCAAATAGCTCTCATACCAAAGGCAAGAGAGATACACATTGTCAAGAAACTAGTTGGAGGCAGTGATGAAAAGGCATAGATGGGTAACCTGAGGTTGTGTTTACACCTTTAGATTTCCCAGCCTACACAATGACATTTATTTCTGCCCTGAATGTCAGAATTTTCAGTTCTAACATATAAAAAAAGGAAGCCAGAGGCAGTTAGAAACACATACAATTAGGACATGAGAAGAATGGTTTGGGAAAAGGGCAAAGGGACAGTTCAGTGCGAATGGAGAAGCCAGGGAGCCACTAGGACACAGAGTGCAGGAAGAAGAGCAAAGGAACAGAGAAACAAAAACATCGGGAGTTATTTCATCCCATTCAGAGAAAATCAGCTTAATGATTCAGCCAGTCTTTCCCTGGTTTTCATCTGAGTAATAATGGAAGTTATCTTTCAGGTTTTTCCTAAGGCTAGCATGATACCTCTTCCTAGGACACAAACACCCACCGGACATAACATGTCACTCTTATTTTGTGTTTTTTAACTTGACAGCTTTGAAACTCATTTAAGAGAATAGTTGCCAGAGAAAAGATATGCAATCCAGATCATCCATGTCTACTTTTCCATTCTACCATAAAATCAGTGAAGGACCTTGTTTGTCCTGGTTGGGCAGTAGTTTAACAGTAGTTTGGCACTCTCTATCTGAGAAGCCAGCTAAAAACAAATTAAACAAAACTTAGCATACTGCATGGAATGTTCAGAACAGCGAATCACACTGTTCTTTTAAGAAATGTCCAATTTTTCTGACTCTTCAAACACCATTAACTTGGGATAAGTTTTAGAATTTAAAACTAAAAGGTACAATAAGAGAACTCTGTTCCCATTGATACTTGCTCACAGTATGCAAACCAGAGTATGTAAAGCAACTCCTGTGAGAACACAAATGCCATCTTGAACAGAATATGAAACAGCAAGATGTATGTTATAAAGCTGTAGTTCCCATTCCTTAAGAAAAATGAGACAGAAAGAGGTGGAGAAAGAGAGAATAAAGAAGGGTGGGAAAGGGAGAGAGGACAAAAAGGAGGAGAGAGAAAGAGAAATAAAATTATGCCAGGAATGCTCAACACTGGAATACCCTTCAGAGAAGATGAAGTACTCACAACAAACAAAATTAAAATACACAGTTCTTGATGGAAAGGTAGGGGGAAATATGCAAGCTGAGGGCTAGAACAAAGCAAATACCCTCTTGCATAGTGCCTGGGGCACATGAAGGATACTGAAAGCACAGCATCAACCTCATCAAACCTGAGTAAGCCAAGCTTGTGCCTTGTAAGCAGGCATGGCTGTGAAAGCCGTGTCACTGTTAACTGAGATGTGACTCTTGGACAGTTTCTCTTCTGTGCTGGTGAATGAATGCAACCCCCAACAATGAAACCCAGAAATATGGAGTTAATCCAGTTCTTTCCTCAGGGACTCATCTACGCAGAGTATCATTAGCATATATGCTAAACAACCAGCCAGTTCCTGTGCATCATACTATCTGGGTATGATTTTACACTCTTACAAACTTCTGTGCCATGACATTGTTCCAGGCTCTTCTTTCTCTCTAACTTCACATGCATATTCAACATTTTATACTTCTTGTGTTGTTTTTCTCCTTAGCTCCCCATTCCTCTCACTCTTTAATATCTCTCAGTTTCACTGCACTTGGATTCGTATCTGAGTGTCTTACCTGTCAAATCTGGAATACATTTAAAAGTAAATTAGAAAATATGATATTCAAAACAAAAATGGAATATGGAATGTGGTATTTATGTTGTGATCTTTTTTCTAGCATACTTCTATCCTCTCCACTTTCTCCCATTTTAGCTGTCCAATTCAGCTGCTCTTTGAACACATATGTGTACATTAGGTTTTAGAACATCCACTGCAGTAGGATGCTGATCTTCAACTCAAAAAGAAAATTATATAGGAAAATTATCATTTAAAATTAATCCAAAATCAATTTGCACAAAAAGGAAACTGTCATATTGTTTTAAAACTACAAAGAAGCAATAAAAAGCCCTCTGTTGTTCAAGTCAAAAAATAATTTACTGCTGGTAGTGTAAACTTATATGGTTTCTCTAAGACTTAATTCTCTATGCACCATCAGTTACAAATAATCTCACCTGGTGATAAAAAGAGATTGAAGGGAAAACACCACTAATTTTTATCCTCTGTGACCCCCAGGAGGTGGTGTGTTTTAAAAGGTCTCTCTAGGTTGCTGTGATAGTATCTTGTGGAATGTGTTGATGAAGCCAGGCAGCAGGGTGAGCACTGCTCAGGCCCATTCCCTGCCAAGTTGCACGGGATAGATACAGTAGGTGGGGGCAGACCCATAACTGCTCTCTTTGAGCTCCACTCCTTACCAAACTGTGCCTCGCGCACCACCATGCTACACTGGATCCAAACTCCCCATGGCACCTGTCTCTTACTGTGAGCTCAAGGAGATTAATTTCCTCATCCTGGCTTCATTATGCTGCCTTAGATATACCTAAACTTGGGGCTGGTGAGCAGTGCTCTTCCAGCTGAAGGGAGGGATTAGCCCTTTTGCATCCAGCTTATGAAAATAACTCCCATGCAAAATCCTTGGCAGTACAAAAAATTATTTAAAAATATTATCTTCAAAGAAGAGACATTTAAGAGACTAAGGATGTAAGTGCTAGATTTTCACACAGCCTAAGAACAGTACTTCTGGGCTACCCTTGAGAGGTAAATTTCGGCGCCAGCAATTTACAACACTCAATGAGTTGTTCTTCATTGAAACAGAAAAATTACTAGGTAAGACCTGTACCACAGACACACACCAAAGGCTGTGAATTTACAGCACAAGGACGAGACCTCCGGCTCTGCCCCAAGCTGCTGCCTGGACAACTGGTTCACAAGGAGACAGGAAGCAGACCTGAGAGTTCAGAGGCAGTGAATGACATCTCAACACAGCTCCAGTCAGCTCCCTAAAGCTGCTGTCTCTGCATTGTCCTATCCATCTCCACATACAGATGCTGCCTGAATAGCCACTGGGAGCCAGCAGAGTCACCAGGTCCCTAATGCAACTTAGGACCCAAATTCCCACCCATAAATGCAAACGTGGGCCTAAATTCTGTAATTTTTTCTGCACTGAGATGAAGGAAAAGTCCACAAGCAAATGCAATTTGCTGTTTTCTGATGCTTTCCCTCTGGCACCACACTGTATATACCATGTCTGCTCACTCATGCCACTTAAGGAGGGGAAAGGCAGAGTTACACCCTCAGTGACATCAATTTCATTACTTGAAACTCAAGATCTGTTCAAACTTAATCTCTACACACACCTAGGTTGGATAACACAAATGCACCAACCTGAATTTCAGATTTATACAAAAAGTCACTGTTCAGCAATTAATTGGTTCATATGTGAACAGTGACACAATTTGTTCTGTCTTGCAAGCAAAGGCAAATACACTATTTTGTCCTGCTTAAGGGATGCACAGAAAGGAATGCTCCTTTCTGAATAGCATATTTCCAGAGATATTATTCAAATAAATGGGAAAAAATCATATTACAAATGATAGATACATATTACAAATCATATTATTTCTGCAGCATCAGTTGAAAGGTTATCTCTAGAGGGAACTGCAATGTAGTTACATATCACCAGCAGTCATCAAGGAAACTACAAGCTTATGATTCCATACTAAAAAATAATTTCATATATCTTTCAAGACAGTTGTCTTCATCCAGCCATTTGACATCTTAACTGGAGGAAGAGCCTGAGTAAGATTCTCAGAGAACTGCTCACTACATCAGCCTTGTAAGACATGCATTGGTCCCATAGCAAATAAGCACACATTTTTTTGGTATCTCTCTCTTTTGTCTGTGGCCTATGGTTTCAAAGCTTCATGTCTCTGGACATGTGCTTTACCTTCTGCATTCAGAAACAAAATCTTGAAAGAATCTCATTTGAAGACTTCACTTAGGCTAGGATTGAGCAATTAGTTTTGTATCACCTCAAGGCAAAACAAAACAAAACAAGATTGATGGAAAGTAGGCTCAAAGTCCCATGAAAGTAGTATTTCCCCACACTTCCATTTCATAGTAATTTTAAAACAATATCTTGTTTTAAACAAAATTTGCTTCAAACAAAGAAAGAAAAATCACATTCCTTTCTAGTATATTTGCAAATCAACACAAAGCACTGATGAGCAACAGTTTCTTAATTCAAGAAGATTTTAAGGTCTAGAATCTAAAACAAAGATTGTCTTCGAGAGCACAATAGTTTGGGACATAAGAAATCCAGAATGAGTTGGGATAAAAAGCCTGTGATCTGGATTAACCTGAACATAAACTACAACATTTCAAGTTTATTCCTTCTACAGCCAGGGGCATTTTTCCTGATTTATTTTGCAGATATAAGCACAAAAAAATGTTTATCTCTTTCACCAATAAACATCTTCATCAAAGCAGACATTTCTAGGAAATATTCTGTCTTGACAAAAAATTGTTGCAATTACAGTCATGGGATTTTTGTATGGACTGACTTTCAAGTGTAAAGTATAAGAAAAGAGAAACTCTGCAAGATTTTAGGTTGGAAAATGAACTTTCACAAACCTTCATTTCGGAAGCTCCTAACTGCCATGACAAAGCTGCGAACAGGAGAAACTGGGGGTTTTGTTCCTTATATTGTTATATGGTTTTAGTTTTCCTCCTCACCAATATATACATTTCTTATTTTTTCCATCAATAAACCAAATTCCTAAAGAAAAAAATAACGTCAGGCCACTTAAATAAGATCCAAGTTCCACAAAGTTTAGCAGCTCTGAATTATTCAAAAAAAGCACAGGTGTGTGAGCCTGAGTATCCACCTGGAGTAGAGTGAGCAGAAACACAGAACAATGGCAGACCTTGCCCAGAACCATGGGATCTCTCTCCCACCACAAGCCCACACAATGTTTCCATGCTTGGAGGTAAAACACTGTCAAGGATTGTTTTTCAGCTAGGTCAAACAAAATGCTGAAAAGGTGATTTGATTTATTTTGTCTCCTCAAGTCACATCAGTTGTGAAGAGCTACTCCTTCCAAGCAGCCTGAAGTCAACAGTAGTCTTGGTAAGAGAAGACAGCAACAGATAGAATGCTAAGAGTAAATAAAGAATAAAACAGAGGTGACCATTATCTTGGGGAAATTAATCAGGTACTGGTAACAGTTCACATTATCTAGTCCAGAAGTATTGTCTTAATATAAGAAGAAGAATTCAAATCCAGATATGATCATTAGACATTTAATGATTTTCATGTTCATCAGTCTCCTTAAGAGTATTTCTTTTTCTTCTGACAAGCAAGATTTTCTAGAACCAAGTACAAGAAAAGACTATAAAAAGCGCTCTGGCATTACATGTTTCCTGAAATCCTTTAAGTAGGCCGAGAAGGATTCTGAAGCATACATGAGGATGTTCATTTCAATTCAGATTGCGAAAATGTGGCAGAGATGTCATGAATCACATAACCCTGAGCACATTTTGTTTGAAACTTAACTTTTAAAATTTAAGTCTTAAAATAAAATATATTAGTCTATGCCTTGCATAGAAAGAACTATCAAGGCAGGAAAGGTACTCCAGATTCCCAAGAAATATTTCTTGGGCTTTTCACACAAATTATTGCTCTCAGCATCAGTGTTTCTGCATTCCTTCCCTCTGGTTCTGTAGAACAGGTTTCTTACCTGCACAGATCAAATATTTTTACACTGCTCTGGAGTTCTTCTATTTCCTAAGACTGCACTATGGTCCAATTATTGCTGTTTTTACCACTGTCTGTATCTGAGAGTTATTATGGGCACTTTGTGAACACTGATACAATTTCTTGAAGACTCTGCAGCCCAAAAATCTGTGTATGTTACAGTATTCTTAGTCAGGGCTGGACAAACAAAGTGGATAGAATCATAGAATCATAGGATGGTAAGGTAGAAAGGGACCTCAAGGATCATCTAGTTCCAACCCCCTGCCATAAGCAGGGACACCTCCCACTAGTACAGGTTACTCAAGGCCTCAGCCAACCTGGTCTCGAACACCTCCAGGGAGGGAGCATCCACAACCTCCCTGGGCAACCTGTTCCAGTGCCTCACCACCCTCACTGTGAAGAACTCCCTCCAAACATCCAGTCTAAATCTCCCCTCTGCAAGTTTACACCCATTACCTCTTGTCCTGTTATTGCAAGACCTTGTAAATAGTCCCTCCCCAGCCTTCCTGTAAGCCCCCTTCAGATACTGGAAAGCTACTATGAGATCTCCTCGAAGCCTTCTCTTCCCCAGGCTGAAGACCCCCAACTCTTGTAGCCTGTCCTCATAGGAGAGCTGCTCCAGCCCTCTGATCATCTTTGTGGCCCTCCTCTGGACCCGCTCCAACACTTCCATGTCCTTCCTGTGCTGAGGGTTCCAGAACTGCACACAGTACTCCAGGTTGGGTCTGACAAGAGCAGAGTAAAGGGGCAGAATCCCCTCCCTTGCCCTGCTGGCCACGCTTCTCTTGATGCAGCCCAGGACTCGGCTGGCTGATAAGATTTTCTGTAGTTTTGATAACTGAGGCTGGAAGGCAGCTCTGAAGATTATCCAGTCCCAGCCCCTATACTCAAGCAGGCCTACCCTAAAGCCAGTTGCCAAAGACTGTATCTAGATGCCTTTTGAATATCTCCCTGGATGGAGAGTACAAACTCTCTGGGCAACCTGAGCCAGTATACAACAGCCCTTATGTTAAAAAGGACAACATTTTCCTATGTTTAAATGGAATTTCTCCCAGTCCTGCCACTGGGCACCACTGGGAAGTCTGGTTCATAACTCATCTAAGAATTGGGATGTCTGTTCAGCACTTTGATTCTCTCCCTTTGAAAAATGGCTCTTGAAACACAAGTTAAGTGTGAGTACACCCATGTTGGCCCTCTAGGGCTGCAGAGGCTCCTGTTTGGCTGTGCTGTGTCTGGAGTCTCACCACACTGCTGCAGGGATGTAGCTGACAAAGAAAGACCAGTGCTGCCCACACACTCTGGTAGACCACAGTCTGTCTGTTCACGTGTAGTTCACACCTGGAAAGTTACATACACAACCCCTAAGTGCTTCAAATATCGTCTTTGTTTTTTCTCGTGTTTAATTCAGGTCATAAGCTCTCCATGCTCCTGGCAGCTGGATCCCAATCCCTAGCACAGAAGCTAATAGCATTTGCACAGAAAATACTCCACTTGCTACAAGAAAACCAACTTCTAAAGCCCTACACATAACCCACAGAAGCTACGATTATATAAAGATCTTAGAAGAGAAATATGAAAGAATTCCAGAGAGAAGACAAATTGCCTATTTTCTGGCTTTGTCTTTCAGTATTTGCCAGCAATTTTCTTGAGAACAGACAAGGTCTGGAAATAGCTCAACTTGCCTGCAACTACTGCTTGAGTCAGAAAAAAATAATGACATGCTATGGGAGGTGTCAAACCCAGGAGTACCTCTATCCAGCCACTGCTTGACATCATGGTTCTACAGGTACATAAGAGGATAAAAATCTTGCAAAAGGGTGAAATGGGAGCTTTTTCAGTTCTTGCAGAGGCAATTTCCTTTTGAAATTCCCTTTCTCTGGATTGCCTCAGAAGGGCAGCGCAATCAGCAAAATCCTAACCTCAGAGCTCCAGTCCCATTAGTCACACAAAGCTTCGGTGATTTCCAGTCAGAAAATTATTTCAAGACACCTGAAAGGACTTTGTTATTCTGCCTACAGCTACACCTGTGCTCTTCTTTGTCTCTGAGTTTCAATTAGAAACAATTTAAATAACAGAAAATCATGTTTTCTAGTGGCAGAGCCTGTTAATGAAATATGCTTCACATTTCCAATGGAAATGGGAATTCAGGAAACCAACAAGCAGAGCTTGTGCCTGCATCATGACTACATTTTATATTTGAAAGACTTTATCTCCATTTCGCTATCCAGATATGCATCTTATCTTTAGCTCTGTGAACCATATTCATACTGCCCTTAATGTGTGAATTGCCACCATGTTAACAGGACAACTCAATTTCTAACGAGTCTTAAAAAATGGGGGATTCTCTACAGTTTTAAATGTTGGTAAGCACTGAGGAGGAAAAATCCTGTAACATGTTACTGTGGAAGTCAAAAGTAGAACAAAAAAATAATATGAGCAAGCAGGCTTAATGAATTCAATTAGGTCAAAGGCTTAATGAATTCAATTGCATCAAAGTCTTATGTAAGACCCAGAGAAAATCAGGACAATTGATTTGCAAATATCCCCTAAATAATTTTATCAAAGGGCTCTGGAGATACCTATCTGTGGATTAAAGTCTTCCCTGCTTAATACTGAGCAAAAAGTCACCAACTTTACTGGGTAAGGGACATAAGTACTATGAGCATACAGAAAGTGTATTAGCTTCTGCAGTACTTACACTCTAGAAAAGTCATCTGTCCAATCCTTATAGACTTAGTTTAACATACCCAATCTTTTCTAAGATTCAGTTATTTTCATGTGGGTTGAATATACATGATATGAACTTAGATGAGTCTAAAGAAAGAAAAGAAATCTTAATGCTAATTTTCGGCCAAGGTTCTTCTACGCATCCTCAAGTGACAAAGAAGAAGAGCTCCACAGTTCCATGAAAGGTTTTGCAAAGTGGTATACTGTCAGATTAAGACTTCTTACTTCTCAGTCATATTAGCTCTCTTTCAAGATGTCTTCCTGAACCTGGTGTTCAGTTGTACAACTCAAACTGGGGCCAACCCTTGACCTGGCAAAACTAAGTACTGGAGAGAAGCTACCAGTACGATAGAAACTGCACTGTTATTGCTAGAAAAGTCTTTAAACCAATCCTACAGGTTTTTCAGCAGCAGTGGTAGACAAAGAATACGGCAATGGCAGGATATGGTAAAAGAGACAAAGTAGCCACAGAAGCTCCTGTCACAAGTTCAGGATGCTACACTTTTACACCTCAAAGCTACACCATGATATGCAAATCTGATACAAGCAGGCATAAACTCACACATGCCCATGCACACTTCCAGAAAATGTCTCAACTATAAATACTTTTTTCTACTTTTGAGCAGCTGGGTGATCACTTCCATAAAGACATCTTTGACATACTACAAGGCATCAGTCTTTGCTGAACTGGCTTATACAACTCTGGTCCACCTGCTGTGAACTCTTGGGCAAAAACAAATCTAAAATGTTTGGGAATGCTTATTAGCTGACTTTTTCTAGCTTGTAGGGGAAACCAAGAACAAATAATTTGGTAGAGAGCAGAAAAAATATGGACTGCTTTGTTAAAATGGGTGCTTGACAAACAGGATCCATGGAGTAGCCACCCATGAGTTACTCTGAAATTATGTTTAGTACCTATCAGTTAGAACACCCCTTCTTCTTTTGGGCAAACTCTTCGCTCTCAGATCAATAATAACAAGGAAAAAATCCCCTTGCTCCTTACTGCAACAGGAAGTGCAAGACCTTGTCATCTCCTTACTCCCTGACTGAGCCATACATAGCACAAACATCCCAAGAGAAAGCTCTGGAAAAAGCCAGGCTTGTTGAATGCACACGAACTGCAGCATTTGTAAAGTGATATCATTCCTCCTACTGCTTGGCCCATGCTGTCTTGATGTGGGCCAGACTGTAAATGACATGATTTGGTTGCCACTGTGCTAACCTCTGCATTCCTCTGACTCCAAGGGAGAAAGTCGCTTCTTCCTTTCTCACCTGGCTTCAAATGGAAGTTTCATGAATGCTGTGGATTTAGTGCTTAGTTCTATAATTGTGGTTTTATTTGAATTGCCGCAAAAACATTGGGTAAGATTAAACACAGGTTTCTCCTTTTGAAGAGGTCTGTGCTTAATATGACTTTTACACCCTGTTTTCTCACTAACTCTTAATAATTTTTTTCTCCTTTGAGTCTAGTTGCAACTGCAGCTCCTACACTGCAGTTGTGAGAGCTTTCCTTGGTACTATGCTAAGTGATATTTATGCATAAACTTTTGCTAATTGCTGATTCCACTGGCATTCATGAACTTATGCTGGAATGAATGAAGTTTTCATTCATGTTTATATATTAATTTCCAACATTTGTATGTCTGTAATCATCACTCTAAAACCAGCTCTTATTTGCAGAGATGTAAGCTGCGGGTAACTGAGTCAGGAGATACACTCTTTTATGTACATGCAAAGACTTTTTTCTAGTATCATCGAGAGTTGAGTTTATCACAGAAATTTCCCAATTCCATAACTCAATGTAATATGCTCAGGACTGATAACTGTGGTTAAGACTACATTAACAAGTGGCTTGGATAAATAGAATTCAATCTCTAGAGCTCATTTAGTGTTGTGGATCTGACACAGGCACTTCTACAGGTCACTGGGACTCCTGTACATTAATGCTCTGTTACTGCTGCAGCAGTACCCAGCTCTCAGGCTAGTTTTGTCCAAAGGGAATCCAGGTCAGGACCTGCAGTGCCTTTCCTGATGCAAACCTGTACTCAGCAAAAGGGCAACAGTTGAGGGTTGCCTGAAGAGCACTCTCCTGATCTAACGAACACACTGTAACACAGACACACCCTATGTGTAACTACAGAGACTTACATAATTAGAGTATCTCTGTGGTAATCCCTAGCCATCAACAATTTTCCCAGCCATATAATTGCTACTATTACCAACACAAGTTCCCAATTTAACAAATGGAAACAACATAAATGCCCACATCATTCTGGCTTCTCCCAGCTTTATGATTCAGAGCACAGTAATCTGTTGCCCTTGGTCTTTTGGAAATAGAGCCCATAAGATAATTTTAATGACAATGCAGCACTTCTGGTCTGTTTGGGACATCTGAGGGCTTTGATTGCTTTATCACAGAGGAGATTCTGAAGGTCAAGTGAATTGGGTCCTCCACGGACCTGTACATTATTCTCTTCCACTCAGCTGCTTATATCCTTCCTCATTCTTTTCACTTAGAAATAGATGGAGACCCAAAACTGAGGAGGATACCTAAACAGTCTGGAATCAGTAGGAAGAGAAACCAAGGAGGGTTCTGGTGTGGCACAATGGGAGAGGATAGCTGACAGGAAGAGGTGATGTGATACACTGCTTAGTGTCCTTTAGAGTTGCTGCCTTGTAAGGGCAGGGCAACTGCTTTCCTCTCCAGTGCTTTACCATCTTTTGGCACTGTTTCTGATTTGAATGCCTCCAGCACAGGCAACCAGGCTTCCTGACTCCTTGTATTTAGAAATTTTGTCATCCCTTTCTTCATGTCTTGCCTTGGTGTTGGGGAAAAAAAAAAAATCATCTGTGTGTGTAGCCTTTTTATTAGTATTATCCTTTATCACCATCTGCAATTGCTATCATGTTTTTGTTCATCAGCAGCTTCATAGGAATCACTTATGTACATGCTTTGAATCTCACTTGTCCCTGAAGTGCAGATTATGTCTAATAAAACCACTTATGCTTAGAAAGCAGACAGAGCTCCAGAGAAACAGTGGGCCCAGATGTAGAAGGATGATAGAGTTCTAAAAACACTGTAATTACATGCATTCCACAAGCCTGGCCTTCCCCCAGAGTTGTCTCTTGAGATGTTTGTGCTATGCATGGAGCACCCTGGCAAGGAGAGGACAGGGTCTCTCCCTTCAATTTACTCTCCAACCTATTAACAAACAAGGAGATGTTCCTTGGCGTTATTGTTCTGAGATCTGGATATCAAAGTGAGGTTGACAGTTGGACTTGATGATCTTCGAGATCTTTTCCAACTGAAACAATTCTATGATATGAGTCTGTGGTAATGATGGTACCTACTCATATAGTTTGCCCACAGTAAAAGACAGCTATATTGTCTCAGTCCTTGATCATGTTGGCTACCTAGCAATACAGCTTTGACTAGTTTTCCTTCAAGAGTCCGATATTCCAGGTGGGAAGTTTCTGTAAGAATTTTCACATGGGCCATACAAAATGCTCAAATGATAGAGGAAAAAAAGGTCAAGATAACTGATAAGGATTTTATGCAGCGAGTAAACAAATACTGAACTGCAGCTTTTGAAAGATCTGCTTGCACAGCTTAGTCCTAGTCACAGCATCTGCTCACAGACATCCCATGACAAAGCAAAGTGTAAATTCACTTCTGCTCAGACACAGAAGTCCTTCGCAGGGGGTAACAAACGTGTAAATGCAATTACGTACAACCAGTGAGAAATTCTGAAAAGGTAATACTCTTCCAGTTTGTTCTTAGGCCAACTCTACCAGCATCTGAAATTACTAAATCTTCGGCAATTGTAATTACAAAGAGAAACAACTTCAGTCTACTCGTTTTTAGCTTCCTCAAACTGCCAGCAGTTACTTGACAAAGTTTATAATGTAAGGTTAGAACTTACTTTGGTCACAAACCCAAGAAAAGAGGAAGGTGACAGAAAAACCCCTGATCACA
This sequence comes from Eubucco bourcierii, assembly GCA_013396675.1. Taxonomy (NCBI): domain Eukaryota; kingdom Metazoa; phylum Chordata; class Aves; order Piciformes; family Ramphastidae; genus Eubucco; species Eubucco bourcierii. The sequence goes on along the minus strand of VWZE01022783.1, from coordinate 389,696 downwards.
CAGATGTGAGCAAAGGCAGATCCCAGTTTATTCTACTTCACGCAGATCACGTGATGTAATTCCAAATGTTTGTGGTCTCTGTACAGAAACTTCCAGCTAAAGATTTAAACAATGTAATAATTATCTTTCTCCTTTCATGATCCTTCTGACTATGCTTTAATTTACGATGCTTTTAACTAGCATACATGTATCCTGAGGCTATGATAGGTGCACATTTATTTTAGTCAAAAGATAAATCTTAATGAAAGGGGGTTTTAACACAATAATTAACGTATTTTGATCATCATAACAGTAATTATTAGAGGCATAAAAACAAAATCAGATCCCAGAAGCAGCCATGAAGATCCTAAATAGGGTGGAGTAGCATCACTGCTCTATTATTTTGCCAAGAAATGATACATCAAAGTGGCAGCAGTGAATCATACACTACTAGGAACTACACCCAGTGAATCCAAGAGATGGAAACACTAGATGCACTACCCTCTATCACAATTTGCAAATTACATTTGCACAGTAGATAGTGCACAATATGCCTCTCTCATCATTATCAAGCTATACTCTCCTTATGCCTCCCCCAACATTATTGCTCATCAGATTAAAAGAAAAACAGAAGCATATCAAGAACACAGGAATTTTGGCTTGATATGAAAGGTCCATTTATTTTTAAGAAAACAGTTTTGTTTTGTGAAGGAATATAGGATCTCAACTTACGTAACAGCAGCCTTGTTTTTTTAGAAACCTGTTACCCTCAAAAAAGCCCCACTTTTTTATGGGTTTATGTATATGATGGGAGGCAAGACCAGTAATGGAAAAGAGCACACCCACTCTTACCTGCTGTCATACTCCCCTTGGCAGAAATGACTAGTATTCTGATTTTTTGCCCAGCCATTAAATCATTATGCCTTACACATGCACAGGCGGACTGTAACTTGCAGGCAGCCCTTTTGCAATGACATGGCAAAGAAGCCAAACAAAACTGAAAACATTTTAAAAATTAAAAAAAAAAAAAATCCTACCCATTTTACTTACAAAAAATACTACCCATTTTACATCAGACTTACTTTAAGAATTTGTTTCCTCAAAGTAAAAAAAAAATTAAAAATTAAAAAACTAACAATACTCAAGGGATATCATATACAAGAAGATACCAGTAAAAGAAGAGGAATGAAGAGTTCCTTAAAAAGAAGAATATAGTATGATACCTTTTTGAGTCAAAGTTTCTTCTTGTATTTTCCTCACTGCTTCTTGGCCCTCACTCTCACTGTTTCCAGCTGTTATAATACAGAAAACGGAAAATTAGCAATGCAGTCAACTCAAGGAGAGCAAATACAGGCATGCCACTATGAAGTCCTAGCCACAGTGTAAAACCAGTAAGAGGTTTTAGATGAAAAGTGGCTATTCATTACTGTCAGTTTGTATGGGCTTTCAAAGAAGGTTGTACAAATGCACTGCTGTTCACATGAGTTCTGCCCTGTTTATCTTATTTATTCATACATGATAGGACCATCTGCTGGCTGTACCAGCAGAAGTGAGATGCGAATGTGTGAGCCAAGTGAATTATATCACATCAAGTTTCAACAAAAGGCTCACTCTAGCTTAGAGCAGACCTCTCCTTGCTCTTTTTTCCAAAACGAAGGTTTGCACAGTTGGAGGAAATGCCCCAACACCCTGGCCCAAATGCTCAGAAAAACATTTACTAGCATATAGTGTGATTAAGCACGAAATAAATGCCTTTTGTGCCATTCAACTTAAGCTGACAATAATCTTCTAACATTTTTCTGGCATTTTTTAATGATAATTTGTAGCAAAGGAAAAAAAGCACAAGCACAAACAAAATTATGTGCTTGGTAGTATAAGTTAATTTTAAAAATTATTTTAACATTCTATTTATATGTCCACAAGAATTCTCCATTGCACAGCACATCAAAATGTCTATTGTTTATTACCTAAATTTTATATAAGTACCAATACCTCCTATGAACTTCATGAAATTGCTGCCTTCTTTTCCTAACTGTGTAAACCTGTGCTTTGGTTTCTATACAAACTTTGTCTTCATAGAATCACAGAATGGTAAGGTTGGAAGGGACCTCAAGGATCATCTAGTTCCAACACTCCTGCCATAGGCAGGGACACCTCCCACTAGTACAGCTCACTCAAGGCCTCATCCAACCTGGTCTTGAACACCTCCAGGGAGGGAGCAGCCACAACCTCCCTGGGCAACCTGTTGCAGTGTTTCACCACCCTCACTGTAAAGAACCTCCTCCTAACATCCAGTCTAAATCTCCCCTCTGCCAGTTTAAACCCATTGCCCCTTGTCTTGTGCCACTCTATGACTGTCCTCTCCTCCCATTCACTTGTTAACTGTGCAGCAGAGATTTCAGGTTTTTCGGTTGGTTAGCTTTTTACTCCCTTTTTAGTAACAGTGAATCACCTCTATCAAAGACAGGGAGAGAATCACAGGGTTACAAAAGAAAATTAAGTTGGAAGGAACCTCAGAAGGTCATCTGGTTCAACCTCTTGCTCACATTAGTTGGTACATACTCATATTTAAGATGTTAAAACACACTTATAGTGCTATTAAACTGTTTTCATTTGGTCTCACAGAGAATGTATTTAAAAAGCGGGAGTAAGCCCTTTGAGAGAGATCATGTGTCATCCATCAGCTGCACAGGCTGAAGACTCAAAGCACTGAATGGAAATTTCTGGGACAACCTGGCCACTTGGAGAAGATAGGCTAATGCAGTATTCTGAGAACGGACTTTTACTGTGTTTCTGCAGCAAAAACACAGTGAGCTACAACACATCTTTGTTTCTGTATTATGCAGAAAGACTCAATATTTGCATAAATGTAGCCAACATGAAGACGTTTAGCATTCCAGATAAGAGAGAGACAGTAATTCTTACATAAAACCTAGAGACAGATTGGTTTATAACTCTCCTCTATAAATTCCATAAACTCTGGAATTAGATTGCTCTAAGTAAGAAAAAAAAAAGGAAAAAAAAAGATAGAGAAAAGAAAGAAAAATAAAACAACACCAAGGCAGACATTTGCAATATTTTCATTTTACTGTTGTGGGGTTTTCTTCCCCTTTAAAGCCATCCACCCTTGTACAGAGAAGAAACATTCAGCCTGATGTTAATTTTGAGATACAGATGCAGCATCAACAAGAAAACCCTCCAGTGAAACTGCCATTTCTATGGAAATCTGTGCACAGGGATTATGGCCAAGAGATTTTCCTCACTGTTTCACCTCAAGCGATGTACTAGAGATAAATTTCAAACTCGGAGTTTCATTACAACAGAGTTGGGCTAGAAACAAAAATACGACAGTGTCAATTCTGTGCATACGACCTTCTGTGATAGTTGTATTTGATTCCTCTTTCATTCAGCACTTCTCATGCAGAGAACAAGCTTATTAAAGCCTCCAGTGTCACAATTTTATTCTCAGTATGTTCACTTAATTTGTTCTTTTAAAAGAGCTTGTATTCACAACAAATTTTAATTTGTTTTATTTTGCTATTATATAAATAGTTCATTAGTTCATTTGGAAGGCACTGAGCTTTAATTTTATTCATATTTGCATATTTTTCACTGTAGACCACCAGGGAAAAAATAGTTATTTTGCTAAACAGTCACTTCAGATTTCTGTTTCCAGCCTGATTCAACAGAGAGTTTGAAAACCAGATACTGGAGCCTGGAGTATCAAGAAAACTGAAATAGTCTCAGTGAAAGCTGCTACTGTAATAGAGGCTTTTGAAATAGTTCTTTCAAATGAAATTCTGTAAAACAAAGAATAAAGACAGTGAATAAATGACAAAAATCCTTACAAAAAGTTCAAAGACACCTATCAGAAAGATACCATAAGACAGGGAGAGCAATATATGCTTCTGAGTTAGCTTAAGGGACATCAGCATTTCCCTGTTGAGGATGTGTGGGAGAAGAAAGGGACACAGCACTGTTATACTGCTTCTCTTCCAGGGCACCCTTCAGGGACCCTCTATGCAAAGTGAGTGGTAGGCATGAAGAACAATCTCCTGTTAAGTGTTACTTTAAGTACTGAAAATTTGCCCAATCAAAGCACTGTACCATCCAGTCTAAGATCCACCTACTCTAGATTCAAGTGTTTTGGAGGGAAGGGTAAGAAAGGGAAGAAAAACCATGGGCTTTATGCACTGAGAGAATATGAACAGACGTTTTAAGAGAAAGGGACTCAATACCTTGAGACCTTAGATCATCAAAATACCCAAAAACATAATAATATTGCTTTTCATGTTAATTTAAAATGTCTACTGGGAACTCAAGGTAGATACAGTTATCTCAAAAAACTGTTTATGCAAGCCATTCAATGTCCTATCTGATTTTTTTCTTCTGTTTATCCCTAATGGAATACTGAAAAATTCAAGTGAGATTGACTCATTATTGACTAAAATCAATTCTTAAAATAAAACTAATTTTAAAAAAATAAATATCAAGTTTGAATGGCATGAAAATTTCATTCAGAGAAGGCCCATGAAGATGATTAGAGGGCTGGAAAACCTACCCTATGGGGACAGATGGGAGAGTTGGGACTGTTCAAACTGGAGAAAAGAAAGCTCTGAGGAGACTTTATAGCAGCTTTCGAGTACATGAAGGAGTCTTACAAGAAAGCTGGGAAAGGACTTGCTACAAGGGTTTGTAGTGACAGGACAAGAGGGAATGGATTGAAGCTTGAGGAGGTTAGATTTAGAATGGATATTAGGAAGAAATTCTTTAGAGTAAAGGTGGTGAGACAATGGAACAGGTTGTTCAGGAAGATTGTGGATGCCTGCTCCCTGGAGGTGTTCAAAGCCAGGTTGGATGAGGCTTTGAGTGACTTTGTCAAGTGGGAGGTGTCCCTTCCCATGGTAGGAGGGCTGACACAGATAATCTTTAAGGTCTCTTCCAAACCAAGCCATGCTATGACTCAACAAATCTATGAATCCTAACTCTGAAAGTTATTTCAGAAATTTCAATAGAATTATCACTGGAACAAGCTGCCCAGGGAGGTTGTGGATGCTCTCTCCCTGGAGGTGTTCAAGGGTAGATTGGATGAGGCTTTGAGTGGCCTGTTCGAGTGGGAGGTGTCCCTGCCTATGATGGGGGGTTGGAACTAGATGATCTTTGAGGTCCCTTCCAATGTAAACTCTTCTATGATTCTGTGATCACAGAGGATTGCTCAGTCTGAGGAAGGATGGCAGCAAAAAGACTGCCCATAGAAACACAGCATGGTGGGGAAACATCTGCATTATCAGTAGTTAAAGGGTCTCAATACAACTCTACGGATTCTTTATAAAACATTTTTAATTTCTTTGAATATGAAACTCTCCAAAAGATTAATCACTACTTAGCCTCATAATCTATGTACAAAATTGGTCCTGATAAAACCCAAGATCTCTTCCAATTGGTATTTTGCAAAAATAGGAATTTGTCATATTGACATCACAAGGGAATGTACTGCAGGGCATCAGAAAGAAATTTAAAATAGTCTATGAGCAGTGACACAGCCTGTAAAGCTAAAGGTTTCCTGGAGAGAATAGATCCACAAATCCCAAAATTCCTTGCTTATCAAAGTTAACTGGGGGAGAATTTCCCAACTTAATGCAAGATAACACAAAACCAAAATACAAATAAACACTTTTTGCAATGAACACTAAGATGCAAACCACCCAGGACATGGAGGTCCAGAATAAAACCTGACCCATCCAGTCTGGGGTCCAAGACCCACCCTGTGCACTAAGTCACCCCCCAGCCTGCAATAAACCCTGGGAGGGAAGGTAGGGGTGAGCCAGTTCATCGTTTCCAAGCCCTCCTCACACATCTCAGCCTCTGACATGTGTGACTTCCTCATTCCCTAGCACCTGGGGAACTTGTCTACCTGAGATAAATGTGCATCCCTTCACTTGTTTAGCCATAGTTAATGCCTGGAACGATGAACATCCTTCCACAGATTGTAGCCTGCCCCATGGCCCTCCCTGCTCCCACCTAATTAATTCAAGTAACCCAAGCTTAGAAGTGGTGCCCATAAACTCTAATACGTATGTGTGATACCAGGAGGACCTTGGTGGTACAGTAATAAATTCTGTATAAATGTACACCAGTTAAGGAGTTGCAGAGGGTGATGGTTATGTGTCTTTGTGCAACAGAATATAAAAAAGATTCCAACTAAAATTTGAATTAAGTTGCCTTTGCAGAGTAGCATAACCCTCATTATGATTGAAGGCCAACTGATTTTATTTGAGTACCAGCCTGAAGACAGGGCTTGCAAGGACACTCAAAACCTCAAGAGAAAATCAAAGTCCTATCAGCTGGTGTTATGAAGATTATGATTTTGAGAGTGTGCACAGCACTGCACAACAAATAGTAAATGCCTAAGAGAGAATGACTGACTCTAAAAAGCTCTGAGGATGACAAAGCTGAACTCAGTAGAATATGAGTGTTTTTAAAAGAATCTATAACATCTTCAATTTAAAAAATGTATTAAAAAGCAACAAAATTTTTGTTCAGGAAAAAGGAATATAGATCTTGGCTCTCATAATTCTTCAGACACAAATGCCATTCAATAAAGCTAGATATAAGAATGTGACCTGGTATTAATAAAAACAACAACAACAAAAACCACCACAAAAAAACAAAACAAAACAAAACAAACAAGCCAAACACTGAAAAAATGATAAAAATCTCACCAAAACCACCACAAAAAACAAAACAAAACAAAACAAACAAACAAGCCAAACACTGAAAAAAATAATAAAAATCTTCTCTCTCTCTAGGTACAACACACATCTTTTGTCATCCAGTTCATCACACAGCAGTCACAATTAAATACATGCCCTTTTGATGTGAAATGAAAAATTATTAAAGTGTTCCTTTGAGAAAAGAACCAAAACTCAATGATGAGTATGTTTATTCACAATGCAATGAAAAGAAATCATCATCCTTGCCCTAGGTTTCAGGAACCCAGATGTTCCAGCTGAGAAGTCAAGATTGACTCTGATTAGCAAAGCAGAGATACATCTGGACAAGTCCCTTGTTTCCAACAATAACCTGTAGCAGGTGCGTAAGGAAAAAGCATAATTGACAACATCAAGTCTAGGAATGCCAGTTTCCAACACATCCTCCCTGAAGTAAGAAGTTTCAGAGATTTCCTCAATCAAAGATCACACCTAGCTTCTCAAAGAGCATATCTTCCTCTACTACATCTAATCGCACTATCAATTCATTCAAGTACTTGGCCACCAAAGGTTTCTGGGACAACAGGCTCTGTGATTTAATGACACAATTACATTATAAAGGTTGTACTCCAGTGGTCTGCGATTTTATTATAATTATTATTTTGTTGGATTTTGTGTACAATGATGGAAATAACCACTTCTCCTTCACTTTCTTTATAACTTTCATAATTGTGTGATGTAACACATCAGTCATCTGTTTGCAAGCAAAAGAACTTTTCTGGCCCCACCTTGCACTAAGCCACCCCATCCTCTTCAAGATCCCTTTCTCTTCATCAGGCTCCTTTCAAGTATTCACAACAATGAAAGGTTTCTACAAAGAAAAAGGAATATTTCCTATACTGTTAAGTAATATAACTTTATTAGTCTTTATGACTGGCACTAAATACCAAATACATGCAGAGAGTTTTCAACAATAAATTACAGTATTTATTTGTATTTTCATTGAGCCGTAGCAGTAAATTTAGATCCTATTCTTGTAAACACATAGAAGTGGTTGGGGTTTGTCACAGGCAGTATTTGCATTTACTGTATTCATCAGTCCCTTCTTAATCCAATCATTCAATATCGTGAGATTATTTCTCATTCTTCACAGTAGTATTTACAAGGTATCTCTGGAGACCTGCCCAGTCCCATCCTCTGCTACAGTTAGTTTCTCAGGACCATATCCTGTCAGATTTCAAGTATCAACAAAGAGACTCTACAACCTCTCTGGGTAGCCCATACCTGTGTTTGAAAACCTTCAATATTAAAAAAGTGTTTTCATATGCTTAAATGAATTTTTCTGTGTTTCATTTTGTGTCCACTGACTGCTGTTCAGTCATGGGCACCAGTGAGCAGTGATTCCATCTTCTTTACTGTCCCCATGACACATTTATACACATGGAAAAGATCCCCCTGAGTCTTCTCCTCTCCAAGCTGAACAGTCTCGTATCTCTCATTCTCCCTTTTTATGTCAAAAGCACCAATCCCTTAACTATAAAGTCAAAGTAGTGTACTATCCCAAACACATGTGCACAAAATGCATCATCTCACTGTTCACTGCTTTTTCTGTATCTCTATGTATACTGAACATATCCCTACAAGATCAGAATCCCCTTTGCTCTGTCCCAAAGCTGACAAATAATTCCTAAATATTGTTTTCTGTCTCCTAATCATTTACTAATCTTCCAGAGATCTTTTTCTTAAGCCAAACTAGCCATTTTTAAATCTTCTGGCATATAACTTGCCAAAAAATTTAGAAAAATAAAATTAGATTAATCCACACAATTCTCAAATTCCTCAAAGCATTTAATAAATCCTTAATGAATAAATTGCCTAGAAAACCTGTATTAACTTTTCCAAAATTTATCATCTCATATTTAACCCTGTAATTTTTACAATGCCTGACCTTTTTTCCAATATAAAAATTAACATTTACTGGATTACACACAAAATCCTTCCTAAAACTCACATTTGCCCACCTTACAACTTCTCTTATACGGAGGATGATTTAAGACCCTACGCAGAAGATACTCAGTCCAGAAGTACTTTTATGCTGTTTAGAGGATTTTGTTTTAATTCACAGCAGCATGTTTTAAACAGCTTTAATTTCTTTTATGATGGGTGGTACTGAGTTTGTAATAATCTACATACTATTCATAAGCAGAGTATCTTTTAAACTGTTACTTTTACATCTTCTTTTGGAAGAGACAGTGAAGAGCAGTTGCCTGTTGTCTACATTTAGCCCATATTTGAGGCTAAACTATAGCAGTTGCTTGATCACCAGATGACCCCTCCCCAGCAGAGAAGGAGAATGAAGGGACTCATAAGCTGCAGTAAAACCAGATTTAATGGAATAGCCAAATTGGCACCAATTTCAGTGCAATGTACAATTACACTCAGCCCAGCAAAAGCACAGCAGTCACAATATTCAGAACGGCAGGCCTCGAGAACAAGAAAGCGGTGAGGAGGCACCAAAGCAGGAAAGGCCAAACAAGCAAACTTCTTTATTAACACTGAATGTGATGCTCATGGTATGTGATAACCCTGTAGCAAACTCAAGTCACCTGTCCTGACTGACTCAGAACTGCTAATGGCTGGCAGACCATGGTTGGCCTGGGATTTCGTTCCACATGCAGAACAAGAACACCTATACAGAACATATTTTCATATTGAAGCCTGCAAGCTCAACAATACTTCTCCGTATCTTTGATAAGCTCATTTTCCTCCAAACACTTTACATTTTATGCCATCCATTTTGAACTCAACAAAGCATTTAAAGTGCTGGCACATGAAGGATTTGTACAGTTGAATCAATCTATGTTGTCTGTTTCATTTGTTCATATCTGTAATTTTTTGGGGGGCTATTTCAAGCTATTGAGCACTGAGTTTTCACAGAACAATCTATTTTGACCCCGAGATCTTCCTCTAAAGTGCTGGTGATAAACAAAGAAGTCATCATTTCTTTCTCTGGAGTTAAGATTTTTCCCCATGTCTATCACTCCATATTGATCTACAGTGAATTGCACATGTCTTTTAACACTCAAGTTTTTATGGTCTTCCTGAAATTCTTCACACACATTCATGATTGCGTTATACTATTTACAAGGTCTTGCAATGCCAGGACAAGGGGCAATGGGTTTAAAATGGCAGAGGGGAGATTTAGACTGGATGTTAGGAGGAAGTTCTTTACAGTGAGGGTGGTGAGAAAATGGTACAGGTTGCCCAGGGAGGTTGTGGATGCTCCCTCCCTGGAGGTGTTCAAAGCCAGGCTGGATGAGGACTTGAGTAACCTGCACTAGTGGGAGGTGTCCCTACCTATGGCAGGGGGTTGGAACTAGATGATCCTTGAGGTCCCTTCCAACCTTACCATTCTATGATTCTATGCTTCTATGAATAATAAAATTTTAAAGACTTGTCGCTTCACTGTTTGCTCTTCCTTTAAATTTCTAAGTCAAAAGCTTGGGTTCTAACACATATCCCTGTTGAACTTCACATCCTCTCCACAACAGAAAAAAAAACCCAACATTTATACCTATGTTCTGTCATAACATGTATAAACACCGTGGCATTTGTTCTTATTGTTTGGGCTGTGTAGCATCTTTAACACCCTTAAGATTTCTCTTGTAAGATTTCTAGAAACCCAAACAAAACCACATCAGTCAAAATATCTCTCTTCAACACTATGGTTTAGCAAAGTTAATCAAAGTATTTTACTAATAAAACCTACATAGTTGATTGAGTTACACTGAGTACAGACAGAACTGTAAAGAGAGTTTTACATAACCCAAATTACAGTGCAAACTGAACTGAATGACAAGTATAAGGCAATCTGCATGCATTTTCTTAATGTTCTTACTAGAAAAAGGAAACCACCACACACTTTTGAAAGGCTGGTAACATCTTGACACTTCCTGAGCAATTCTGTATCTCACTCAGGCATAACAAACTTTGGCTACAATTAAGAAGATAAATACTGCTCCAGACAAAATTGTAACTCAAGCACCTCATACATCTATGCATAGTGAGAAAAAAAGACTATGAAAGCAGCCCATACAAATTTTCAGTAATGGAAATTAAGTCAAATTATCTCTGAAAATGAACAATTGCACACTCGTGATAGGGTTTAATTATCCTTCTAAAGTCACTTTGTAGTATTATATAAGAATCGTCTGACTTAGCACAGAGTCCAGCCTGAAAACTGGGAACCGATGTGAATGAAAGAGGTGACAGAACTACCTCTTGCTTGGTCTCCTGCAGGGCTTACAGAGGTCACGCAGAGTCTGGTGATGGAACTACAATTACTTATGCCAAATTTGCATGGCTCAGATAAGACACTTCAATGTAGATACATATATATAAATGCAATGAGACTGTTTCCTTCAGTATGTAAGCCTGTCTTAGAAAATTGTGACACTGATAGAGTCAGACACTAAGTGATTATACTGTCCTGAACATGGCATTTTATACTAAGCATCATATATACAGGCTGGGGTCGGAGTGGCTGGAGAGCAGCCAAACAGAGAGAGATCTGGGGGTGCTGATTGACACCCGCCTGAACATGAGCCAGCAGTGTGCCCAGGTGGCCAAGAAGGCCAATGGCATCCTGGCCTGCATCAGGAATAGTGTGGCCAGCAGGAGCAGGGAGGTCATTCTCCCCTTGTACTCTGCACTGGTCAGGCCACACCTCGAGTACTGTGTCCAGTTCTGGGCCCCTCAATTTAGGAAGGACATTGAGGTGCTTGAACGTGTCCAGAGAAGGGCAACGAGGCTGGTGAGAGGCCTGGAGCACAAGCCCTATGAGGAGAGGCTGAGGGAGCTGGGACTGTTTAGCCTGGAGAAGAGGAGGCTCAGGGGGGACCTTATTGCTGTCTACAACTACCTGAAGGGTGGTTGTGGCCAGGAGGAGGTTACCTTCTTCTCTCAGGCAACCAGTGACAGAACAAGAGGACACAGTCTCAGGCTGCGCCAAGGCAAGTTTAGGCTGGAGGTGAGGAGGAAGTTCTTCACTGAGAGAGTAATTTGTCACTGGAATGGGCTGCCCAGGGAGGTGGTGGAGTCACCGTCCCTGGAGACATTCAAGGCACGTTTGGACATGGCACTTGGTGCCATGGTCTAATCTTGAGGGCTGTGGTGATGGGTTGGACTTGATGATCTCTGAGATCTCTTCCAACCCTTGCGATACTGTGATACTGTGATACTGTGATATAGAACATTGTCAGATTGGAAATCTTCCAGTTTTCATACACCATTACTGAACAGGATTATCAAAACTTCTATATTAGATACTATCACACTTTTTTTTTCTTTTTTTTTTTTTTTCTTTTTTTCCCCTCCCTCAGCCTTCTGGAAGGAATATGAAGAGTTTACACTTCTAATCAGTCTGAATTCACTAAGGAGAAACCATGCTTGACTAATCTGATAGTCTTCTATGAAGGCATAACAAAATGGATAGATGAAGGGAAAACAGTGGGTATCATCTACCTTGACTTCAGCAAGGCTTTTGATAATGTCTCCCATAAAATCCTCATAAGTAAACCCAAGAAAATTGGGTTAGATCTTTGGACAGTGAGGTCAGTCAGCTCAACAACAGAGTTCAGAGAGTTGTGATCAGCAGTGCAGAGTCCAGTTGGAAGCCTGTGGCCAGCAGTGTTCCCCAGGGATCAGTACCGGGTCCAATTTTGCCCAATATCTTCATCTTCATCAATGACCTGGAGGAGGGGACTGAGTGTAGTTTCAGCAAGTCCACTGAGAATACCAAACCGGCAGGGGGAGGGGGGGGAAGGCGCTGGAGAGGAAATCTCATGAAATTCAATAAGGACAAGTGCAGAGACCTGCATCTGGGAAGGAGTAACTGCAGGCACCGGTACAGACTAGCAGTTGTGTTGCTGGAAAGTAGCTCCATGAAGAAAGACTTTGGAGTCCTAGCGGACTGCAGATTATACATGGGACAGCAATGTGCCCTTGTGGCCAAAAAGGGCCAATGGCATCCCAGGGTGCATTAAGAAAAGTGTGTCCAGCAGGTCTAGGGATGTTCTTCTTGCCCTCTGCTTTGCCCCGGTGAGATCACACCCGGAATACTGTCTCTAGTTTTGGGCTCCCCAGTTCAAGAGGGACAGGAATCTGCTGGAGAGAGTCCAGTGGAGAGCTACAAGAATGCAGGACTTGAACATCTCTCCTAAGAAGAAAGACTGAGAGAACTGAGGCTTCTTAGTCTTGAGAAGAGAAGGCTGAAAGGGGATCTTACCAATGTCTATAAATACCTGAGGGATGAGTGTCAAGATGAAGGTGCCAGTCTCTTTTTTGGTGTGCCCAGTGACAGGACAAGGAACAACAGGTACACACTAGAACACAGGAGGTTCCATCTTTCAAAACCCATCTGTATGCATTCCTGTGTGGCTTGCCCCAGGTGATCCTGCTTAGACAAGGGGGTTGGACTCAATGATCTTTAGAGGTCCCTTCCAATCCCTAGCATTCTGTGATTCTGTAATTAATTCTGTGAATTCAGACTCACAAAACCGAATCAGAGTTGAATCTACTAGGTTTTACAATTGCAAGGTCATAAAAATTACTGGGATGGTTAGATTTTAAATACCCTTGTTGTTAAGGGCATAGTTTTTTGCAAGTGAACGTGAAACAGCATCTTCAATGCTGTTGATTGATCAATCAATCATTCCTCAGCAGGCACTAAAAATGGTGTGTCACATCTTCTTTTTTTTTAAATGGAGTTGCAAGCTTATTTATCAAGTAGTAAACTGCACAGGAGGGAACAGGAACTCCTGGTGTGGCTCTACTCTGAAAACTCACCATGAGCAGTGGCTTTCCATACCATTGCCTGTCATGAGACATTCTTGAAGTAAATGCCCTGCTGGCTGTGAGTAATACTATCAAAGCCTGGCAAAAAGCCTCAATGAAATCCATCAAACAAACCCATAGCAAATTAATTCCATCGTTTCAGCATTCAGGTCAACCTTTTTCCCAGTGAGAGCCTTAGGGTAGGGGGAGCAGCATCTGCAAAGGGATGAGATCAGTGGTGGGAGAAAGTATTCCTCTGCACCTGTGCTGTTTGGGACTGAAAAAAATGTAAAAGCACTGTGCAACTGCTTGCTGAAAATGCTCAGAGTGGCACACTGCCTTACCATACAATACCTATTCATGTTCCATAAAGTAACAGACTTTCCACGTATTTGTTTTCCTCATTCCTTTGGTAAACTGGATTTAAAAGTAAGTTACTTTAAACATTTACTCTTCTGAAATGTAAAATGGAGCCATGATCACATTCACTGCAAATAGTGAATCATCTTCACAGCAGACACTGAGGTTTGACTCATTTGCCCGCTGCAGGGCTATCATTCTTTATTGCTAAAGTTCCTGTAAATGGAAATGAGCATTCAGTGAATGGGCAAGACTGACTGTGAGCTACACACAGTTCTTGCAAGCTCAAATTCACTTAACGTCCACAATTCTTTCATGTAAGTTTACACTTACATGATATACAAACAGAATGAAAATATTTATAGAGAGCAAGTGTGTGCTTGAGCACACTTGCTGTTGTATCTGAGCCTTAAATCTTTGCTTGTGCGGCCTAAAGCTGAATGTGATGACACATGAAAACGTGCCAGCAGGTATTCTAAGCATACTCTGGCCACTTGTGGCCAACAGTTAGCAAAAGGATAGAAAGTCATTGCATTTAATGTGCTTTTGAGACTGTTCTAATCTTGCAGCTGGAACAAAGCCTAAGACTATGCATTCTCCTGGCAGGGTTTCATGGCTCTGAAGAATTTCACAGGCAAAGAAGATCACTGTGACTCACTGAGCATAGCGTTTAGGTCAGAGTTTGCCTGAAAGAACTGAATCAGGTGAAAATCTGACTCATCAAATGTGTCCTATAATTAATCTCATTCATTTACATTTGGAGAGATTCATAATGCAAATATTAAGGTTGGTACAATTGAAGAGTGAATGGAAGAGTGTGTCTGTAAGCATCAGAAGAAAGAGCAGAACAGAGTTAAAAGAATGCCCCTTGCTGAGAATAAAGGACATATTTCTAGGACACTGTTCCTGTGTTGTTTATATCAAGGCCACAGCATAAAGGATCTCTCAGCAGGTAACTATGAGCTTCGCCACCAGGAGGGCTTAACAGCCAGGTTGCAGCACATCACCCATACTTTCACTTTTCCAGTTAGCCCACACAGTAAAAACATTACAGACATAGCTGATATACTCCAGAAAAGGAAAAAAAAAAGAAAAGCTGGTGACCCCTAAAGGTTTAAAAGATCTGTTCATAAATTAGGTTGTTATTCCAATCAATAACAGCAGAGACTCAGTAAGAACTCAGTAGCTTTTCCATGTGCATTTTCCCATGCTCCACATGAGTTGTGTTCACCAGACCATATGAGCACACTCGGTTCTTGTGAGAGTATGGGTGTGAGTGCGAGTGAATGAGAAGGGGAGAGGGACTTGGGAGTCCTGGTGGATGGAAGGATGGACATGAGCCAGCAGTGTGCTCTTGTGGCTAGGAAGGTCAATGCCATTCTGGGGTGTATTAGAAGGGGTGTGGTTAGCAAGTCAAGGGAGGTTCTCCTTCCCCTTTACTCTGCTCTGGTGAGGCCTCATTTGGAGTATTGTGTCCAGTTCTGGATCCCCCAGTTTAAGAAGGACAGGAAGCTGCTTGAGAGAGTCCAGTGCAGAGCCACAAAAATTATTAAGGAAGTTGGACATCTTTCTTATGAGGAGAGACTGAGGGAGCTGAGGCGCTTTAGCTTGGAGAAGAGGAGACTAAGGGATGACCTCATTAATTTTTATAAATATGTAAGGGGTGAGTGCCAGGAGGATGTAGCCAGCCTCTTCTTGGGGATGCCCAGTTACAGGACAAGGGGCAATGGGTGGAAGTTGAGATATAGGAGGTTCCATGTGAACTTGAGGAATAATTCTTTCACTGTGAGGGTGACAGAGCAATGGAACCAAAGGAATGGAAAATAAAGCAGAGGTGATTGGTGGTAACCAGCAATGGCTTCACCAAGGGCAGATCTTGCCTGACAAATTTAGTGGCTTTTTATGATGAAGTCACAGCGAC
>VWZE01022783.1:344450-373698 GCA_013396675.1 Eubucco bourcierii | reverse complement strand
AGAGGTGGGCCCAGGCCAGTCTCATGAAATTCAACAATTTCAGCAGCCCTGAGGAAAAGGACCTTGGGGTCTGGGGTCATGAAAAGCTCAACACGAGCCTGCAGTGTGTGCATGCAGCCCAGACAGCAACTGAGTCTTGGGATGCATCAAGAGCAGCATGGCCAGCAGGGCAAGGGAGGGAATTCTGCCTCTATTCTCTGCTCTCATCAGACCCCATCTGGAGTACTCTGTGCAGTTGTGGAGCCCTCAGCACAGGAAGGACATGGAACTGTTGGAGCAGGTCAGAAGAGGGCTACGAAGACGATCAGAGGGCTGGAGCAGCTCTCCTATGAGGACAGGCTACAAGAGTTTGGGTTTTCAGCATGGTNACTGGATGTTAGGAGGAAGTTCTTTACAGTGAGGGTGGTGAGAAAATGGTACAGGTTGCCCAGGGAGGTTGTGGCTGCTCCCTCCCTGGAGGTGTTCAAGACCAGGTTGGATGAGGCCTTGAGTGAGCTATACTAGTGGGAGGTGTCCCTACCTATGGCAGGAGGTTAGAACTAGATGATCCTTGAGTTCACTTCCAACCTTACCATTCTATGATTCTGTGAACCAGCTGCCCAGGGAGGTTGTGGAGTCTTCCTCTCTGGAGATATTCAAGAACCATCTGGATGCATTCCAGTGTGATCTGTTCTAAGTGATCCTGCTCTGGCAGGGCAGGCTGGACCAAATGATTTTTTGAGGTCACTTCCAGCCCCTGACATTCTATGATTATATCTATGAAGAGGTCATTGTGAGTCAAAAAAAATCACCCTGAGATATTTTATAAGTAAATAACCTCTCCCAAAGGTTACACACTCAATTTGTTATACAAAAATATCTCAAACATTACAGGGCATGAAATAAGTCTTTAAAAAATATAGCAATGTCTATGCTTCCATAACCCAATGCAAAAAGAAGAGAATTGGCCATTTTCTTTTCCTGCTGAGTAGATTTTTGCATGAAAAGCATGAAAAGCAACTTATTTAGTGTAATAATAATGCTGACTTAATTTGCTACAGCTAGCTACATGAGCTACACCTATAGTGTCTAGGTACATGGAGCAGCACCTGCTTGCATTTTGCAGATGCTTGGTTTTGGCATATCTACAAAAACATGTATGACTAAGTGGCATTCCACGCTACACCTGTACAATCTCAGACCAACTTCATTAGTGATTGTACCAAACTAAAAATACATGGCTACTCTGCACTTCTTTATTGTTTAGTGTGGGGAGAGTTCTTTTTAAAGTTGTGTATACAAAACCTTAGAGCACATTGTGTATAAAAGCTAAATAAAATGACATCACCAGCTTGCTACTGTATTATGAAATGCCAACCTTTAGTGACTTTATGGTGTAAAAGTTACAGTGTTTTATGTAAAAAAACAAGTTAAAGAAGGATAAAGGGAGCATAATGTAGCATTTTAAACATGAGTATTCATGATGTTGCATACAGAATTAGCAGGCATGTAGGTAGGTAGGTAGGCAGATAGGTAGGTAGATTGGTAGATTAGATAGATAGACAGACAGATAGATAGTAAATACAGGAAGCTTCAAAAAACAGGAAAAAAAGTCTCACTAATGTTATCTGTAGTAGACACAAGAAAATGTGCACCAAGACACTTTTGGAGTCCCTACAGGAACTCACCTATCCTAACTTCGGACGTCTCAATCTAACACAGTAACCTTAGAAATTCCTTATTACCAATCAAGAGAAACAGACACTTCCAGAAGGTGAAGGGTTGTCCAGCACATCTCAGATTGACATGAATGAACTTCTCAGGATATTTATTCCCTTGCCTTGCCTACAAAGGCCACCTATAGTGGAAAACTGAGAAGTAAATATGCAATTTTTGGATGAAGTTATAAGAGCTTCCTCTGCCCTCATAACAGATCAACGTCTACTGCACACTAGAATATTCCTTCGAGGCTTTCATTAGTTTTCCTCCTGATGATCATAAACACTTTAATGTCCATCCTCAGTAACAAGATAAAACATTATTGTAATAAGCACCTCTTATTTCATTATCTTATTATTTCTTATGTAAGGCAGGCCAACTATTTCAAGTTTTGCAAACAACAATCCCATCCACTTTTTCTTTTTAAAGATCTTGTAAAGTAAAACACAAATCAAATCTTCATTTGTGCTAAATATTGGCAAAACCCTCTCCTATCTTTCCCCGCCATATATTTACTTACACTGGAAAGAAAATAGCCCTCAAAAGAAAAAAAGGCTGTTTGAAACAAAGAATATACTAAGAAAATAAAGACTTTACCTATTATAACACTCATGCCAAGTCTTGCCAAATTCTTTGCAGTTTGGTAACCAATCCCTTTAGCACCTCCAGTCACTATAGCAACCTTTCCATCTTGTGCAGGGAAAACTAGAGAAAGAAAAAGAAATAAAGAAAGGTTAGTTCACGATAGTAACACAACTAACAAGTTAAGAGGTATTTCAAGGAGGTGTATGCTTAGCAAGCCCTTCAAGTAAGGTCAGGAAACTATCTCAGAGGTAAACTTTGCATGGCATCTCCCGTTATTTATTGTGCTACAATTTTTCAGTATTAGCAATTCATGAAAGAGTGAAGTTGACAACACAGAAGAAAAACACTCAGTTCAGAATATTTCTCATTTCTGTTTGAATGGATTTTGTCATCCTACAGTAATCTGCCCTTTAAATTTTTCACCTTAACTTTGTTACAGAGCAAGGTGACAGCTGTTACAAGTCAGCTCAAGAACTACAAAAAAAAAAAAAAAAAAAGAATTGGTAGTTTGATATTCTGAAAGCTCCTTGAATAACAAAGGACTAGGCCTCTATGAGTAACATGGGAGAAACAACACGTAAAGGCCAGGAGCTGGCTCACCTGATATACCTGCATAACTGAACACTCTACCAGCTGAAAAATCACAGGGTCCTGGTCCCCAGAAGAAGGAATGGAAAATTTTTGGCATGAAAACTACTACCTGCTTTTACCACCAGTAGAAGCCAACATCTTCAATGTCTCATACCGCCTCCACCCCAACGAGTGCTCCTTAACCCAGGGCAACACACCAACACACAACCCAATGAGGCATACTCTCCAACCCCTCTCTGCTAGTTGTTGCTTAGACCTGGAGCCCATGCCTCCTGCATACTCAGTAAGTACTTCAGTCACTGAGAGAGCCAAAAATTGGCTGGGATGGCTCAGGCAGGGTGATCTTCATCATGACTGTGAGCTTTCCTGACAGCCATGCATTGCCCAGTGTACACCTCCAAGATGGAAGAAGCCATCCTGCCAAGAGCATTTTAATTTAACTGTTTGGGAGAAGCATGAATTAGGTCAGTCAAATATTGAATAGGATTTTTTGATGAGTTGAAGAACGTTTCACGTGAAGCACTATGTGGTCTTCAGGTGATCAAGATAAATTTGTTTGCTTTCTAGAAGAAGCTGCTGGGTATTTGTACAGGGAAAACAGCACTGAATATTTAATTTTGCTGCGGTAAATTGTCCATATGCATCTATCAAAGGATTTTCTATTTCATCTATCAAAGGATTTTCTATTTTCATTTCTAGGCTTTTAGGGGATTGCACTGCTGTACAAGTTCACGTTTCATATGGTTACGAAACACAGAACTGGTGCTGATACAAGCTGCTTTCTTTAGAGGAACTTCAAATACGACATAGATTTCAGTTTTTCTGAAATATAAACACAGTTCAACATGAATTTCTGTTCTTGTCAGATAATGATGTCATTTTTCCAACTATGCAGAGTGAGAATTGTTTGAAAATATTTGAAAGTTAATTCCTATTACAGTGGTATCTGTGCTTGTAAGTGTCTTAATATATATTACACCAGCAAAATAAAATTTTACCAAGAGCTTTCCTAAAGGGCTTTGTTTAGTTATAAATAGTCTTGCAATTTCCACCAAAAATTTCTGTCACAGTGAACTCTAAATAAAATTACCACATTTTTTCCCATGTTATGCCTACAAACTAAAGCTAGACCTGATGCTAAGTACTTGAGTAAATTGCCCACTCAGGGTAGTATCTTTTAATTGCTTATCACTTTACCAAACTTGGCCATTTCAGTCTATGTTTTCCTTTGTCACCAAGGCAGGAAAAAAAATTTATTTTTTTTTGCAGTTTTTTTAAAATGATGGCAGGAAATAAATATTTTAAAGAGGAAGAAATTAAATGTATTTAGTGTGAAAAAAGATGTTGTCACCTCTATGTAAACAGCCCTTCTGCCTCAACTGACATTTCACAAGGACATACAACATCAAGTCCTTTCAGCCACAGAGGGAAAAATCACAGCTCAAATGATTTGCATTCACAACATGGGAGACCAGTATGTGCCCACTGCTCAACATATTGACCACATGGAAACAAGAACACATTGCCCTGTACCAAAGGTGTGCTGAGAAGACAGGTCTCTTAACTAGAAACAGGGTAATACTCATTGCAATATGACAGACAAATCTGAAATAAACACTTTTTTGAGCTGTTGTTAGTTCAACAAGGTCAAGATTCTGGAAAATGAAGTCTCACAAAGCAAATACATCTTCATACAGCTACATTCACAATGCAAGAGCCATTCTAAGGCCTCTCCTGAGGTACTGAATGGCTTTAAATCCATACAGGGAGCATAGAATCATAGAATCAATCAGGTTGGAAGACACCTCATCACCCAGCCCTAGCCAATCAACTAGACCATAGCATTAAGTGCCTCATCCAGCCTTTTCTTGAACACCTCCAGGAACAGCGACTCCACCACCTCCCTGGGCAGCCCATTCCAATGACAACCGCTTTCTCTGTGAAGAACTTCCTCCTAACATCCAGCCTAGCCCTCTCCGGGCACAACTTGAGACAGTGTCCCCTCATTCTGTTGCTGGCTGGCTGGGAGAAGAGACCAACCCCCACCTGGTTACAACCTCCTTTCAGGTAGTTGCAGACAGCAATAAGGTCACCCCTGAGCCTCCTCTTTTCCAGGCTAAACAACCCCAGCTCCCTTAGCCTCTCCTCATAGGGCTGTGCTCCTCACCAGCTTCGTTGCCCTTCTCTGGACACATTCCAGTACCTCAACATCTCTCTTGAATTGAGGGTCCAAGAACCAGACACAGGACTCAAGGTGTGGCCTGAACAGTGCTGAGTACAAGGGCAGGATAACCTCCCTTGTCCTACTGGCCACACTGTTCCTGATACAGGCCAGGATGCCATTGGTTCTCCTGGCCACCTGGGCACACTGCTGGCTCATGTTCAGCCTACTGTCTACCAGTACCACCAGGTCCCTTTCAGCATGGCTGCTCTCCAGTACTGCCATTGCCTTGGTGTTAAAGCACGAAAGGTCATTTCTGGACATGGTAGATCCGCACCTGAGTTTTCCATGTGGCAACTGCATATATACTTGTAAAGAAAATGCCATCTAGGAGGCAAAAATACGAGCGGAAGCCCACTAAGTAATTTTCTTGTAAAGTTTACTTAATGCAATCACAAAACACATCAAAAGTTCTGCTGACCAGTGACAGAGTGAGCTGCACAAATGTGAGGTTTGTTTCCTCCCCAGAGCTTGCACTCTGTGTTTATCTTTTATTCCATTTCACCTGTGCATTTGGGTATAGAATCCAGAGAAGAAAAGAAAAGTTAAGTAATTCCATTTCCTGTTTATTTCACTGTAGCTAAAATAACTCCAACACCAGCAAAATGAATTTCAACAAGAGAAATAGCTGTTATTTGGGCCTGAGCACCTTTTTCTCCTCTTCTGCCTCTCCAAGACTCCTCTTGCTTCTTCTCCTCTTACCACACTGCCAACATGACACCTAAATTTCACATGTTGGACATAGGTGATGTCACTCATTTCCATGACTGCACCACCACATATGCCTATTAAATAAATTCACATTTTAGTGCAAAATTAATTTGCTTAGAAGAAAATTAATGAAATAACAGGAGAAAAATAAGTCAGGACTGGGAAAAGGAAAACAACAGAAAGGAAGTCAGAAGAGCAAAGTGATAATAGGTATCACTGTGATTAAATGGTGCGTAGGAGAGGACAAAGAAAGAAAATGTCCATTCCTCTCCTGTCCATAAGGCCTGTAAAGAAAAAGACAATTTTCAGTCCTAATGGTCACTCAAATCAGGCATATTACCGACTTGCAATCGAGAGCATGACAGATGACTAACTCCACTGCAAAGACACTTTCAGCGAGAGTTTTAAAACAGGCCTGTTGGTAGCAGCTACCTCCAAGGACCTAAGAAAGCGCCCAGGGAGGGCAAAATGAGGGCTGCAGACACATGGACAAAGGGCCAGTATGTTTTATTTGCAGCAGGTACAGTATACAGCTTCCATACAGCATGGTTTTGCACAGATGCAACGCAGCTCAGCCACAACTCAGTGTATCGGCTCACTTTAGCCAAACTGAGAAACATAAAAACTGAAACATATCAGGGTGCAGAGTGAGGGGGAAGAAGAGAAGAAAATCCAAACAAAACCAACAAAATAATCCCCTCAATTCTTAAATTTGATTTCATTAATCTTTAATTAGTTTTAATCTGCAGAAAAAAGGTGTACTGTTTCCATCAAGACAGATACTTTAATATAAAATAAATCTCCATGACAATCAGGCACTGATAGTTCTTAGCTCAATAAAAGTAGTCAAGATTAAATCCAGGGTGCATATGGAAACTGGTAGCAGCTACAGCAAAAAACAGTTTATTGGTGTCCTGTTTCCATTGGAACTGCACAGTTGGGTAGGGTTTGAAAATCATCCACTTTTTCCATGTGAAAATACCTCTTCCATGATGAAAACTAACATAAAATTCTGAAAGCAGACCTGGCCTCAGCCTGGTTTTCCAGTAGATACTGGTTTATTTCATATGAGAGCTGCTTGTGCAGAGCACAGCCAGAGGCTGTCGGTCCTCAGGGCAGGAAGCAGGAGACCCACCGGCCTTACCACCCCAGGGAGATTCCCTCTGGCTTCTTGCATCTCCTTTAAAACACCTCCTCTCTCTCTACCTCTGCTCCTAGTAGTAGGGAGATACTGATCTAAATCACAGAGGCCTAATGGCAACGATCTCACTGTGGGACTTGAGAACTGTACAGCTCTGGTGCTTATGAAAAGCCCTGACCAAGCACTTGATGCTAATTTCCCTTTGTGTTGGAAGAAACCAGTCTCAATCCTTAAGCACTGCTTTATCACACCAAAGTCTGAGAGAGGCTCCTTTCAGGCTGCAGGTTCTGCCTGTACCTCAACATACTTGGAAGAAATAAGCCTGTCTACTTGGCAAGTGGATTAAGTTAGAGCAGAAAAAATAAGGCAGATTTATTCTGTAATAAACATGTCCAGATATGAAGCTATTTTAAAATAATTCTTGGCCTTTTAGATATATTTCTCCTTAATCTGAAATAGCTCCCTGTATAGAGACTCCCTCACACAAAGCCAATATTACAAAGAATTTAAAGAAATTATGTGATTTTTAAAAATACCAATTTTCAAGATCCTCTTTAAGAGAGCTGTCAAGATCTCTCTGTAACTACCAAGACCACAGAGCAGTGTTAATGACCACTTCCACATCAATGACTGGTTCCTGCCAGCAAAATCTCAACTCTGTGGTAGATGTGGGGCTAATTGAAATATCCAAATCAAAACAGAGACACAAAACTTTCTTCCTTGCAAAAATGTACTACGTGAACACAGACAATGCAAACCTCAGAAGAGCTCCATGTAAGAGTTTCTTGCTTCGGCGTTGTGCAATCATTACAACACAGTCTGTATGAGGCCAAAACAAAACAAACAAAAACCAGAAGAAAAATATACTAAAAAATTGTTAAAAGCACATGGTGTCAAATTTTTACAAAGTTCTACCTCCTACCCTATTAATCCAGCATCTGCACTGTTGGACATTATGAGTCAGGTGGACATCAAAATACAATTATCTTTATATTAATCTCTTTGTTAAGTACTTTTTTTAACACATTGAAGGCCAAAGACAGAATTTAGTTTGAATCAGCCTGCAGTCCATATTAGGTCAGAAAGACGATTACCACTGCAGGCACCTGAAGAGCTGGTCAGAGGGGCCACCCAAGAGGTGCCACACTGGGACCCGTCTGCACTTCCAAAACCAGGCACTCAGCACAGGGACTTCAGAGACATTTGTGCTGAAGGGACTCCCATAGACGAATTGCAATGGTTATTTTTTTCCTTTCTCCTACAACTCAGTAATTTACATGCAAATATTTTGCTTTAAAATAACTGGCAGAACCACAGATAGGAGAGAGAAAAAAGCAGGGAAAGAAGTCAAAATTAATATTTAGTTTAATTTGATGATAGAATAACAAGAACAAAGTTTGAAGCTGTTCCTGTATCACATCACAAAGTAAGAAAAAGATGGAAAACCGTAATTGTCAGAGATCATGTAATGACACAGAACAAGGCACAGCTGAGTTTTTCTAGTGAGCTAGAGTTCCTATAGCTGAACCTACCACTGAATTCCTATCCCTAAACTCTCCCAATACGCTCTGCTGATTTACAGTATGGCAGTGCTGAGATTATAGACATTAAGATCCCTTTTAAAGCAGAAAAATAGTTTATTTGTTGCTCCAAGAGACACTTGGTAGATGACCGAAGAATCCACACAGCTTTCAGCAACAGCTCTTTGTGTGAACCCTACAGTAACATCTCCATCAAGTTCTGTTTTGACAGACACCAAGTAAATGGGTTACAGGTTCAAAAAGTCATTCCAGGACTATCATAGGATCGCAGGATCACAGGATGACAGGATGTCAGGGGTTGGAAGGGACCCAAGGAGATCACCAAGTCCAACCTCCCTGCCAGAGCAGGACCATACAATCTAGCTCAGGTCACAGAGGAACACATCCAGACAGGCCTTGAAAGTCTCCAGAGAAGGAGGCTCCACAGTCTCTCTGGGGAGCCTGTTCCAGTGGTCTGTGACCCTTATAGTACAGAAGTTCCCCTTTGTGTTGAGGTGGAACCTCCTGTGCTGCAGCTTACAACCATTGTTCCTTGTCCTATCACAGGGAGCAAGGGAGAAGAGCCTGTCCCTTTCCTCCGGATACCCAGCCCTCAGATATTTACAAACATTTATTAAATCTGCTCTCAGTCTTCTCTTTTCCAGATTAAAAATATCCTATATCCCATATATCTATCCTAACAGAAAACAATTACAGGTACTCATGACCTGAGGAATAAACCAGACAATCTTTTGGTATTCTATAGTATGACACCAACTTTCCCCAGAAGAAAATCTGAGTCCTAAGCCTGTCTTAAAACTGTACAGATGATCTTTCAAATGCAAATGGCCCTCCCTAATTTGCACACTAAAATATTTTCTGTCTCTGATGCTTCCTATCACTTTCCTAAGGAACATCAATATGCAATCAAGATTGAAGGCTTTTAAGAGTGGAAATCAGGTAGGTGGCAACCAGCCTGACTAGTCTTGTAAAAAGGTATCCTGCTGGTTTCAGCATTTGAGGCCATCAGACTTTCTGTTGATCAACAACTGTCACGCACACATGCCAATCCACTGGCACATAACCAACAGGTTTGATGGACTTCAGATCAATGCAGGCATTGTGTATGGGTGATTTATTTGCTCACAGGGAGTACCTGTTTCCAAACACAACAGAAATTTTGCACCAGCTAGGTGTCAAGCCTCCCAGGTTTTGTCTTACTTTACTTCCGCTGAAGAAAGTCAGAAATCACAAAGAAGTGGAGATACTAGAGACAGGCTGGCCCTGGAGTTACTCATGGGAACAGAAAGGTGTTGAAGAACCAGAATAGCAGGACAAACCAAAACATGGAAATGTCCCTGCAGAGTATCTCAAGGTGCTATTAATGGAACAGCAGCATCCAGATGGCTGTAAAAATTTTAGCAGCCAAAGGAAGATCGAATACAAGAAGCCTCCCACACAGCCACTGATAGGGCAAAACCACAGCAAACACCCTGGCAACTGTAAGTCCAAGTTTCTTGATTAATCATTCCACAGGGTGCACAAAGGTCCTAAAATGTTGGATGTCAACAAACAAATCTCACAATTCACAGAATCACAGAATGTTAGGGGCTAGAAGGGACCTCGAAAGATCATGCAGTCCAACTCCTTTGCCAGAGCAGGATCACCTAGAGTAGATCACACAGGAACACATCCATGTGGGTTTTTAATATCTCCAGAGATGGAGACTCCACGACCACCCTGGGCAGCCTGTTGCAGTGTTCTGACACTCTCACAGCAAAAATATTTTTCCTCATGTTTACATGAAACTTCCTACACCTCAACTTCCACCCATTCCCCTTGTCCTGTCATTGGGCATCACCAAGAAGAGCCTGGCTCCATCCTCCTGGTACTTGTCCTTTAGATACATGTAAACATTAATGAGGTCACCCCTGTCTCCTCTTCTCAAAGTTAAAGAGACTTGGTTCCATCAGTCTCTCCTTGTAATGAAGATGTTGCACTCCCTTAATTGTTTTTGTGGCTTTGCACTGGACTCTCTCGAGCAGTTCCCTGTCCTTCTTGAACTGAGGAGTTCACATCTAGACACAATATTTGAGATGTGGTCTCACCAGGGCAGAGTAGAGGGGGAGGAGAATCTCTCTCAATGTACTAACCACAACCCTTCTAATACTCTCCAGAATGGCATTTGCCTTTTCAGACACAAGAGCACATTGCTAGCTTGTGGTCATCCTTCTATCCACCATGAAACCCAGGTCCTTTTCCCTTTCACTGGTCTCCATCAAGTCAGTCCCCAACCTATACTGGTCCATGGGGTTGTTCTTTCCCAGGTGCAAGACTCCACACTTGCCCTTGTTGAATTTTGTTATATTTCTCCCTGCCCAACTCTCCAGCCTAAGTCTCACTGAGTGGCAGCACAACCCTCTGCTGTGTCTGTCACTCCACCGAGTTTTGTGTTGTCAGCAAACTTGTTGACAGTGTACTCTGCTCCCTCATCCGGGTCATTGATGAATATATTGAGTTGTACTGGTCCCAGTACCAAGCCCTGAAGGACTCCACTAGATACAGGCCTCCAACTAGACTCCATCCCACTGACTACAACTCTCTGACTTCTTTTTTTGAAAACCACTTCACAATCCATCTCACTACCTGATCATACAGACCACACAGTTTAGCTGTGTGGATGCTGTGGGAGACAGTGTCAGATGCTTTACTGAAGTTAAAATAAACCACATCCACAGCTCTATCATCATCTATCCACCTGGTTATGTCCTCATAAAAGGCTATTGGGTTGGTCAGTTCCAAGTGTTTGAAATTAGAAGCACCATCCCCTGTATTTCAAGCTGCATTATCAGAGACAACAGACACACACATCATGGGCAGTCATGGGATCAGTGGCAGCAGTTTGTCTGGGCTTCCTGGATACCTGAGAACCAAAACAGTGCTGAAGTTCAAGCCAAAGCACCACTTTTCTAGCAAGCCTGGACAAGTGGTCAGAAGGTAACAAGGCAGCAAATGACACAAAAGCAGGGGAGTCAGTAGCTACATCAATCATAAAAGCAGCGTGCTCAACAAGTTAAGGAGCTAACGTGTATCCCCATCTTTTCACTATCTCGTCAACATGGGAACAAATTATATCTCTTCAGAGAGTGCAGCAAACATCTGCTGAGCCACGCTAATTAATTTCTTCTAATTGCCAATGAAAACAACTAATAAAAAACACTCCAAATTCAATCCTGTTGTAAGTTTATAGTATTGTTCAGCTTTTCAACAAGTACGCCACCTTTCATAAAGGGACAAAGTGGTAAGATTTGCAGGCAAGGCGACAAGTCCCTCAGAGAAGTCTGAGATACAAGCACCCAAAATTGGTTCCAGGCCTCGCTCCTAGATACATCTTTTAACACATGGGAAAATTGTACTACAAAGAATTAAAAGACAGAATAGCTCCTCCTTCTCTTGTTTTTCATATCATGAACACATCGGGAAGTCTTGGGATGTATTATATAACAAGAAGTATTATTGGACTTCAAGATCACAACACTGGAGCACTGGTATCCACAGAAAGACCTAGCTGTCATAACAGAAATCCACATATTTGAAAAAAATTGAAGATAAACTGGCTCAGCAGTAAGAAGAAAGTTATGATGCCAGTATTACAGTACTGAAAGAAATAAGGTTTTGCTAAAGAAAAATAATGATAGCCTAAATAAAGCACTTTTCAGAGCCACAGGTTTTGGCACCCAAAAATACAAATCACGTGACGAGACAGCTCTCCGTCAACAATACAAAAGGGAGTGGAAAGCTGCACTAAAAAAAAAAAATAATTTGCATAACACACCTATCTGCATTTCTTCAAGCAATTCTTGGAAAGACAGGATAAATGCAGATACAAAGAGAAGTACATGTGGAAGGCAGGGTGTGGAAGGGGAAACAGAAGGGAGTGTTAAACTCTCAAAGACACAGGGAAAATTTTTTTTTTTTTGTGAAGGAGAGGTGATTTTTCAAGTACCCCCTTTCTTTTCTCTTCACCTTTCCCCCTTCTTCAAGTATTTAGCTGAAAGAGACACATCTCTAAGCAAATTAATACACCTGAACTATAATGCATGGTGGTATTGACCTTAAGGCAAAAAAGGAGACCTTGCATAGACAGCTCGGTCCCCTACTACTTAGATATGCAAATCAACCATGGTTTGTTGGGGAGGAAGACAGTGTAAGTAAAGGCACTGTAACCAGACTGTCAGAAAGGTAAGCTACAGCTATCACCAAAGTAATAAAAAAAAGCATTTCCTCTGCACTTGTACATTTATTTTTCAGACTCGTTTTCTAGAGTGTAAGATCAGACTTAGTATGTGAAGAAATCCTGTCTGGTTACAAGCCAAGAGAAGTTGTATTTTCACACATCTTTCAGCTGAAGCCTGAGTGCTTCCGGTTTATTTGTCAAAGAGGATACTCACTAATATTGATCCTGGACTTGGTGATGCTGCTAGACTTGGCAGAAGGGCTGCACAGAGGAAAAGCAGTAATTGCAGTTTTCAAAAACCACATAGATGGCAATTTTCTGAAATGTTTTTTGCTGTCTTCACTCTGACTGTGAAGAACCTCATCCTCCAATAAAGCCTATGCAGACATTCTGCATCAAGCTGAAAACAGATGAATATTGATCTCTCAAGAGGAAGGAACTGAGAAAGGAGAAAACTAAACAAGATGGTTAATATGGGAAGTTTTCTTGTCTTGTCTATGGATTGGTTTTCTCTAATATAATGGGAAACAAAGCTGCATTAAAAAATGGTTTGATGAAGTATATATCTGAGCTTTTTACAATACAGGTTCGGGCTGATTTTGACAAAGAGATACTAGGAAATTTGATCACAACCAATATGGAGCTGCCCTAAGGTAAAGGAAAACAGAAGCAGAAGGAAGGGTGCAGTTTTCGAGCCCCAGATCTCACTTCTGGCCATGTTTGTCATTCTCAGGTACTTTGTTCCCTTAGCCAAAACTCATCTAAAGATAAGAAAATTTAATCTAATTTTTATGAGCACCAAACAGATCAACTGAACACACCATTATACAAATCAGATAGTTGGGAAATACCACAATGAACTATTATGTTTCTAAAAATTCATCAGGTATCCAGGCTTGCCCACAATCTGCTCTGGGAGTAAAGTTCCCAACTGCATGTTAGGAAGGACATGGAAGTGTTGGAGCGGGTCCAGAGGAGGACCATGAAGATGATCAGAGGGCTGCAGCAGCTCTCCTATGAGGACAGGCTACAAGAGTTGGGGTTCTTCAGCCTGGAGAAGAGAAGGCTTCAAGGGGACCTGATAGTAGCCTTCCAGTATCTGAAGGGGGCCTACAGGAAGGTTGCGGAGGGATTATTTACAAGGTCTTGCAATGCCAGGACAAGGGGCAATGGGTTTAAACTGGCAGAGGGGAGATTTAGACTGGATGTTAGGAGGAAGTTCTTTCCAGTGAGGGTGGTGAGGCACTGGAACAGGTTGCCCAGGGAGGTCGTGGATGCTCCCTCCCTGGAGGTGTTCAAGGCCAGGTTGGACGAGGCCTTGAGTAACCTGTACTAGTGGGAGGTGTCCCTGCCTATGGCAGGAGGTTGGAACTAGATGATCCTTGAGGTCCCTTCCAACCTTACCCTTCTATGATTCTATGAATATAAGAGTACTTGATCCCTGAAAGAGGATGGACAGTGTGGGCAGAAAGAGAGTGAGATAGAAATAGGAGATGTTAAAGTTGCCTTATATCTACAAGTACAAATTATATGAGTGAAATTACAAATCTGCAAGTTCCAAACAGGCATCAATCAACTTCTGCTATCATTCACTACTCCTTATCTTAAAAATATCTTTGCTATTCCTGGCTTGAGACTTTCTTTTGGGGGTGGGGGGTGGGGGGGTTGGTTGTTTGTTTTCTTGCCAGAGAAACACTAGTCTCAAGGAACAACGGTATTTCAGATAAAGGTTGATACTACATATTGACAAACTTGTGGAAGAATATTTGGCACTGGACTACCCACCAGTGTTACACCACACATGACACAGTTTGCTCCACTATGCAATTGTTTTGTCTTGGGAAGAGATGCCAACTGGAGACATGGTCATGAAACACTACTCTCACTTGGAAGAAAAGAAAGGGCTTTGATGCCACGCAGTCCAAAAGGAGAGGCCTGTGGGGCACCACTGTAGGTTGACAAAAGCAGCGGCTGAAGGACACTGCGCTAATTCAGCTCAGCCAAAGCAAATGACAGGTGAGCAGACCCAGTTTCGCCCATAAAAAGCACTTGACAAAAATTATGGGGTTTTGTGAAATGAAGGCAAGATGGTTTTGCAATATTATGAAGAAATCCTGTTAGCTCCTTACAGTATAGAGGACAAACACAGCTTACACGCGAAAGATTACTGGGTTTGTTAAAAATACCAGAAGAAACTCAACAGCACCTCCAAGAAGAAAGTAACCATTTCCTACATGTGCATATATTTAAAGGATCCGTTTACCCATATTATTTCTTACGTGGGAAAATACTATCACAAGAATAGGGAAGGACATATTTCCATTTGCCATGTATTCTCTGCCTTGCTTATCTTTCACTCCCTTTATATATTTACCTATTAAATCTTACTTTTGGCTTTCTTCTTCTTCACTCCAGTCACACTAAAGATAGGGAAGTTATATACAGGTGTATCTTTAAATCAAGAAAGAGCATCTGGTTATCTTTTGAACAGATTTACTGATGCTTATTCTCATCCTCCCTCTGGGCAAATGTAACCGTGCAATACCTTGGGCAATTGTCATTCTATGTAAAACTTCCCAAAGTGAAATAAGAGATGAAAAAGAGAAGCTTACCCCAAGAGATTTAAATAGGGGTAATAGAAATAGCTCTGCATAGTCTAGTACCTGCAGAATGAATTTTCCCATCACGCAAAAGTTAAAGACATTAGAATTTTTTTTATTGTTGTTGTTGTTCAGTATAAGGTACTGAAGATTGTCCAGACTTCAAGCTTTCATAAACAGCTAAGACGTAGTTGCAGTTTCATCTAACGAATAGCTTAGATCCCTCAGGATGATTGAAACCATTTCAAGTCCTTGCTCTCAGTCACGCCCCAAGCATACAAAAGCTTTCCCACCATAACTCTCAACATAAAGGTGGAGGTTTCAGTTTCAGCAAACATTTGTGATTTAAAGACAATTTTGCCTCCTGCAAAAAAACCCAATAAATGTAGTATTTCTTCATATCACATTCTGAAAGAAGCTCTGTAAGAATTCATAAATTGAAAATAAAATGAAATGTCAGAAACACCAAAAAGCATCTTCTCTTGGGAAAACCACGTCCAAATATCTCCAAAAAAAAACAACAAAAAGTTCATGTCTAACTGTAAAAACTTAGCATTTGGACCATAATGTTGACCTTAAAACCAGGGTGTTGACAATAAGTTTGAAATGCTACAGAAAAATAAATCATCGGAGTGAGGTGTCTGTTTACTCCACCACAAACTGAGCAAATGACACAAGTGTCTGCAATGCAGAAATCTCCTACCAGAAGGCTATAAATGCTGGGGTGGTTGTTTCACAACAAAGAAATCAATTGCTACTTATGATTTAGTCCTAAATAACGTAGAAATCAACCTGCAAATGGCAAAGCACCACAGCCTGCCTGGAAGAAAAGTTCTATCATAAACCTTCAGAGCATTTACAGTACCCAAAGCTCAGACAATTATGAAATTCAGATATTTATAGAACTTTCACATGCAGAAACTGAAGCAAAGAGGGATCTCTTTAACCAGGGTTAAATTGGAAAGAGTGATTTACTAATTTATGATCAATCTGGAAATCCAAGTCACAAATTAAATTAAATATACCTGGTTTTTAGCATGGCATCATAGGAATTAAAAAGATAATAAAAAATAATTTATATTTTGCCCTTAAAAAAAAAAAAACAACTTTAAATTTTCAAGACAGTATTGATAGCATTATCATACCCCTAGACAGTAAAGGATATTGTATCTCAATACTGTCTTCACAGTTTCTACTTTTAGTGCCTGTGAATTCTACCACTTCTTACTTTGTCCACATGCTATTAAACAATTGAATTAATCATTCTATCACTTCTTACTCAGAGAGCAGATGGAGAAATACAGCTGGGTAACCAATGTCAGAAAAGTTGCTTCTTTAAATATTTCCTTACTATATTAGATTCAGAGGATGTAAGAGGAGGAAAAAAAATTTTAGCGAGATCATTAAGAGTAGTTTAAACTGCATCTCCTCTCTTCCCAGACACAGAGAATGCCATTTCCATATCCTAATCAAGCTTAAGAGCATCCAGCTGAAGGTCACATTGAGATCTGCCTCTTCCAACTGACGATATGTTCTGCTGCCACTTATAGAGTCCCCTTTACTTTCCCCAGCTTCAGCATGACAGTATTTCCATCAAACATAAAGAAGTAAGCAGAAATCACAAGTTGGTATACAGTTCTTAAAACGTAATTGAAAGTTTCTGAACTACTTCACTTCGGAAAAGTGTGCAATCACTTGTAAACTGAAGTGCTTGTTATAATATACAAAGCTCCAGTAATTAGAATCAGGAAGAGAGGTACAAGGTGATTAGAGATTATTGGGAAAAATCTAGCTAACAGGAAGCATAGCACGTAGACCAATCCATACTCAAAGTTACCCTAAGATACCTGCAATTAATTGAAATACAAAATGTTAAAAAGAATATTTCCATATTATTAAAATCTTCAGAACTGACTAGTGATCAGAAGCCATTACAGCATCAGCATTAACATGAGATAACTCTCAAGTGCTGCCAACTTAACTAAAATGACGGAAAACAGCCTCAACATTCCTTCCTCTCCTTCTTTGCCCTAATCCCACACCATTCAATCCAGCTGCTGGATTTCTTTCTTTGGCTAATGGCTAACCAGTGCCTGGTGAAGAGCTGAAAAAATATCAAATGCTGTTTGTAGATCATCACTGGTATGTGTGCCCATTTGTCCCTCAATGTATGTACTCAGAGCCGTGGCTCCAAGGAAAGCAAGGCTCACCTTGCTTGTGTTGGACAGGGGTTGTCAAATGAAGCAGATGCTCATGGGGCTGCATAGCCTCACAGGGAGCTGCTCTGCCCTGCCCTGCCCTGCCTGATCTTGATGCCCCAGCTGCTCAGTGCACTGAGTTGTTCAATCTTCTACTGCCACGTGCCACCTCCCACTCTCCAAAAGCACAAATTCAGGATGGAAGATGGCTTTGTGGTTTTGTTTTTGTTTGTTTGTTTATTTCTTTATTTTACAGATGGGAGTTTCACGGAAGCCCTGTGAGCCTCTTGATGGGATCGTTTTCTCTACACAAATATCCTTTAAAATCCGCTCCACCTTGTAATGTGAAAGTACAAAGGGCATGCATATGTTTTGTCTTCAAAACAGAGGCAAAATTTGTTTCCCAAAGATGGGATTTTACTCATTTTTCTCTTCTTTGATAACAAGAGCAGGTCAAGGCCTTAATATGGAGTATGAAAGTGCAAATATAAAATGGTCCTGGCTGTACTATACATAATTCCTAATTCTCTCATACTGGGCCTTTTCTAAGAAAAGATTTCTTTTCAGACTCCTCTTTCTTAACACATGCTAAAGTGAACTCATACTCACTATAAGCTCATCACTACAAAAAGGACCCCTCACTACAAGAAAGACATGGTGTTGCTGGATCATGTTCAGAGAAGGGCAACAAAGCTGTTGAAGAGTCTAGAGAACAAGTCTTATGAGCAGCAGCTGAGGGAACAGGGATTGCTTAGTATGGAGAACGGGAGGCTGAAAAGAGACTTGGGTCTCTGTAACTCCCCAAAAGGAGGCTGGAGTGAGGTGGGGGTCTTTCTCTTCTCCCTATTATCAGGTGATACAATGAGAGGAAATGACCTGAAATCGTACCAGAGGAGATATAGATTGGATATTAGGAAAAAATGTCTTTATGGAAAGGCAGGGAAGAGACTGCACAGGGAGGTGGCAAAGTCATCACTCCTGGAGGTGTTCAAGAAACATGTGGACATGGCACTTCAGGACACGGTTTGATAGGTGTGATGGTGTTAGGTTGACAGTTGGACAAAATGATCTTAGAGACCTTTTCCAAGAGAAACAGTTATGATTCACAGGTTTTCTTTCAATTTTCACATTTCTCATTCCTCATAAAATATGTACCAAAGTTTTCACAAAGAATATAGCTGCTTTGCAACAGAGTCAGCTAATTGTTTTGAAATATTTCTTTTTAAAATTTATCTGATATTATTGCTCTGTGAAAACTTTATTTTTTAATTAAATGTTATGGGTTATTAATTTAATGCAGATTCATAGGATTCAGGGAATTAGCTAACTTAAAAGAGGAGCTACTGTGCACGCTCTGTAATTGCTCTCCACCAAAACTGTCAAAGATTTTTAATGTGCAGTTACCACACAGATTTAAAGCTCTTAAAGTATGTTTCCATGTAAGAGACCATCATTCCACAGTGTCATTATCTGCTATTAATATTTCAATTACAGAGCAGTACACACTCCTCTGAAGAAACACAACTGCTCACAAAACGAGTCCTATTATCAACAACACTCCAGGAGTACGGCACAAACATCCTATTTTTGTTCCTATATTTAATTACCTCCTATAAATAGATTTCCAAAATTTTAAGGAAAATAATTATTTCATATAGAAACACATTTCTTTGTTGATTGACACGTCCCAACCATCCTGCTTCTAAGAATGGAGGTGAAAGCTGCAGGAACTACACTGCTCCTTCTCCATGGCCAGGCTATGACCTCATTCACCAAGTATCTGATCTCACCACAGTTCAAACACATTGATAACCACAGTGTACACCACACTCTGCCAAGTCCTCCTAAGGACATCAGACAAACATACCAGCACTTCTCAGGCATCAGCACTAGCATGAACAGGCTTCATGTCTACTTTCATGCCTGACCAGCACACTGTTTGATGCTAAATAATTAACATTATTTGAGTGAAACTTTTGTTTGTTTTGTTGAGAGGGATAAAGGAATTCAGCAATTTAAATGTATAAAGGGCATCAAAAACAGAACTTGAGGAATAAAAGTCTGAGAGCTTGCACTGACTTGTTCAGCAGCTCTCTTCTATTTCCAATATTTCTTTCTCTAGGGCTTTTTCCATGAACATGCAAGGCCTGTGTTGCAAGCATACAACTTACACTGCACACTAACTTCTTGGTTATTTGAAAGACGTGCCCCTAAGATACAGTCACTGTTCCAGACTCCAGTCCTACATTTCTATCACCCTCCCACAATAGTGTCTTACAAGTCATTGAAGTCGCACTCTGTTCTCCAGTGGGGCTTTACCACTACTTAGAACTTCTCTCAATCGTAGTGATACAGAAGGTGAGTTTCACAGCTACCTGCAAAGAGCGCAAAGCAAGCCCCTCCCATCTCTGCAAGCTGTACCAGCAGCTACAAGAGTCCTTACATCAGCACTTATTTTATTGCATTTGAAGCTTTGAAAATTTCCATACAGAAAATCCAGCAGCATTGAGGTTTACACTTTTATTTTGGCAACAGTACCACCTCCCTCCCAAGGTGCATTATAACATTAGGCTAACGTGTTTGTGTGCTGGTGCAGTCTGTGACCAGTACTGGCTGTACCAACAAAAAAGCTCACTTCAAAAACTTCAAAGTTTTCAGAAACTTCAAAGTTTCTGTCTTCTCTATTTCAACTGGAAAAACACTGTTTTACAGCATCGCTTCAAAAATTGAGTTAGAAGTGATGGTTAGAAGATATGCTACACTTCATAGAAAAATCCTAATAAAGCTCATTAAATTCGTGCATAAACAAGTAAGACTAAATGGCACTGTAGTATACACCTATCAACCATGCTTAAGATGAAATCCAGGCAACGGTGTTGCCCATCTATTTCATTGCTTTATACTCTCTCTCCCCTGTGTCTTCAAGAACCCCTTTCCTCCCTGCAGTGCTGGATGATTACATATAATGACTTTAAAAGACCAACTGCAAAAATGAACCCATGACAAAATACAGCAGCAATAAAGTTACATGCCTGTAACCAAGTGCAAAGAACTCTTCTAGTGGCTACCAGGCACTATGGATGGCGCCGTGTCTGCTGCTCTTGAAACCTGGTTCTGACTGAAGTTAGCTGCTCTTTAAATATCTGTACTGTATAATTAGCAAGTACAGCATCATTGAGAGAACATGGATTTTGCATTTCTTGACCTTTTCCCTACTAACGTTCAGCAGACTACCTAATGCTAAAATTGTGCACTGTGCAATGTAGCAACTCCAGTTATGAATGCAAAAGTAAGATGGCATAGAGATGGCAGCATTAATTAGCATGAAATCACTGCAACAGGCAGATTAGATGACATCTGTACTCATGTTGGATGGTTTTCTTCAGTAACAAGATGTTTTGGAAAAATATGTCCAGGAAGTCCTTGTATATCTGCTGTAAGAAGCATTTCATAGCACAAACGTTTCACTTCCAGTTATCCAGGTTCTATCTAATTGCCGCAAACCCTAGCAGTTAGTGTTTTGCAGGCACTCAATTCACTGGGCTACACTCAGTAAAAAAACCTACAAGTTCATTTTTTCACTGTGTCAGTCCTGGTTTGCAGAGAGTGCAATGGCAATAATATTTTATTTAGAAAGGTGCTTTCATTCTGTGTAATACATAGAGTGTTGTATCGATTATAAGCCATTTGCTATGGCACTGTTGAACATTTTTTTTAAGAACTAGGTCTGATGCAAACTTATCTGTAGTTTCCTTTGCCAGGACAGATTGATTATATTTGTTAAAATAATCTCTTTCCAAAATAACCAACCTAGGGCAGAGAGCATCTTCTGGGTTGGCACTGTAAAGCAGTTGGCACATGGGCCCTAGTATCAGTTGTTTCAGTACAAAAAGCTAACAAGGAACATCACCTGCTTGCTGCTGCAGAACACCATGCCGGGACAGCCAGAGGTGGTAATCTAACCCTTGCCTGCAGCATTGCAGATTAAAAATTTAATCCCAAATTCATTGAACGTTCATAAAGCTCATTAACTTCAATCCCTAGTTTGTGTCCACAAGAAACACCAGCATGAGATTTGAGGTCAGGAGGTGACAGAGCTTTGCTTTAATCTGGTATGACTCTGTTTTCTCAGGCTGACGAAGTTAACATCATAGAGGATAACTCAGCACAGGAGTTATAGGAGATGAGTATTTCCTTATCAAGCGAAAGGGTGCTTGGTTGTATCACCAGTTATCAGTAAGTCAACAAGAAAAAAGAAAATAAAAGGTTTTAACTCAAGGTCCTCCTTCAGAAAAAAATTCAGTGCATTTTATAGGCCAAACTTTCCTAATTTTTAACTCTGGGTTTTGTTGTTGTCATTGTTGAAGAAAATATCCTATTTTGGTTGCTACTTGGTTGATTGAGACAAAATGGTCAAGTTTTATCAGTCTCTCACACTACAAAAAACAGAAGCATGTCACAGCCAAGCACTCTTATTTAGTCTTACATAACTCAGTGGATGCTTTGGAGTATGATAGGTGATTTAATTTTCTTCTCCAATGGATTTTCTGCAAAGCATCAAACTTCTAGCAGAGCACAAATACAGTGAAAGGAAAGCAAGTGTCATAATTTTAAGCAAAC
Source organism: Eubucco bourcierii (assembly GCA_013396675.1). Classification (NCBI taxonomy): domain Eukaryota; kingdom Metazoa; phylum Chordata; class Aves; order Piciformes; family Ramphastidae; genus Eubucco; species Eubucco bourcierii. The sequence continues at coordinate 351,576 of VWZE01022783.1, read as the reverse complement.
AACCATAGCACTTTCTTTTTTTTCCTTAAAAGCATCCTGACATGAAGCAAAACATCACTGCTTTTTTTTTTTTTTTTGCTTTTGTAATAGCAGCTGCCAAATATTTTCTTTTCTTGATGGTGATAGACTCATTTTAACCATGCTGTATGTCACCACATCTGCAGTTTTAATGCAGTAATTCATATGCTGTGATAAAGCTACAAACCCCAAATCACTGTGTCTGTAATGACATCCGTAATTTAGAAAATGCAAGGATGGGAAGCTTGAAACTGGAAGGCACCACTTTCTGGAAACACCAAGAGGGGGTTGTGTGACTGTATATGTAATTATGACATTTCTTAACTGCAGATCTTGAATCCTGTCCTGTCTGCAAGGCAAGACAAAACTACATAATCTTAGTGACAGATACAAAAATATTTTGTAAGACTCTATTTGTCCAGAGCACTAAAAGCTGAGTTGGACCAAGAATTACATGTCAATGCTCATGTAACTTTGATGCTTCTCCAACACTGAGCAAGGAAACCCACGTAAAGCATTTATGGTGGGACAGTATCCACATGGTCTAAGCAAACTGACATATTACAACTCTAGTATACAAAGATTTCTAAAATAACATCACAGGATTCACAGTTACTTCCTTCTGCCTTCTAGTCTTGCATAACTTTACAAAGCTACTCACATCTAAGCCAAGTAAGATCTCTGTGCAACTTGTCCCACGCAGGCAGCCTCATGGTGGAGTCATATGAGGTCCTGTGTGACTAAAGACCTCCACCCACCAAATGCCCTGGCAGTAAAGCTCTATGTTCCTCAGCTGCATTTCTACATCCTCTACTGCCCTCAACTGAAGTGTGACTGAATGGAATTTGGTTTTTAAAACTCTTTTGAGGATGTAAAGGATCAATTACACTTTGTAGCTAATTTTCCTGAATTTCAGCATCTCTAATGAAAACAGTTTGCTGTATCACCAAGACAACTGGATCCAACTCCAAACAACCCCTAAAAAGCCCCCACTTGTATAACCATCAAATGCTAGGGCTGAAGCACCACTTTTATCAGCAAAATGCTGACCTGAAAGCAAAGGCTACATATCCTTTGCAAGATACCATCTGTGCACTCTCAGACACAAAAGCCCAAATGCACAAACACAATCCATTGCCCAACTCTGAAATCCATCAGTGCTTCAGATGCGTGAGCACTAAGCAAACACCCAACCTTCTGCATATAATATTGGACACCCATTTGCCTTTTTTCCTTTGTTCTACATTAACAAAGAACAAAAGTTCAAGTTTGTCAAGGATGGAAGGATCAAGCAATAGAAATGTGCATTCACATCTGCTGATACTGTTCATTTTATGCTTGTTGAGACTAAATAATTTAAACTGAAACACTCTTGAAAGCAGAATACTGACTAAATAATAGAAGGTTGTTCTTTTGCTTGTACATTCACTGAAGCGCCATGGGTCCAGTTCCATGTTGCCACAATGCAAGTAACAGGGCAGAAAATAGGGTGCTTACACTTAAGCCTTTTACTCTTGGAAATTTGCCTTTAAAAAAAAAAAAAAAGTAATTATTTACCATTTCACATTCTCCCATATTTTCACAAAACATAGTTGCAATTGCCCCCTTCATCAACATAATTAAGAATTCCATCTTTTGAGTTGTGGGGGAAAATATTTATCTTGCTTCTGAAGCTCACTTACATTTGGAAGCTAGTGTTTGATAGCTCATTTTAGACAGAGTGATCCTATGGATACTAACCTCTGAAGCAAAACTGAAGACAAAATAGATACACAGAAAATGAAAAGGTCTGCTTTGTGTTCAAAAAGCATCACATACACAGTCCATCTCAAAATACCACCATTTAAAAGAGATACCTTTGTGATGCCTGCACTCCTAGTGGTTTTGAATGTAGTACATGTGAAATAGACCTTTAGAGATAAAATTCTTTAATCTATATTTGGACACATGTCAGTCAGTGCAGAGGGTCTGAAGGCTCCTATTCACGGTACATTTTATATCGTTTTAATCTTAGCCTATAAATAAATATAAAATAATGAATCATTTTGTAGTCTTGGTGTCTACAAACCTATCACTATCTGCACAATCCTCTTCCCAGAGCAGTCAACCAGTCCAGGGAAGAAGCAAGATCAGAGGAAAAGCCCTGGCCCACTTCTTTCCTTCAAGCAAGTGCAAACCAGAAAGCAGCCCCAGCAACATAAAAACACTGGGGAAACAATCCAGAGGAATCTGTTTTCTCTTTGCAGAGCACAGCAACCTTTCTAAACAGCCTAGAGAAAGGGAAGAAGTGCAGCCAACAGACCAGTGCAGCAGACCGAGTTGAACTCCTTACTGCAGGAAGTTTACCAGTTTTGGTGCACGACAACCTACTTCAGAGATGTGTGAATCCTGCCTCTGGGTAAAAGAATAATTTTGTCTGCCATCAGTTCTAATATGCACTCTTAATATGGCAAAGAAGGTACAAAAAAGCACATGCAATGCTCTTAAATGGCAAATAAATCCACAGATAATATAAGAAACTATCTCCCCAAAAAGAACTCTGAAATCTTGGCAAAGACCAGCCAAAGCAATGAAGGGAAGGTGAGGTGGAGCATGCAGGGCATGAACAAGGTGGTTAGTCTGTTTTCAAAGCTGCAAAAGAACTAGCTCTTGCGAGCACTTTAAGTTCACCTGGGGATTGCATCATACCTTCAGATACAACATTACCAAGGTTGTTCTTTTCTCACCTCAATTCTCTGACCAGGCATGCAGAAATCTTTTGCTGCGCGTCTCACATTTGCAACACTATGGGGTAAAGTATCATCCTTGACCTACTGCACATGCAAGCCACATACAGAGCAGGTGAACTTTTGCCTCCTTTCACCACATCTTGAAAGCATGCAGGTCACATTCCCCTACTCTTATACACTGAATATAAGAGACACTAAAAATAATACGAAAAAGACCAGCACTACCATACCTGCACAGGAAATAAAATGAAGCTTAAAGTTAGGGACAAGAATATATACATACCACACAGAAGGCTCCACTTATCCACAAGACTAGCTCTTTCCCACCACAGAACTTGCCCCTTTGGGACTTGCTAGATTTATGGTAAGCGGCAAAGTCTTGGATTGCATGTGAATGTGCATCTATGGTAGATCAGAGAGCCTGTGTCAAAATATTATTCAGAAACACCTATTTGAGCCCAGGTTCCTATATGCTAGAGGACAAGTTACAATTGGCACTTGCTTATCCTTTCTTCTCAATCATCCTATTAGTGAAAACTCCTCTTTGGCTGTTTGTGAGCTCACCGCTGGGAACATGGAAACATCAAGAAGCATGGAAAACATGTTTTACACACAGTTCTGAAATGGGAGAGGAAAGTTAATCGTTTAGCTTTTTAAAATGCTGCCAGGATTTCAGACAGGAATCGCAAACCCATTAAAATTTCCATGTTTTTCCTAGGTGGACCCACATCTTACTTGTTCTCATCAATGAAGCAGACTAACTGCCTTGTTCATGGTCTGCCTGCTCCATCTCACCTCTCCTTCATTAGTTCAGCTGACGTTTGCAGATTTATTATGAAGTTGCTTATATTCATTTAAGTTCTGCTCACCACATAAGAAATAAATTTCTCCACTGAGTGCATCTCAGAACACAAATTCGTATCAAACTGGACTACTATCCATGACACTGAAGTATGCATTGTTTGCAAAAGCACTTTCTTTTTCTCACACACACACACATCAATAAAACATGTCTGAGAAAATGAATGTTTCCTTTGCAGCATAGGGAATGGGATTTCTCTGGTATGAGCTTTTCTGACGCTTGACATCTTCCTCGTTATGACTGTAAATTCCTTTCATTGTAAACCTCACTGATGACTCAGAAGGAAAAAAAAAAACCTCATAAACAAAAGAGAGGAAGAAACCCTTTCAATTGCAATGTTTATAAAAACAGCAATAAACAGAGACACAGAGTGTGTCAAACTTAAAAGCAAAGTAACATCCAATGGAGAAACAAAAGGTCCTCAGTCTTGACTGAAAGTATTTGAGGATGACACATGAAGAAAATTGTAAGTAATCAAAGAAACGTCTGCTTTAAAAAATAACCTTATTCTGCATTTTCAGGGGAATCACTGTTGAACATGACATAACGCAGATGTAGCTATAGACAAATACAGCCATACATGTAGCGTGCTAAGTAAACGGAACAGATTTGCTCTAGACATATCTAGGTAAATGTATGATACACAAATATTTACAGATGCATTTTAATCAGTCTTCTGCCTAACAGCATTAAAACAAAGACAACATTTCTTCATTTATTTCAGATGAAAGCATCTCGTCTTGTCTCTAATATAGATAAGGCCACGACTACCCTACCACTTCTGACAGCTGAGGGTGGCTAAAGCCACTGTAAATGTTACCCCCAAAATATCTACCAAATAGGAACTATAGCTTCATCCACTACAGATTTTATTTGAATGCTACAGAACAGTTTTCCACATCAGTATTAAATACATAACTACCTGAATAATCACAGAATTTCCCAACTTCAGCCTAGAGTACAAGTTAGTATCATGTTAAGATATTTACCTTGAAAACTCAAATACCAGAGCAGCATGGATTCTGTTTCTACCCTGATATGCAATAAGGACTATTATTGCTTATTATTCCCTTGACTCTGAGTGCATTTTCCCAGCTGTGTCAAGACCGATTCTCCAACATTTTCTCCTTTACGTAGGCAATTTCAGTCCAACTGAGCAATATGTTAAAGCATACGTCGCTCCGAGGGGAGGAATCGCTGACTCTGCCTTTTCACAGCATGACAGAAACACTGTAACCCCAGCAGAGTGGAATAAGGACCTAGCTTAAACTCATTTTAAAATGAGTTTACCTACTCTCAAAGAAAATTCTCTGTAAACAGAGAAGAAAAACATGCCAGGGAGTAGGGCTTCTCCTCCCTGCTGCTTTCACTCAGCACTCTGCCCAGACAGTGCCAGGGAGGGGAGACAAGACAGAGGAGCAGGATTTTGCAAGTTCAAGTCACTGGAAATATGTACAAGATGTAACGTATGGAAGCCAGCACATATATGCAAGCAATCTTTTCAGCAGCTCTGAAAAAAGATAACTCTCATCATCGCTTCAAAGCATTGCAGATGCCAGCACCGCTTTTGTGAACATTAACCTTTACTTCTGGCAGCAAGGGAAATCGATACAATCCTGCACAGAAAGGTCAGTGCGAATGTTCAAAAAATGTAGTGTTAACATTTTAAGAGTCTGAGGAACTCGCATTTGAAAACAGTTTCTACAACAGCCTTTGCATTTTTAAAAAGACACAAACCAAGTTTTATCACTAATAAAAAAAAAAGGTTTTAAAATACAAAGTAAGCTGAACATCAGTGTTTTGCAGCTTGAGGTTTGTCAGTTTTTTTGTATTAAACTCAATTCCCCTGTGCCATTTTAACCCAACCGCAGAGGCACTGAAAATGACTGTAGGAAAGCAGCAAATATCTATTTAATTAATTTTGATTATTCAATCTAAAGGAAATGCTTTTGTATGTAAAAATAACAGCATTACGCAGCAACTTCACGGGTGTTTCAAGATTCCAGTTTGAATAATATCAAGTTATTAGACATGCTACTGATCACGTATCAGTAGCAGGTAAACATGAGGCCAGGCTGTATCTTTAAGTTCTCTCTACAGCACCAAATAATCTTACTAAAAAACACTATTTCTGTAATTTCCCTACTTCCTATAAAAATAGAACATCTGAAATATAGTAGACTAGCAATTTCCAGGAAATATGTCAAGACAGACCATACAGACTTGTCTGGAAAAACAAGAAGAAACAAAATACCACCACAAACTTAACAGACAGGGAGCCAAAGCAAGAGTCCTCTTTGCATAGTCAAATGTTAGGCTACATAACACAGCACCACCAGACCTGGGATCACATCATCCTCTGAGGACATTCAGAAATGGAAACCACTGAAATGAGCATGATGTGCAGGTACTAAAATGCAATTTTTCCAGTATGAAGTTTCCTTTACACAGTTGTCATACAATATACAAAATATGTTACCACTGTGTTCAAATCTACATGCTTCCCATCTTTTAAAAACTACACCCTCAGGCAGCTCTTTCAAGCTATCACAAGAAAAGGACAAAATCATAAACTGTGTGACTTTGAAGTTTTTAGAAGTCCTCTAAAATATTACCCAAAAAAAAAAAAAAGGGTTGGTTTTTTTGTTTTTAGTATTTCCTGGCTCCATGCAAATGTTCTTGTAAAACTAATTGGACTAACTGATATCAGTCATTAGACAAAAAACTAACTGATATTAAAGAAAACCCTCTAAATAAACTAATGAAACAGAAAATTAAAAAAAAAAAAAACAAAACAAAAAACACTGAACAAACAAATGCCCCCTCCACAAATGATCCAGAACTTCATTCCCTTCATTTAAATAGACACATTTCAGACATAGTTTGCTAGGAAAATTCACCTTTTCAATTTCGGTTTGGTTCAGAATTTTCCTTTCATGTTCACAGTAATTCCCAATGGTAGAGAGATGAAATGTGTGCAAGGATTGGTCAGTCACACAAAACTTCCTTTTGTCACATTAACCTTAAGAAACCTTTCCTAGCCCACTGAATTCTAACGCTGAATTGGAAATACTTAGCTGGTGGCAAAAAGTAGCTATTTTTCTTTTGACATAAAGCACATATTTTGGGACCCTGCTTAAAAATTCACTTTTCCAGTATGAAAACACTCAAAAGCTGAAGCTCCTCTCTTGCCCCTCCAAAAGATGTCTCAGCTGTACCGAAGAGAAAAGGAAAGATTAGGTTGTGGATTCAAACAAGCTGTTAAGAAACACAAACATAAATCTGACTTAATAGCTTAATTTGGAAATGTTTTGGGCCCACCCTTGGCAACAACCCCGGGGTTTAACTCACATTGTAGCAATATTTAAAACAGCTCTGGAACTTTGTTTCTCCACCCAACTAAAGAAGACAAAATTATCCCATTAAATGAAAAACACCATGCTTATTTAAGTAAGAGAAACCATCTGAACTGACATTTTTGGTTTTGGGGTTTTTTTAATCCAAAAGATTTGTACAG